>JACSYO010001412.1:0-17500 GCA_016806645.1 Ophiodon elongatus
GGTAGACAGACAGGTAGACAGACAAGTGGTTGGTAGACGCGTAGGTAGACAGGTAGACAGGTGGTTGGTAGACGCGTAGGTAGACGGGTAGACAGATAGACAGACAGGTGGGTAGGTAGGTAGACAAGTGGTTGGTAGACACGTAGGTAGACAGGTAGACAGACAAGTGGTTGGTAGACACGTAGGTAGACAGACAAGTGGTTGGTAGACACGTAGGTAGACGGGTAGACAGACAGGTGGTTGGTAGACAGATAGACAGACAGGTGGTTGGTAGGTAGACAAGTGGTTGGTAGACGCATAGGTAGACGGGTAGACAGACAGGTAGACAGACAAGTGGTTGGTAGACGCGTAGGTAGACAGGTAGACAGGTGGTTGGTAGACGCGTAGGTAGACGGGTAGACAGATAGACAGACAGGTGGGTAGGTAGGTAGACAAGTGGTTGGTAGACACGTAGGTAGACAGGTAGACAGACAAGTGGTTGGTAGACACGTAGGTAGACAGACAAGTGGTTGGTAGACACATAGGTAGACAGGTGGTTGGTAGACACGTAGGTAGACAGGTGGTTGGTAGACACATAGACAGACAGGTGGTTGGTAGACAGATAGACAGACAGGTGGTTGGTAGACATGTAGGTAGACAGGTGGTAGGTAGACAGACAGACATGTAGGTAGATAGGCATACCCATGCTAACCTGCTAGCACATTTAAACTCTGACATGACGGCATGTAGCAGGTTAAATAATGTGTTACGTGCGAAACATTGTTAGCATATTAGCATGCTATGCTAACATTCACCTCCGAGGTGAGGCTGATAACTCGTTATAAAAGGTATGATGTCATGAACATTTTCCAAAAGAAGCAAACTGAGGCTGAAGTGAACTGAAGCAGATTCTTTGTGAAAGGTCACAGAAAGGTCAAAGGTCACAGAAAGGTCACCACATGTACTTCATAACATGACGAGATGAACATCAGCTAGATCCTGTTCTGAAGCCTCCTCCATTATTTAATGTTGATGCTCCTGGTTCACTCAGTCAAGAACACGGTACTGTGATGATACTACTGTATTACTCTGAGTTCATGAGTTCAGATCTGAGTTCATGTGTTCATGAGTTCAGATCAGTGTTCATGAGTTGAGATCTGAGTTCATGAGTTCAGATCTGTGTTCATGAGTTCAGATCTGTGTTCATGAGTTCAGATCTGAGTTCATGTGTTCATGAGTTCAGATCAGTGTTCATGAGTTCAGATCTGAGTTCATGAGTTCAGATCAGTGTTCATGAGTTCAGATCAGTGTTCATGAGTTCAGATCTGTGTTCATGAGTTCAGATCTGTGTTCATAAGTTCATGAGTTCAGATCTGTGTTCATGAGTTCAGATCAGTGTTCATGAGTTCAGATCTGAGTTCATGAGTTCAGATCTGTGTTCATGAGTTCAGATCTGAGTTCATGTGTTCATGAGTTCAGATCTGAGTTCATGAGTTCAGATCTGTGTTCATGAGTTCAGATCTGAGTTCATGAGTTCAGATCTGAGTTCATGAGTTCAGATCTGTGTTCATGAGTTCAGATCTTAGTTCATGAGTTCAGATCTGAGTTCATGTGTTCATGAGTTCAGATCTGAGTTCATGAGTTCAGATCTATGTTCATGAGTTCAGATCTGTGTTCAGATCTTAGTTCATGAGTTCAGATCTGAGTTCATGAGTTCAGATCTATGTTCATGAGTTCATGAGTTCAGATCTGTGTTCATGAGTTCAGATCTGAGTTCATGTGTTCATGAGTTCAGATCTGAGTTCATGAGTTCAGATCTGTGTTCATGAGTTCAGATCTGAGTTCATGTGTTCATGAGTTCAGATCTGTGTTCATGAGTTCAGATCTGAGTTCAGATCTGTGTTCATGAGTTCAGATCTGTGTTCATGAGTTCAGATCTGAGTTCAGATCTGTGTTCATGAGTTCAGATCTGAGTTCAGATCTGAGTTCATGAGTTCAGATCTGAGTTCATGAGTTCAGATCTGAGTTCATGAGTTCAGATCTGTGTTCATGTGTTCATGAGTTCAGATCTGAGTTCATGAGTTCAGATCTGAGTTCATGTGTTCATGAGTTCAGATCTGAGTTCATGAGTTCAGATCTGAGTTCATGAGTTCAGATCTATGTTCATGAGTTCAGATCTGTGTTCAGATCTTAGTTCATGAGTTCAGATCTGAGTTCATGTGTTCATGAGTTCAGATCTGAGTTCATGTGTTCATGAGTTCAGATCTGTGTTCATGAGTTCAGATCTGTGTTCATGAGTTCAGATCTATGTTCATGAGTTCAGATCTGAGTTCATGTGTTCAGATCTGAGTTCATGAGTTCAGATCTATGTTCATGAGTTCAGATCTGAGTTCATGAGTTCAGATCTGTGTTCATGAGTTCATGAGTTCAGATCTGTGTTCATGAGTTCAGATCTATGTTCATGAGTTCATGAGTTCAGATCTGTGTTCATGAGTTCAGATCTGTGTTCATGTGTTCATGAGTTCAGATCTGAGTTCATGAGTTCAGATCTGTGTTCATGAGTTCAGATCTGAGTTCATGTGTTCATGAGTTCAGATCTGAGTTCATGAGTTCAGATCTGTGTTCATGAGTTCAGATCTGAGTTCATGTGTTCATGAGTTCAGATCTGTGTTCATGAGTTCAGATCTGTGTTCATGAGTTCAGATCTGTGTTCATGAGTTCAGATCTATGTTCATGAGTTCAGATCTGAGTTCATGTGTTCAGATCTGAGTTCATGAGTTCAGATCTATGTTCATGAGTTCAGATCTGAGTTCATGTGTTCAGATCTGAGTTCATGTGTTCAGATCTGAGTTCATGTGTTCAGATCTATGTTCATGAGTTCAGATCTGTGTTCATGAGTTCCTGTGTTCAGATCTGAGTTCATGAGTTCAGATCTATGTTCATGAGTTCATGAGTTCAGATCTGTGTTCATGAGTTCAGATCTGTGTTCATGAGTTCAGATCTGTGTTCATGAGTTCAGATCTGTGTTCATGAGTTCAGATCTGTGTTCATGTGTTCATGAGTTCAGATCTGTGTTCATGAGTTCAGATCTATGTTCATGAGTTCATGAGTTCAGATCTGAGTTCATGAGTTCAGATCTGTGTTCATGTGTTCATGAGTTCAGATCTGTGTTCATGAGTTCAGATCTATGTTCATGAGTTCAGATCTGAGTTCATGTGTTCAGATCTGAGTTCATGTGTTCAGATCTATGTTCATGACTTCAGATCTGTGTTCATGAGTTCATGAGTTCAGATCTGTGTTCATGTGTTCATGAGTTCAGATCTGAGTTCCTGTGTTCAGATCTGAGTTCATGAGTTCAGATCTATGTTCATGAGTTCATGAGTTCAGATCTGTGTTCATGAGTTCAGATCTGTGTTCATGAGTTCAGATCTGTGTTCATGAGTTCAGATCTGTGTTCATGAGTTCATGAGTTCAGATCTGTGTTCATGAGTTCAGATCTGTGTTCATGAGTTCAGATCAGTGTTCATGAGTTCAGATCTGAGTTCATGAGTTGAGATCTGTGTTCATGAATTCAGATCTGAGTTCATGTGTTCATGAGTTCAGATCTGAGTTCATGAGTTCAGATCTGAGTTCATGAGTTCAGATCTGTGTTCATGTGTTCATGAGTTCAGATCTGTGTTCATGAGTTCAGATCTATGTTCATGAGTTCAGATCTGAGTTCATGTGTTGAGATCTGTGTTCATGAATTCAGATCTGAGTTCATGTGTTCATGAGTTCAGATCTGAGTTCATGAGTTCAGATCTGAGTTCATGAGTTCAGATCTGTGTTCATGTGTTCATGAGTTCAGATCTGTGTTCATGAGTTCAGATCTGAGTTCATGTGTTCATGAGTTCAGATCTGTGTTCATGAGTTCAGATCTGTGTTCATGAGTTCAGATCTGAGTTCAGGAGTTCAGATCTGTGTTCATGTGTTCAGATCTGAGTTCATGAGTTCAGATCTGTGTTCATGAGTTCAGATCTGTGTTCATGAGTTCAGATCTGAGTTCATGTGTTCATGAGTTCAGATCTGAGTTCATGAGTTCAGATCTGAGTTCATGAGTTCAGATCTGTGTTCATGAGTTCAGATCTGTGTTCGTGTTCATGTGTTCAGATCTGTGTTCATGTGTTCATGAGTTCAGATCTGTGTTCATGAGTTCAGATCTGAGTTCATGAGTTCAGATCTGTGTTCATGTGTTCAGATCTGAGTTCATGAGTTCAGATCTATGTTCATGAGTTCAGATCTGAGTTCATGTGTTCAGATCTGAGTTCATGTGTTCAGATCTATGTTCATGACTTCAGATCTGTGTTCATGAGTTCATGAGTTCAGATCTGTGTTCATGTGTTCATGAGTTCAGATCTGAGTTCCTGTGTTCAGATCTGTGTTCATGAGTTCAGATCTATGTTCATGAGTTCATGAGTTCAGATCTGTGTTCATGAGTTCAGATCTGTGTTCATGAGTTCAGATCTGTGTTCATGAGTTCAGATCTGTGTTCATGAGTTCAGATCTGTGTTCATGAGTTCAGATCTGAGTTCATGAGTTCAGATCTGAGTTCATGAGTTCAGATCTGGCGTGTTCATGAGTTCAGATCTGTGTTCATGTGTTCATGAGTTCAGATCTGTGTTCATGAGTTCAGATCTGAGTTCATGAGTTCAGATCTGTGTTCATGAGTTCAGATCTGGTTCGTGTTCATGAGTTCAGATCTGTGTTCATGTGTTCATGAGTTCAGATCTGTGTTCATGAGTTCAGATCTGAGTTCATGAGTTCAGATCTGTGTTCATGAGTTCAGATCTGTGTTCATGTGTTCATGAGTTCAGATCTGTGTTCATGAGTTCAGATCTGAGTTCATGAGTTCATGAGTTCAGATCTGTGTTCATGAGTTCAGATCTGTGTTCATGAGTTCAGATCTGTGTTCATGAGTTCAGATCTGTGTTCATGAGTTCAGATCTGAGTTCATGAGTTCAGATCTGTGTTCATGTGTTCAGATCTGAGTTCATGAGTTCAGATCTATGTTCATGAGTTCAGATCTGAGTTCATGTGTTCAGATCTGAGTTCATGTGTTCAGATCTATGTTCATGACTTCAGATCTGTGTTCATGAGTTCATGAGTTCAGATCTGTGTTCATGTGTTCATGAGTTCAGATCTGAGTTCCTGTGTTCAGATCTGAGTTCATGAGTTCAGATCTATGTTCATGAGTTCATGAGTTCAGATCTGTGTTCATGAGTTCAGATCTGTGTTCATGAGTTCAGATCTGTGTTCATGAGTTCAGATCTGTGTTCATGTGTTCATGAGTTCAGATCTGTGTTCATGAGTTCAGATCTATGTTCATGTGTTCATGAGTTCAGATCTGAGTTCATGAGTTCAGATCTGAGTTCATGAGTTCAGATCTGTGTTCATGTGTTCATGAGTTCAGATCTGTGTTCATGAGTTCAGATCTATGTTCATGAGTTCAGATCTGAGTTCATGTGTTCAGATCTGAGTTCATGTGTTCAGATCTATGTTCATGACTTCAGATCTGTGTTCATGAGTTCATGAGTTCAGATCTGAGTTCCTGTGTTCAGATCTGAGTTCATGAGTTCAGATCTATGTTCATGAGTTCATGAGTTCAGATCTGTGTTCATGAGTTCAGATCTGTGTTCATGAGTTCAGATCTGTGTTCATGAGTTCAGATCTGTGTTCATGTGTTCATGAGTTCAGATCTGTGTTCATGAGTTCAGATCTATGTTCATGAGTTCATGAGTTCAGATCTGAGTTCATGTGTTGAGATCTGTGTTCATGAATTCAGATCTGAGTTCATGTGTTCAGATCTGGTTCATGAGTTCAGATCTGAGTTCATGAGTTCAGATCTGAGTTCATGAGTTCAGATCTGTGTTCATGTGTTCATGAGTTCAGATCTGTGTTCATGAGTTCAGATCTATGTTCATGAGTTCAGATCTGAGTTCATGTGTTGAGATCTGTGTTCATGAATTCAGATCTGAGTTCATGTGTTCATGAGTTCAGATCTGAGTTCATGAGTTCAGATCTGAGTTCATGAGTTCAGATCTGTGTTCATGAGTTCAGATCTGTGTTCATGAGTTCAGATCTGTGTTCATGAGTTCAGATCTGAGTTCATGTGTTCATGAGTTCAGATCTGTGTTCATGAGTTCAGATCTGTGTTCATGAGTTCAGATCTGAGTTCAGGAGTTCAGATCTGTGTTCATGTGTTCAGATCTGAGTTCATGAGTTCAGATCTGTGTTCATGAGTTCAGATCTGTGTTCATGAGTTCAGATCTGAGTTCATGTGTTCATGAGTTCAGATCTGAGTTCATGAGTTCAGATCTGAGTTCATGAGTTCAGATCTGAGTTCATGAGTTCAGATCTGTGTTCATGTTAGATCTGTGTTCATGTGTTCATGAGTTCAGATCTGTGTTCTGAGTTCGTTCAGATCTATGTTCATGATTCAGATCTGAGTTCATGTGTTCATGAGTTCAGATCTGTGTTCATGAGTTCAGATCTGAGTTCATGAGTTCATGAGTTCAGATCTGTGTTCATGAGTTCAGATCTGTGTTCATGAGTTCAGATCTGTGTTCATGAGTTCAGATCTGTGTTCATGAGTTCAGATCTGAGTTCATGAGTTCAGATCTGTGTTCATGAGTTCAGATCTGAGTTCATGAGTTCAGATCTATGTTCATGAGTTCAGATCTGAGTTCATGTGTTCAGATCTGAGTTCATGTGTTCAGATCTATGTTCATGACTTCAGATCTGTGTTCATGAGTTCATGAGTTCAGATCTGTGTTCATGTGTTCATGAGTTCAGATCTGTGTTCATGAGTTCAGATCTGTGTTCATGAGTTCAGATCTGTGTTCATGTGTTCATGAGTTCAGATCTGAGTTCATGTGTTCAGATCTGAGTTCATGAGTTCAGATCTATGTTCATGAGTTCATGAGTTCAGATCTGTGTTCATGAGTTCAGATCTGTGTTCATGAGTTCAGATCTGTGTTCATGAGTTCAGATCTGTGTTCATGTGTTCATGAGTTCAGATCTGTGTTCATGAGTTCAGATCTATGTTCATGAGTTCATGAGTTCAGATCTGAGTTCATGTGTTGAGATCTGTGTTCATGAATTCAGATCTGAGTTCATGTGTTCATGAGTTCAGATCTGAGTTCATGAGTTCAGATCTGAGTTCATGAGTTCAGATCTGAGTTCATGAGTTCAGATCTGTGTTCATGAGTTCAGATCTGTGTTCATGAGTTCAGATCTGAGTTCATGTGTTCATGAGTTCAGATCTGTGTTCATGAGTTCAGATCTGTGTTCATGAGTTCAGATCTGAGTTCATGAGTTCAGATCTGAGTTCAGAGTTCAGATCTGAGTTCATGAGTTCAGATCTGAGTTCATGAGTTCAGATCTGAGTTCATGAGTTCAGATCTGAGTTCATGAGTTCAGATCTGAGTTCATGAGTTCAGATCTGTGTTCATGAGTTCAGATCTGTGTTCGTGTTCATGTGTTCAGATCTGTGTTCATGAGTTCAGATCTATGTTCATGAGTTCAGATCTGTGTTCATGAGTTCAGATCTGTGTTCATGAGTTCAGATCTGAGTTCGTGTTCATGAGTTCAGATCTGTGTTCATGTGTTCATCAGGTTAGATGTGTTCATGAGTTCAGATCTGAGTTCATGAGTTCAGATCTGAGTTCATGAGTTCAGATCTGTGTTCATGAGTTCAGATCTGAGTTCATGTGTTCATGAGTTCAGATCTGGTTCATGTGTTCATGAGTTCAGATCTGTGTTCATGAGTTCAGATCTGTGTTCATGAGTTCAGATCTGTGTTCATGTGTTCATGAGTTCAGATCTGTGTTCATGAGTTCAGATCTGTGTTCATGAGTTCAGATCTGTGTTCATGAGTTCATGTGTTAGATCTGTGTTCATGAGTTCAGATCTATGTTCATGTTCATGAGTTCAGATCTGAGTTCATGAGTTCAGATCTGTGTTCATGAGTTCAGATCTGAGTTCATGTGTTCATGGTTCAGATCTGTGTTCATGAGTTCAGTCTGCTGAGTTCACGAGTTCATGAGTTCAGATCTGTGTTCATGAGTTCAGATCTGTGTTCTATGAGTTCAGATCTGAGTTCATGTGTTCATGGAAGATCTGTGTTCATGAGTTAATTGTATTCATGTGTTCATGGTTCAGTCTGTGTTCATGAGTTCAGATCTGAGTTCATGAGTTCAGATCTGAGTTCATGAGTTCAGATCTGTGTTCATGAGTTCAGATCTGTGTTCATGAGTTCAGATCTGAGTTCATGTGTTCATGAGTTCAGATCTGTGTTCATGAGTTCAGATCTGTGTTCATGAGTTCAGATCTGTGTTCGTGTTCATGTGTTCAGATCTGTGTTCATGTGTTCATGAGTTCAGATCTATGTTCATGAGTTCAGATCTGAGTTCATGAGTTCAGATCTGTGTTCATGAGTTCAGATCTGAGTTCATGTGTTCATGAGTTCAGATCTGTGTTCATGAGTTCAGATCTGAGTTCATGAGTTCAGATCTGTGTTCATGAGTTCAGATCTGAGTTCATGTGTTCATGAGTTCAGATCTGTGTTCATGAGTTCAGATCTGTGTTCATGAGTTCAGATCTGTGTTCATGAGTTCAGATCTGTGTTCATGTGTTCAGATCTGAGTTCATGAGTTCAGATCTATGTTCATGAGTTCAGATCTGAGTTCATGTGTTCAGATCTGAGTTCATGTGTTCAGATCTGAGTTCATGTGTTCAGATCTATGTTCATGACTTCAGATCTGTGTTCATGAGTTCATGAGTTCAGATCTGTGTTCATGTGTTCATGAGTTCAGATCTGAGTTCCTGTGTTCAGATCTGAGTTCATGAGTTCAGATCTATGTTCATGAGTTCAGATCTGTGTTCATGAGTTCAGATCTGTGTTCATGAGTTCAGATCTGTGTTCATGAGTTCAGATCTGTGTTCATGTGTTCATGAGTTCAGATCTGTGTTCATGAGTTCAGATCTGTGTTCATGAGTTCAGATCTGGAGTTAGGTTCAGATCTGAGTTCATGAGTTCAGATCTGAGTTCATGAGTTCAGATCTGAGTTCATGAGTTCAGATCTGTGTTCATGAGTTCAGATCTGTGTTCGTGTTCATGAGTTCAGATCTGTGTTCATGAGTTCAGATCTATGTTCATGAGTTCAGATCTGAGTTCATGAGTTCAGATCTGTGTTCATGAGTTCAGATCTGTGTTCATGAGTTCAGATCTGAGTTCATGTGTTCATGAGTTCAGATCTGTGTTCATGAGTTCAGATCTGTGTTCATGAGTTCAGATCTGTGTTCGTGTTCATGAGTTCAGATCTGTGTTCATGTGTTCATGAGTTCAGATCTATGTTCATGAGTTCAGATCTGAGTTCATGAGTTCAGATCTGTGTTCATGAGTTCAGATCTGAGTTCATGTGTTCATGAGTTCAGATCTATGTTCATGAGTTCAGATCTGAGTTCATGAGTTCAGATCTGTGTTCATGAGTTCAGATCTGAGTTCATGTGTTCATGAGTTCAGATCTGTGTTCATGAGTTCAGATCTGTGTTCATGAGTTCAGATCTATGTTCATGAGTTCAGATCTGAGTTCATGAGTTCAGATCTGAGTTCATGAGTTCAGATCTGTGTTCATGAGTTCAGATCTGAGTTCATGTGTTCAGATCTGAGTTCATGTGTTCAGATCTGAGTTCATGAGTTCAGATCTATGTTCATGAGTTCATGAGTTCAGATCTGTGTTCAGAGTTCAGATCTAGTTCCTGTGTTCAGATCTGTTTAGTTCAGATCTATGTTCATGAGTTCATGAGTTCAGATCTGTGTTCATGAGTTCAGATCTGTGTTCATGAGTTCAGATCTGTGTTCATGAGTTCAGATCTGTGTTCATGTGTTCATGAGTTCAGATCTGTGTTCATGAGTTCAGATCTATGTTCATGAGTTCATGAGTTCAGATCTGAGTTCATGTGTTGAGATCTGTGTTCATGAGTTCAGATCTGAGTTCATGTGTTCATGAGTTCAGATCTGTGTTCATGAGTTCAGATCTGAGTTCATGTGTTCAGATCTGAGTTCATGAGTTCAGATCTATGTTCATGAGTTCATGAGTTAAGATCTGTGTTCATGAGTTCAGATCTGTGTTCATGAGTTCAGATCTATGTTCGTTCATGAGTTCAGATCTGTGTTCATGAGTTCAGATCTGTGTTCATGAGTTCAGATCTGTGTTCATGTGTTCAGATCTGAGTTCATGAGTTCAGATCTGTGTTCATGAGTTCAGATCTGTGTTCGTGTTCATGTGTTCAGATCTGTGTTCATGTGTTCATGAGTTCAGATCTGTGTTCATGAGTTCAGATCTGTGTTCATGAGTTCAGATCTGAGTTCATGTGTTCATGAGTTCAGATCTGTGTTCATGAGTTCAGATCTGTGTTCATGAGTTCAGATCTGTGTTCATGAGTTCAGATCTGAGTTCATGTGTTCAGATCTGAGTTCATGAGTTCAGATCTATGTTCATGAGTTCATGAGTTCAGATCTGTGTTCATGTGTTCATGAGTTCAGATCTGAGTTCCTGTGTTCAGATCTGAGTTCATGAGTTCAGATCTATGTTCATGAGTTCATGAGTTCAGATCTGTGTTCATAGTTCAGATGTGTTCATGAGTTCAGATCTGTGTTCATGAGTTCAGATCTGTGTTCATGTGTTCATGAGTTCAGATCTGTGTTCATGAGTTCAGATCTATGTTCATGAGTTCATGAGTTAGATCCAGGTTCATGTGTTGAATCTGTGTTCATGAGTTCAGATCTGAGTTCATGTGTTCATGAGTTCAGATCTGAGTTCATGAGTTCAGATCTGAGTTCATGAGTTCAGATCTGTGTTCATGAGTTCATGAGTTCAGATCTGTGTTCATGTGTTCATGAGTTCAGATCTGAGTTCATGTGTTCAGATCTGAGTTCATGAGTTCAGATCTGAGTTCATGAGTTCAGATCTGTGTTCATGAGTTCAGATCTGTGTTCATGAGTTCAGATCTGAGTTCATGTGTTCAGATCTGAGTTCATGAGTTCAGATCTATGTTCATGAGTTCATGAGTTCAGATCTGTGTTCATGAGTTCAGATCTGTGTTCATGAGTTCAGAGTTAGTGTTTCATGAGTTCAGATCTATGTTCCTTGGTCATGAGTTCAGATCTGAGTTCTGTGTTGAGATCTGTGTTCATGAGTTCAGATCTGAGTTAATGAGTTCAGATCTGTGTTATAATTCATGAGTTCAGATCTGAGTTCATGGTTCAGATCGTGTTCATGTGTTCATGAGTTCAGACTGAGTTCAGATCTGTGTTCATGAGTTCAGATCTGTGTTCATGAGTTCAGATCTGAGTTCATGTGTTCATGAGTTCAGATCTGAGTTCATGAGTTCAGATCTGTGTTCGTGTTCATGTGTTCAGATCTGTGTTCATGAGTTCAGATCTGAGTTCAGATCTGAGTTCATGAGTTCAGATCTGAGTTCATGAGTTCAGATCTATGTTCATGAGTTCAGATCTGTGTTCAGATCTTAGTTCATGAGTTCAGATCTGAGTTCATGTGTTCATGAGTTCAGATCTGAGTTCATGAGTTCAGATCTGAGTTCATGAGTTCAGATCTGTGTTCATGAGTTCATGAGTTCAGATCTGTGTTCATGTGTTCATGAGTTCAGATCTGAGTTCATGTGTTCAGATCTGAGTTCATGTGTTCAGATCTGAGTTCATGAGTTCAGATCTGTGTTCATGAGTTCAGATCTGTGTTCATGAGTTCAGATCTGAGTTCATGTGTTCAGATCTGAGTTCATGAGTTCAGATCTATGTTCATGAGTTCAGATCTGAGTTCAGATCTGTGTTCATGAGTTCAGATCTGTGTTCATGTGTTCATGAGTTCAGATCTGAGTTCAGATCTGAGTTCATGAGTTCAGATCTGTGTTCATGAGTTCAGATCTGTGTTCATGAGTTCAGATCTGAGTTCATGTGTTCAGATCTGAGTTCATGAGTTCAGATCTATGTTCATGAGTTCAGATCTGAGTTCATGAGTTCAGATCTGTGTTCATGAGTTCAGATCTGTGTTCATGTGTTCATGAGTTCAGATCTGAGTTCAGATCTGAGTTCATGAGTTCAGATCTGAGTTCATGTGTTGAGATCTGTGTTCATGAGTTTAGATCTGAGTTCATGTGTTCATGAGTTCAGATCTGAGTTCATGTGTTCATGAGTTCAGATCTGTGTTCATGAGTTCAGATCTGAGTTCATGTGTTCAGATCTGAGTTCATGAGTTCAGATTTGAGTTCATGAGTTCAGATCTGAGTTCATGAGTTCAGATCTGTGTTCATGTGTTCATGAGTTCAGATCTGAGTTCATGTGTTCATGAGTTCAGATCTGAGTTCATGAGTTCAGATCTGAGTTCATGTGTTCATGAGTTCAGATCTGTGTTCATGAGTTCAGATCTGTGTTCATGTAGATCTGGTTCTGTTCAGATCTCCTGAGTTCATGGTTCAGATCTATGTTCGATTCAGATCTGAGTTCATGGTTCAGATGATTCAAGTTCAGATCTATGTTCATGAGTTCAGATCTGAGTTCATGTGTTCAGATCTGAGTTCATGAGTTCAGTCTATGTTCATGATTCATGAGTTCAGATCTGTGTTCAGAGTTCAGATCTGTGTTCATGAGTTCAGATCTGTGTTCATGAGTTTGAGTTCAGATCTTGTTCATGAGTTCAGATCTATGTTCATGAGTTCAGATCTGTGTTCATGAGTTCAGATCTGAGTTCATGTGTTCATGAGTTCAGATCTGTGTTCATGAGTTCAGATCTGTGTTCATGAGTTCAGATCTGTGTTCATGTGTTCATGAGTTCAGATCTGTGTTCATGAGTTCAGATCTATGTTCATGAGTTCATGAGTTCAGATCTGAGTTCATGTGTTGAGATCTGTGTTCATGAGTTCAGATCTGAGTTCATGTGTTCATGAGTTCAGATCTGAGTTCATGTGTTCATGAGTTCAGATCTGAGTTAATGAGTTCAGATCTGTGTTCGTGTTCATGAGTTCAGATCTGTGTTCATGAGTTCAGATCTGAGTTCATGTGTTCATGAGTTCAGATCTGTGTTCATGTGTTCATGAGTTCAGATCTGAGTTCAGATCTGTGTTCATGAGTTCAGATCTGAGTTCATGAGTTCAGATCTGTGTTCGTGTTCATGTGTTCAGATCTGTGTTCATGTGTTCATGAGTTCAGATCTGAGTTCAGATCTGAGTTCATGAGTTCAGATCTGAGTTCATGAGTTCAGATCTATGTTCAGATCTTAGTTCATGAGTTCAGATCTGAGTTCATGTGTTCATGAGTTCAGATCTGTGTTCATGAGTTCAGATCTGAGTTCATGTGTTCAGATCTGTGTTCATGAGTTCAGATCTGTGTTCATGTGTTCATGAGTTCAGATCTGAGATCATGTGTTGAGATCTGTGTTCATGAGTTTAGATCTGAGTTCATGTGTTCATGAGTTTAGATCTGAGTTCAGATCTGAATTCATGTGTTCATGAGTTCAGATCTGAGTTCATGTGTTCATGAGTTTAGATCTGAGTTCAGATCTGAGTTCATGAGTTCAGATCTGAGTTCATGAGTTCAGATCTGAGTTCATGAGTTCAGATCTTAGTTCATGTGTTCAGATCTGAGTTCATGAGTTCAGATCTGAGTTCATGTGTTCAGATCTGAGTTCATGAGTTCAGATCTGAGTTCATGTGTTCATGAGTTCAGATCTGAGTTCATGTGTTCAGATCTGAGTTCATGAGTTCAGATCTGAGTTCATGTGTTCATGAGTTCAGATCTGAGTTCATGAGTTCAGATCTGAGTTCATGAGTTCAGATCTGAGTTCATGAGTTCAGATCTGAGTTCATGAGTTCAGATCTGAGTTCATGTGTTCATGAGTTCAGATCTGAGTTCATGAGTTCATGAGTTCAGATCTGTGTTCATGAGTTCATGAGTTCAGATCTGTGTTCATGAGTTCAGATCTGAGTTCATGTGTTCATGAGTTCAGATCTGTGTTCATGAGTTCATGAGTTCAGATCTGTGTTCATGTGTTCAGATCTGAGTCCTCGTGAGGGAAAGAGCTGTGATTTCATTACACATCATCTCAAAGAATGACAAAATCACAATCAAGTGCCTGTTGCCGCGGTAACGATGGGAATCACTTTGAGCTTTTGATGAAACGAAAACCAATAGAGTACCGACTCTAACAAGGAAACTTGTTTTGATCACATTATTCATTATTCAGACCTCCACCTGAAGGACCTACTACGAGTTCATCATCAGGTCTCATGACAAACAACATATTTACGCTTAATTCTTCTCATGGACACATGAAGCTGGTCATAAAGGACTGTCAACATCTTCTGTGTGTTTTATAACTATTCTGTTTGCTTCTCTCGTTTCACTCCAATCAGAAGGTGTTGTTTTCTACTGCACACATCTCATAAAGACCGCATACATAATGAGGTGTTTACCTGACTGTCTCCACGCATACATAATGAGGTGTTTACCTGACTGTCTCCATGCATACATAATGAGGTGTTTACCTGACTGTCTCCACGCATACATAATGAGGTGTTTACCTGACTGTCTCCATGCATACATAATGAGGTGTTTACCTGACTGTCTCCATGCATACATAATGAGGTGTTTACCTGACTGTCTCCACGCATACATAATGAGGTATTTACCTGACTGTCTCCACGCATACATAATGAGGTATTTACCTGACTGTCTCCACGCATACATAATGAGGTGTTTACCTGACTGTCTCCACGCATACATAATGAGGTGTTTACCTGACTGTCTCCACGCTGAAACAATGAAACAGTGAATCAGTGAATCAATGAAACAATGAAACAATGAATCAGTGAATCAGTAAAACAATGAAACAGTGAATCAGTGAATCAATGAAACAATGAATCAGTGAATCAGTAAAACAATGAAACAGTGAATCAATGAAACAATGAATCAGTGAATCAGTAAAACAATGAAACAATGAAACACTGAAACAGTGAATCAGTAAAACAATGAAACAGTGAAACAATGAAACAGTGAATCAATGAAACAGTAAAACAATGAAACTGAATCAATGAAACAATGAAACAGTGAATCAATGAAACAGTGAATCAATGAATCAGTGAATCAGTGAAACCATGAAACAGTGAAACCATGAATCAATGAATCAGTGTTCAGGAGAACCTGATGATGAGGAAGTCACCAGATGATCCACCTTGAACACGTTCTTCACTTTACCAGCAGAGGGCCTCATGGGCCAACAGGAGAGAGTCAAAGGGTCCACACACACACACACACACACACACACACACACACACACACACACACAGTCAGCTGCTGAGAGAGTGGAGGCCTCCAGATAGACAAGATGCTCCTTATCTCTGCCTGCCATGTGTATGTGTAAGTGTGTGTGTGTATGTATGTGTGTGTGTGTGTGTATGTGTTAACTTATGAAATGAATGTGCCAGCTGAAGTAAATAGCCAGCTGATTGTGTGTGGGTGTGTGCTGTATGTGCATTTATGTGTCTCTAAACTATGAGAGAAATATTTCTGTATTTTAAACTGTGTGTGTGCGTGTGTGTACATTCTTCACATGAATCAAACAGCTGAGAGACGTAACTGTAACATAATAATTCAACACATTTAAATTATTTACTGATCATAAAGTTACATTTTGAAATTTTATGCTACTGAGCTGTGAAAATATTCTCTTCTCATATTTATTTCTTCCCAGTGAACCACCTGCTCTCTTCTTCATCAAGTTATTCTTGTTGTTATAATTCAGCTAAATATTTTCAAAATAAAGTAAAGCAGCTCTGAGGCCGTTTTCAGCCAATGAGCGTTGAGCATGACATTTAAATATATGTATATATTATATATGTGCATGTGGTCGTTCATCAGTGGTGACGTCATCGTGACAGAGTTGTATAATTGGTAATCTTTAGACGTATGACTTCATGAACAGCTGGCAGCAGATTACAGTTCCAACAGTCACGTTTGGATAAAGTTCTCCTTCACATACTTTGTTGAGGTTCTCCTTCACATACTTTGTTGAGGTTCTCCTTCACATACTTTGTTGAGGTTCTCCTTCACATACTTTGTTGAGGTTCTCCTTCACATACTTTGTTGAGGTTCTCCTTCACATACTTTGTTGAGGTTCTCCTTCTCATACTTTGTTGAGGTTCTCCTTCTCATACTTTGTTGAGGTGTCCATAAACTACATGACCGGATGTCGTGAGCTGTATTCATATGTAGAGACGGACTAACTGCATTTAACTTTTCTCAATTCTCTGTCTTGCAAGAAGCCTCTCAATAAACTCCCGGCTCCAAACCACCAGCGAATGACGTTGCACAACCTCCATTGAAGTTTCTTCAGATTTTGAGATGTGTCCTGCTTCTTAGCAAACAAACAACAAGCCCAACAAAAGAACCATGAACCTTGCCTCATGCCGTCCCCCATGAGTCTTAAAACTGGTGTCAACGTCCCACATGTTCTCTGATGAGTTTCACAAACATGACGACAGATTAACTGAATTTGTTCCCTTCATGAGGTTCTTTCACACGACAGCGTGAGAACAGTTCTGAGCGCAGCTGCTTTCACCAACTCGACTTTACGTTCACAAGCCACAGCTTTTCTGTCTGATGTCTTTTTACTTTCAGATTATTTTTTGTCATCTTTTCCTTTTTTTGACAGCGTGGAGACGAAGACTGGAATCAAACCCGTGGCGTTGTGGTAACGTGGAATGTGCAAAAAACCCTCCCATCCCAAAAACAACGTGAGGAGAAGTGAAACATTTGAACAGACACACTAACAGATTGATTTAAAGCCTTCTATATGATCTTTATATGTCAGCTACATTCAATTAAACAGTAAACATCACCTTGGTGTTGATCATTTGTGTAGGAAATCTTTATGTTTATGTTTACGGTGAAAGGTGAGGTCATCCAACTAAAAATATAAAAGGTGTTCCCCAAGGTTCTGTTCTGGGCCCACTCCTCTTCATCATCTATATCTTCCCTCTCCGTCAGATTATTCATTCATTATATAATTTTAAGCTGGACTTCCACTGCTATGCAGACAACACCAAGATTTACCTTCGTACCAAAAATAAAAAGTGGTGTTTATTTTTGAAGATTATGTTGATGAACTAAACCTGTAAGAATCATAAACGTTTGTTTGACACAGATGTTTTTATGTAATAATCCAGAATCACATGGAAGAATCTGATTGGCTGTTTGCGGAGGGAACCAGTGATGATGACTTCCTGTTGGACTACAGAAATAAAGAACATACTGTGAGGTTTGCTAAGGTTCCTCACATTCTCACCCGCAACACGTTACGTATTCAGCGGTCTGTGCTTCTTGGCATCGGAGATTGACGCACTAGGTTTCAACGTATCAGGACGGCATCTCGTTACATGCATAGTGTCCTTTCAAAATAAACCTCGGCCT
>JACSYO010001413.1:0-120000 GCA_016806645.1 Ophiodon elongatus
TACACATACATATATATACATGTACAGACATACATACATATATACATACATACGTACATATACATACATACATATATACACATACATGTATATACATGTACAGACATACATACATATATACATACATACGTACATATATACACATACATACATACATACACATACATATATACATACATTAATATTTACATACATTAATATATTTATACATATACATGATTTGTGTTGCTAGAGATAATGAAGAGAGGACGGGGGGAGGTAATGATAGAGATGGAGGGAGGAGAGATGCAAAGGGAGGATGGGTGTGATGGGGGAGGGACAAAGATGGAGAGACAGAGCTGAACGTCTGGAGGGAAGAGAAACAACATGCTGGTGTGAAGCTGAGCAAAGACCAACATTCTCTTTGATGACAGCACGTAGAACGTGTGTGTCTTCATGCAAGTGAGTGTGTGTGTGTGAAAGAGAGATAATAATAATGATATATTGTAATAATAATACAATGTTACTCCAGTATGATGTGTGTTACATTTCATGCTATTGTGCTTGATTTGGGAAATGAGTAACATTAAAAAAAAGCTTTATTACCATAACTACATTCACTTAAGGTGGCACTAAAATATACGCATCATTTTTCCCATTACAAATACACTGGGCACTAAATACACACACTGTGGGTTAATATGTGTTTGTTTATCAAGCTAGCTCCCCATCAACTCCTCTCACCCTCGTGTGTATCAATCATACATGCTTGCTTTTGTACTGCGTATATCATCCACACACGCACACACGCACACACACACACACACACACACACACACACACACACACACACACACACACACACACACACGTGCACAGGCGCAGATGTTTGCTGACACGAAGACGATGTCGCTACAGCAAATAACCAGCTGCTGTATGAAATTCATACTGCATGCAATTATCAGTCCGAGGGGCGTGGAGCGGGAGGGAAGGAGGAAGGAAAGCATGAGGAGTCATGTTGTGGGTGTGTTCAGAAGAAAACAAAACCTTTTTTTTTCTCCCTATATGTTTTGTCTCATCATCTTTCTGCAGCTGTTGAACAGAGACCTGACACGAGGACATAAATACACCAAATACACTAAATCCTAATCCACGCTCTAATCTTAACCCTTCACCCGCACCAGACAGCCTATAACATGACCTTGGACACGCATATAATTACACACACATTGGCATCACAGGAGAGGTGGATTGTAGTGAAACTGCCCGGCTTTTCAGAGTAATGGATACTAACCCTCTGTCCTCTGACCAGTCCGGGATTCTTTAGTCTAACAGCTGCAAATGCTATGATTCCTTTTCCCACACACACACACACACACACACACACACACACGCAAACATGCAGACGCTTGCACATAATGCACAGGCTGTCTGACACATTCGGTCACATGATACACCCACCAGGATTGTCAGCCCTGCCAATATTAATTCCAGGTTTACTCTGACATATAAAAAAAAAAAAAAAAAAAAAAAAAAAAAGGGTTTCAAATCTTTTGAACTCATATATCTTGAATGAAATCAATTAGATTAAGTGGTGAATCTATAAAGACTGACATGTGGTGTACTCTCACGTTTGGAACTGAATAAATTGGGGACACACACACTCACACACACATTGGAGCAGAACTGAATGATTGGCACCAACGAGTAAAAATCCATACGACAAGCCGGGTGATTAACCCGTGACCGGTCCAGTGGCAGGTTTAAATATATATATTGTTTTAGAAAGTGCTGTTATGTTTGTTTAGTTTTTAATTTACAGTATGTTATTGATATACACACAGTGGAAAATCCTAATAGAATCTATTAAATCTCAGATTATTATACTAATAATAACCAGAACTCACTTTTTTTTTTATGTTTGACGATGACAAACATCTTTAAAGAGTGACACAAAGTATATAAAAGTCAAGATTTAGGAAAACACACTTTATAGCACATAATAAATTGTATTTTGAAATGATTGAATAACTTTAATTCATGACATGTTGACAGCTTGTGCTCGCCCCGCCTCGCCCATAGTGAGGCTCGCCTCCAGGAAACAACACAATCGGTGTGTATACGTGGAACTACATCATTCAGAGATGTGTGTTTCCTTCCATATTCCTGTGGAAATGATGGCTGTAACGGTACTGCAGATTAAAATAACATTCTATGTATGTATAATCCTCTCTTAAAAAGTTTTGATCATAAAAACAGAAAACGTGTGTTGATTTAAAAGAGTCACACCGTTAACACCGTGAGCTGCAGAGCCGAGACTCGATAGAAACCAGTGAGACTTCGTCGCGGTTTGGAACCACTTCCTGGTTTGTTCACGTCCGACAGCAACAACTGGCACCCGTTGAGCCAAACATTGTCATCATCAATAGTGCAGCCTCAGCCTCTCTGTAGCTCAGAAGCTCTCCCATAACAATCAGATAATTTGATTGACGCCTGAATATCAATCAGCTGAAGTGGTTAAAGGTCATTATCTGAGCTCTCACACTGTCTCACACTGTCTCACACTCCAACGAGCCCCAGTTTGGTTATCTTTCATTCATGGGGTGCCGTCACTGTGGCTAAATTAGACAAGTGGTTGATGAGTATGGATCAACTTCTACACACACACACACACACACACACACACACACACACACACACACAGACCACAACCAAGCACTCAATAACTCCAGGTATTAGATTAAATGTTCCTGACACCAACTGCTTCATTGATTTTTTTAACACAGTATTTACCTTTTTCTTTTTCTTTTTCTTTTCTTACTGGTGTTAGGTGGGTGTTTCCTGGAAAGAAAACTGTCATCCGAGGAAATGAGTTTATCTTTCCGGCAGCAACAACCAGTTGCTGAATGTTTTGGCGCTGCAGGCGAGACACCAGCCCCTCAGACGTTCACGCATCATAAAAACCTGTCATCAACATCGACTCTCCTTTCCTGCGCCTCTTACTTTTCTCTTTTCTTAATTTGCTCGTTCATTTTCTACTTTTACATCGAATGTCAGCTCAGCTCAGGACTTGGACTCTCTTCAGGTTTCAACCAGCTGAGTGGGACTCCCCCTTGTGGACCGACCGGTGACCTCACACCTTACAAATTGGTGCTTTCGCAACTCGCTCGCTGCCTTCGGAGATTAAAATCACAACGCCGGACAGCGTTTGTAATGATCTCTGCAAAGTGCAGCTCGAAGAAAAAAAACACCTCGGGACCCAAAACTGTCGGGCAATTTCAGTGCGGGTTGCTCGCAAGGTGTCTCTTGTGACAGCGCGAGTGTCTGCTGACGGAGAGAGAGGACACCTTTCCTGTCAGCCGGGCCACGAACGCTTAGGAGAAGTTTAGATGCTGAAGGGACCTTTCCTCCTCCTCCTCCTCCTCCTCCTCCTCCTCCTCCTCTTCCTCTTCCTCCCCCTCCCCCCTCCTCAGAGCATGGGGTGCTGTTTGAGATGCGAGGAGTGCTTTAAGGTCGAGGTGAGACTTTAACAGCCAGCTAAAGATTTACATCTGAAGACCGAGAGGCGGCCGAGACCCAACGATGCGTGTTCATGCTAATGGTGGTCGTATTCTGACTGCATGAGCCATAAAACATTAGCTTTGATCAGACGTGGTGAAATCTCAGCCTTCGCCTCACAAAGCTCCGGCTCCACGGGGGTTGTAGCGCCCCGTTAACTCGGAGATGATCGGCACAGGTGGAGAACGGTACCTTTCTCCACCCTCCTCCTCTAATCTCCCGGCGATGCAGTTTGTTAGAGTTTGATCCGATCCCTCACCTTCTGTAAACAGCCTCCACAAACGAGGCGTGGACAGATGTTAGGCGCTGCGAGCCAACACTAAGGAGCCCTCGCTCAACAGACTGAGCTGTGGTGGAGCGGCCACCTGCACCGACTCTCATCGGCTTGAACACGCGGCCTCTCCGTGTTTCACTAAACTCATCGCGACTGTAATCACATTTAATCACAATCACCACAAAAACAAATCTCTTAACCTGGGAGCCGAATTATGAACTCCTACATCCTCGTGAATTTTCTTTCCAAAAACCTGGTTAGTTTGTAATTGTGCAGATTGAACCCAAACAAATCAAATACATTAAGATTACAGGAATTCAACTTTTTGAGTACAGAAAACAAAAGTACTTTTAGTAGGCCTTCTTTTACTTTAGAGCACAACAAGCTGAAAACACAATATTGACATATTGTCGCCTTATAAAGGTGATGTTGCTAATGTGTTGCCAATTAGTTGCCATTTTGTGGATCTAAAACCAAAACAATTAGCTGAATGATGCTAAAATGCTTCGTAAGACTGGAAGTGGACAAGCAACATGATTATATATGTATATATTGAATGTTACAGCTTTAAAGATTAAAAATATGAGAATATTTATTTCAAAAAGCACAAAATCTATGAAATAATATGTTGTAAACAAGCCCTAAAACTAATAATCGAATGACAGGAAACTAATTCAACTAATTCAAAAGACTATTATCTCCCTATGAAGTTTATTTGGGGAACTTGTTAGCAAGATGTCTGTTCACACATCCCAGAGACACGGAGCGACATCAGCATCACCTGGAGTCGTGTTTGTGGCCACATGGTGAACATAAATCCAATATTTACTCTCCTTTTTGCTCTGATTCGCTCACGTCCATCTCCTGAGAAAGACATCTGACTCTTTAGCCGCTAAAGGCTCCGCTATGTTCACCAGTTTGTCCGTCTGGGACATTTTTAGAGCGCTGCATCGGCTTTAATGAGCGCAGTGGAAGTGGACCAAAACTGTAAAGTTGTGGGCCAAAAAACCCAAAACAAACAAGAAGCAATAAAGCTCTGCACAACTGAAGCGACTGCTGATAGGTGACAAGTTTCACAAACAACAAGTAAAGCAATTCATTGTTGATGTAAAAAATATTGAATTATTGCCGCTTCAAGTCCCTCATTAAATATAAATACCAAACCTCAGCTGCTCTGGTTGCTGTTCCTCATTTCATATCATCATTAATTGAACATGTTAAGGTGTTTGGGACAGTTTGAAAGACAAAAAAAAAAACATTTTGGAGACATTACTTTATTACGTCGGTGGGAAAGCCTCCATATCAGAAACATAACAAAATATAATCATGGCGCCCAAACGTAACACCCCGTCCTGCTCACAACAGGCAATGTGTTGAGTCATTAAAACAACAACAGTCATAAAGTGCCTTTTATCTAGAGGGCCTGAATTCATGCAGAGCAGCTGACGGTATTAGCGTTCCACCAATCCGGCTTCCTCTGGCAGGATTAAACTTTTTATTAATGTTTGGATTTCTGGGTCATAACAAGCTCTCCGCTGGCTGCACAGTGAGATACCGTATTACAATCCTGTTTATCCAAATCCCATCTTCTCATATTGTCAAATGCATAAAACTGCGCATACACTGCCACGGCCAAGGGGGAGGGGTGGGAGGGGGGGAGCATTTCCTCACACACACACACACACACACACACACACATGCTGTGCCACATCTGTAAGCACACAATTACACCAACAGATAAGCCTAATCTGGAGCTACTGTTGTGTGGGTTTGCTGCTCTGAACTGTGTCACGATTACCGCTCAATGTGGAGCCGATGCCTCCGGGCGGCATGTGTCACGCGCGTCCATACATCAGGGCGGCGTCTTATCCGGTGACGGCGGCAATGGCGCCACATCAGGAGGCTATTACGGAACTCGGGTGGATGATAAAACGCAGCTTTTACAGCATCTGTTAGAACTGTGAATTATCCAGTGTACTACTTCAGCTGCGGGGGTAAATGATAAAGTTATGCATATTTCTCTATCTAGGCCAGAGGGAAGGTGGGGAGGGAGCGGGAGGAAGGAGGAGATGAGGAGTGGGGGGGTGATGTGATTGTCAAGACATGCAGAATTCCCACTTTGCTATCCAAGCAGAGACCATACGTGTGTGTGTGTGTGTGTGTGAGAGAGAGAGAGAGAGAGAGAGGGTAAAAGAGGGAATGAGGGGATGAAGGGAGAGAAAGAAAGCTGAAGATGAGCGGAGCAGACTTTAAAGCCCTCACTGATATTCACAGAATAAAATAAAGCATCAATATTCAGCCTCGTCGGGGCTGCAGGCCTCACAAGCTCCCCGTCTCTCTCCGTCCACGATACTGCAGAGCTGGGAGGAGGACTCCTTCCTCTCTTTCATGTGTGGAATCCATAGATAACAGGCACACGTATAGCTCACACACACAAACACACACGGCGAGAGACACACACACACACACACACACACACACACACACACACATGACTCGGTGTCGCCTTAAGCCAGGCGGCGCACTCCGGAGGTGAGCGTGTGAAAGAATGTTTTCAGGTTACTCCGTATAGTTCAAACGCTCACGCGGAAGAAGAGGGGACCGGAGGGGAGGGGAGGGGAGCGGGTCTGTTGCTATGCAACCAGACTGCGCCGTTTGAGAGCATAACCATCCATGCTGCGCACACACACACACACACACACACACACACACACAGATGCATGCACCCACGCACATGCAGAAACGGTGGGAATCCGCAGAGACAGACACAAACACTCCCACTGAGTGTTCAGACACATCAAAATATTGGACATGTGTGTGCTCGCGTCCCGTCAGACGCTCTCTCTCTCTCTCTCTCTCTCTCTCTGTTTTATTAATCGCTCTGAATTTGTCTGTAAAAATGACATGTGTTGCACTGCTGCCCATCCTGGGAGAGGGTTCAGACCTCAGCTGCTCGCATGTGCAGTGTGTAAAATACCTTGATTGCCCCCCCCCCCCCCTCCCTCCCTCACCCCCCCCTTTTCATTTCACACACGACTATCTCGTACACATTGTAAAGCTCTCTAAGGCAGATTTATTATTTGTGATATTTGGCTACGAAAATACCACTGAATTGGAAATGACTTGAATTCTAATCCACATTCATGCTCCTGCCGTCAATGGCTGGTTGACTGATTGGTTATCAGATATGGGGTCCCCCCTGAAAGCGTTCAGAATAATGCTCCTTTCATGTGGCATGATAGAATCCCCCCCACCCCCCGGAGATAAAATAAAAGGACCTAAAGCATATTGTAGATTCAGCCAGACCCCCGTTCTGCTCTCTCGTGACCCACCAGGACAAATCCTATACAAACGCATTAATACGTCTTATTATTCATTTCTATACCAACCCCGTGTCCCGTGGTGTTATTCTCCAGCCCCTATACCTCGAATTTGCATATTTCAAAGACTCTCATTGTCGCTGGGGAGATCTTCTGAACGCTGCTGAACATCAGCTCAAACATCCTCACTGGCTTCCTGTGTGCGGCCTCATCCGCACGTATAGCTACCAGCCGGTTTTACCATCACGAAGCTATTCATTTATGCGGTATTATGAAATGTTTTGACATCGCAGATAACCGAACATGGAAGAAACCCAACACAGAAAGAAAATAAAAGGTAATTTAATCTACAAATCAAGCCGGGTGGGGAATGTGTTTGTGGTCAGCTCTGTTCCCACATCCTGCACTGGGACTTTTTACATGCAGCGTTCGTATAATCTGATATCGACATGAGTAAAACTAATCATCCATAAACTTTTAAAGAGTAAATCAACACCAGGTTGCAAAGCGACGTTTTGCAGGTCCCTTGAGCGGAAAGCAGGCGGCAACCTCCGGATCTGAGAAGGGAAGTCACAGCATGATGTTCATTTAGTCAATGATGGTCCATTTAGAGTCAAATAGACCATAGAGCAGGGAATGCTTTAGGGCGGGGCTACGAGGTGATTGACAGGCCTCTACCCCGGTGTTGTCCCGAAAGTTAGTTGAAACATTTTGTTTGCCAAAAAGTGTTTTTTATTCAGTGTTTGGTTGCACTTAGCTCCGCCCCCTTTTGTCTCACTTCTGGTTGCAAAAAGACAGAAAAATGCCAAACAGACATAAAAAAGTTAAACCTGTGGAGCTCAGCAAAGACAAGAAGAAGGCATTGAGTCACTCTTTAAGCGTCATACAGCAACGGCAACACGGCAACACGGCAATGTCATGTGAGCACTAATACTTTACCAGCACTTATACAGAGGTAATATTTGAGTACTTAAACAACAAAATCACAACGTGCACATTGAAGACGTCCAACAAACACCTGTAGCTAAGAGCAACCGATGTGTGTACTAACGTCTATAATGCAGGTAACGCAGGTCCTTTTGATAAACGTTGTGTCAACATGTTGAGTGACAGAATATCAGCGTGACATTTTAAACACTTAAAATACTTCACATGTTCTATTTCCAGCGGTAACAGGATGGAGAAACAGCCTTTCTGTGTACCGTAGGAAGTATAGCGCGATGACTAAGGCACGAGGCATCAGGGCGACCCATAAAAGGAAGGAGTAGCTATCACAACGCCACATCAAAGTGCACATTTATCCCAATAGTTTGTTTATTCTCGTGACCCAACGAGCTTTTATTTGATTATTTGTGCTGCTTGGAATGAGTCACACGGCGAGCCTCGGCGTTCACAGCACTTTATTATACAACGTTATGGACAAAGACACATCATCTTCAGAAAGCCCGCATGTGTCAAGGTGGGGCACGAAGGGGCAGTCGGTAAATTAAGCATAATGTCCATTTAAGTCCTCTTTAATAATTTGCTGAATGTTTTTTTCTGTCTGTGTTGCTTCCCTTCCTGTGTGCAGCTGGTGAATGTGAGGGTGATTTTCCTTCTTTCCCATGATTGTCTCTTAATTAAATGTGTCGTATTCCCCGAGTCCATCTCTTTCCCTGCGCTCCTTGGCCTCTATACTCTCCCCCCCCCCCCCAATCCCCCCTTCCCCCCCCCCCCCCCTCCCCCTCTCTCCCCTCCCTCCCCTCCCTCTCGCGCTGGTCTTCAAAGCAGCAGCAGAAGTGCACAGCAGCTCTGCAGCTCTTGAAATATGAAATATAGATTGTGTTGCCGTTGGAGCGCTGCCTTGCTGCTCTGTACATTTCTGATGCAAAAGAAAAACACACACACACACACACACACACACACACACACACACACACACACACACACACAGTGACACATCTGTGTGTGCTGCTGCCGTGCACACCTTCACTCACACACACTCTCTCACGATGTTACTCCATACGTCGTTTTGTAATAGAGTCTGTAGTCTTGCAGCGGTTCGGCTTTATGAGCTGATCTCTGAGGAATGAACCGTTACTAATATCTCTCTCCCTCCTCCGCACTTCTCCAGAAGGCCTCTTACACTCTCGCTGGTGGTGATGATGATCTGCTGGCTCTCTGTGTTATTATGCATTAAATTTAAATCCTTAAATACAACTTAAACCGTAAAGTAAATGCTGGCCGTCTCAATTCGAAAAAAATATACATTTTCAACAATAAAAAGGATTTGCATCGTTTAAAAGTGATGCATGGCATAAATAACACACCATGGAAATGATTACATTTTAAAATAGCTCACATTTCATAGAAATATTTGTTACATATACATTGATTTTTTTTTCATATCACATGCATTTAATTCATAAATCAGACACGAGAGAGAGAGAGTGGTTAAACACAGTTTTTTTTAGGCTAGGTCTATATTCTGTCCCAAAATGTATTTGTCATTGTCCCCGATATACATATTTTATATATATATATATAAGACGCCCTCAAGTTAAAGCCCTGATTCCGGGTCTGGGAACTATAAATATGTTTGTAATATTTCATGGACCAAAGTGGTGGACCGACAGACGGATGTGGGACGAAAAACCTTTTCCAGGATTCTACCAATTTACAACTCGTCCTTTTCTCACCATTCAAAGACCGCCGCCTATCAGCCAAAGTCAACATGTCTCGACCAAAAAATAATAATAAATTAGTGGAGGATATTTATCCCTGCATGAGGAGACAAGAAGGAATTGATAAGACAGAGAGAATTCCAGCAAAGTCGGACGCTATTGGTTTGGGAAGGCTCCATTTTGTTCTGATTAGCCAATAAACATTTGGAAATTCTCAGATTTTTAAAGCACAGAAAATCCTTCATCAAATATTACACTTTGACTTAGTTTTTATCCGTGAAAGGGGAGTTTATTCGTGTTCTCCACCTACTTTATTGTAGCTGCCGGTCCGGACGCTCAATAACTATTCCCTCTCTTCACATACTTTACTTTTTCTCTTCTCTGTTGGTCCGTCCCACCTCGCTCCCGTTGCTTTAGGATCCACGTGACCACGAGTAACAGGAAAATACGAGCAAAGTCACGAGCACTTCTCTCGGTCCGTCGGCTCTTAATGGAACGGATCATCTTACCACCGAGATGCTCTTTGCTCAAATGGGCCTGTGTAACTCCATTGTGACTGCGCTGCATTGGAAACAGCTCTCCCGGGACGGCTCTCCGTCGTTTTCAGCCACAAATCGCAGTTTCCCCTCCAGACTTTCTCATTCGCTCACTCGTTCTCAGCTCTTTCCTTCACTTCCCATCATCCCTTCTTTCATTATTGATAAGATCAAAAAATAAAAAAAAAACTCTCAGATCCCAAAGAGTAGCGCCGCCCAAGCTGAGCGAGTGTGTGTGTGTGTGTGTGTGTGTGTGTGTGTGTGTGTGTGTGTGTGTGTGCGCGTGTGTGTGTGCGCGTGTGTGTGCGTGTGTGTATCTGTGTGTGTGTGTGTGTGTGTGTGCGCGTGTGTGTTTTCTCCAGCCGAGTGGGACTTCGGACTCCACTTTGCGTCGTTGACATCAGCAGTTGCCGGGTGTGTTCGTAACTACGGTGACCCTGTTGTCTGGGCGACCGCCATTATGTTGTCACGGAAGCACTCAGGCTAATGGAGGAGCCATATAAATGATGGTGCGCTGTCCCTCCACGCTCTCTCCTCTCTCCGCTCTGCACACACATAGAGATATGCATACATTACTAATGGGCCTCCATAATAAATGGCTTCCTCATTCCTCAGACGCCAGCCATAAATCGATGACACTTTTACCTGACCTGCTTTCTTTTACTCGCTCGGCTGACGCACACGCAGACACAATTGCGCCGACAGACGTGGCGGCTCTGTTCACCTGAGTCATTTCAACTATTGATTCAAGTTCTATTGAGGCCAGTCGTCATCTGTAAACAAAAAGATGCCTACGTCTGCCGTTTTGATAGACGATGATCTGTGACACACACACACACACACACACACACACACACAGAGAGACACACACACACAGACACATGCACAGAGCAGATGGAGATCGTTATCAGTCATGTCATGATTTTCTCTCTGTCAGGGAAATGCTACCAGGGACACATGCTGAAAAGCTGACAGTAAAGAGCAGCCGTGTTTGTATATTTGGGCTAGGCATGTGTGTGTGTGTGTGTGTGTGTGTGTGTGTGTGTGTGTGTGTGTGTGTGTGTGTGTGTGTGTGTGTGTGTGTGTGTGTGTGTGTGTGTGTAGGTGTCACAACCCGGCTCTGAGGCCATGACAAATATGGGTAAGGACACAGTGGATGATGGTAAATTAAAGGTGTTTATTATAATCAAGTAAAGAAAAGACTAGAATTGAGAAGTGTGTCAGTCAGTAACATCAGTAATGTGAATGTGACTGCGTGAGCATGATGAGGTGTGGGGTGTTGTCAGGGAAACCAAAGGAAGACCAAACCAAGACATGAGCCGGAGAGAGAGAGAGGGGAGAGCTTTTATTCCCCAGGCGCCCTAGGACCAGGTGCTCCAGGACCAGGTGCTCCAGGACGAGGCGCCCCGGGACCAGGCGCTCCAGGACCAGGCGCTCCAGGACCAGGCGCCCCAGGACCAGGTGCTCCGGGACCAGGTGCTCCAGGACCAGGTGCTCCGGGACCAGGCGCCCCAGGACAGGCGCTCCGGGACCAGGCGCTCCAGGACCAGGTGCTCCGGGACCAGGCGCCCCAGGACAGGCGCTCCGGGACCAGGCGCTCCAGGACCAGGTGCTCCAGGACCAGGCGCCCCAGGACCAGGTGCTCCGGGACCAGGTGCTCCAGGACAGGCGCTCCGGGACCAGGCGCCCCAGGACAGGCGCTCCGGGACCAGGTGCCCCAGGACCAGGTGCTCCGGGACCAGGCGCTCCAGGACCAGGTGCTCTGCATCCTGTAATTGGCCTCACCCCCGTTCCTGTGACACGTTCAGGGACACGGGGACAAATAGCTGACAACACCACCCTTGTACGGTGACATAGGCAGGGGCCGTCACACCGCCCCCCTTTAAAGTCGGTGTCCTAGGGGATCACCGGCATACCACCAACCCACCGGAGCAACACTACTCACACACACGGTCAAAACTTCGGGTGACCCCTGAACAGCGGTCTAGAAAATGCTGTTTTGAAAGTGGCGCGCGATGGAGAACGTCTGAGGTGCAGGGGGAGAGAGTTCCAGAGGGAGGGGGCAGCAATGGAGAAGGCCCTGTCCCCCCTTTGCTGTGTGGGGAGCCAGTGGAGGTTTTGGAGGACTGGGGTGATGTGATCTCTGGTGCGGGAGAGGATGGACGTGTTGTAGTTTGTTGATGGTTTCGGTGGATGTGCCGTACAGGATGCTGTTGCAGTAGTCCAGTCGAGAGGCGATGAAGGCGTGGACGAGTGTTTCATTTGGTAAATTATGCTTTAGGGGCGGGGCTACCGTCTGATTGACTAGTCGCCACCGCTACCAGAGCCGTACCACTCCTCTCTACGGCTCTGCGTCTCTCCTCCGCAGTCCAAATATGGTCACTTTCGTCAACTAGTTGCAAAAAAAAACAAGATGGCGACGGCCAAAACGCCGAACTCGAGGCTTCAAAGCGTCAGTCCACAAACCAACGGGTGACGTCACGACGACTACGGCCACTTACTGTACAGTCTATGGTCATGACAGAAACTCTGCCGGGACATAAACGTGCATAAAGCTACTTTTTCTTTCTTCGTGCCAATACGTTTAACGTGTGATGAGGTCCTTTTGTTGTTGGTCCTTTTCTCTTTTTAAGTGTTATCTTCATTGAAGATGATTATTTCATCTTGGTGGCCTTCCACTTCCACTTTGTACAAACGATTTGGTTTCAAGAACACATCTGCTTTAAGAATCGTGTCTTGGATTCAGACTCACTAAAGTCTCCTAAATCATCCAACAAGCGTTTCTCCAGACCTCTGTCCTTTCAGAAAAAGCCTTTAACTGCTACTGTAACTGAATGTGTGTCAGCCCCCCCCCCACCCCCCTCCCTCTACCACCAGTCCCCTCCGGGCTGTTACTGTACATGAGAACAGGTCTTTAAAACAGCTTTCCTACGTTGGCTTTTCAAGTCCCCGAGCAGAGCGGAGGTACAGAGGGAACGGAGAAACTACACAACAGAAGCCCTGCAGGCTCCTTCCCTTCCCATTAAGATTCAATGATGTTTGGATCAGGTGACTGGGGAAGCACCTGCAGCCATTTGAAACCACTTGTATCAGTTTAGCTGTGTGTTTTAGGGAATTATTGCCTCAGAATACGGGACGGGACTCGTAAAAAAAAGTAACTTTCCGTAGGCTACGTCGTCGGTGAGCCTTTTCTAAACTCTTCTGGTCTCGTGAGCTGTTTTCAAGTCATGAAAGATTAAATGGATTATCTTTACACACATGCAACACTGCACAAGTATACTGAAGTTATGACTTCAAGCTTTTAAGGACGGAGCCAGCGAAGCTCTCAATACTAGGTCAAAGTTGGTGATCTGACCAAATTGTACGCGATTGCACAAATGCAGTGTACTTGTACTTGTACTCGCTGGATAATACTCCATGCCTTTGTTTCAAAAAGTGATTCCAGTGATTGTTAAAGATGTTATAACAATACACAGCTGTATTGCCCAGTAAAGCCCACTGAGACCTCAAACCTCTCCAGGTGTAAAAATAATAGATTCAGCTCATTTTCTGCAATAAAGCTGAGATACTTATCGTTGAACCCGACAGTGTGCATCCCTGTATCCAGCGCTCTTGGTCCCTTAACGATTATTATGAAACCAGATGTCAGGAGTTCTAATGAAACTCAAACTATGACTCTATTATTTTCTCACGTTTCGACTATTGTAATGGTATTTTAATCAGCACGAAGCAGAAATAAATGAATAGACAAAAAAATCAAGAAAAGAGAACACGTTCATATTTTTTTAATGACACTGGCCGCCCGTTTGTTTTAGGATAGATATTAAGATTTTACTTATTACTTTGAAAGCATTCATGGCCTCAGAATCCATATGTGGACTGCTGTCCCCTCACGAACCGGAGATCCTCAGGCAGGTTTCTGCTGACTGTCCCCCCCTCGTGAAGACTAAAGGGGGCCGAGCGTTTGATGTTCGGGGAACTCGGTTGTGGAGCGAACTGCCCGAGGAGACTAACTTCTTTTAAATCACTTTTGAAAACTTTTCTTTATCAAAAAATATTTTATAATTTCTCCTTTAAAAGTATAGTTTTTATTTTATTTATTTAACTACTGAGTTATGCTATACTTTATTCTTGACATTGAGAGTAAAGCACAATCTAATCAACCATTGCTGCGTTTTATTTGTCCGTTGTAAATGTGGCAATCATTTTTTTTTTATTATTATTATTATGATCATTATTATTGTTATTATTTATTATTATTATTATTATTTATTTATTTATTTATCTATTATTGTCATCATTATTGTTGTTATTGTTACTATTTGTTTATTTATTATTATTATTATTATCATTATTATTGTTATTGTTATTATTTATTACTATTATTATTATTTATTATCAGCATTATTATTGTTATTATTTATTATTATTATTATTATTATTTATTACTATTATTATTATTATTATTATTATTATTATTATTTTGTAGCTGATTCTATCAGACTTTCCCGGAGCACAGCAGATTGAGGAAAAGCTTTGTTCCTAGATCAACCGCATTACAAGAAGTCTATATCAAAGAAGACTGAATCTTTACAGTAGATGGTCAGTGGTGCTTGTTAAGAGCCGGGAGAGGTTTTATTATGTCCATTAAGCAAATGTGACGCATAGAAAATATGCTCCTATCTGACGGGCTGGAAAAGATAAAACGCTCTCCCTGGTAACTTTTTATCCTCGTTGTTTCTCAACCAGAGCCACCAGCGTCGTGACTTATTACTCCACCACCGGGGAGCTCAGCAGACCAGGCTGACCTTAAAGACTCACTCCGGTGATGAATATATAAATAACCTCCCCTCTGAGTTCTTCAAATCTATCTCTCTATCTTTCTCTATTTCCCCTCATCTGCTGCTTCCCCATCACCCACTCCTTAATGGGACTTCTAAAAAAAAATAAAAGTAAAAAAGAAACCGCTATTTCTTTCAACCATTAGCTTTCAACCATTAGCTTCTTCCTTTCTTCGCCCGGTGTAACACCCCACCCCCCCCCCCCCACACTCCTTGCTGTCTTCGTCTCGGTGAAGGACAGTGGAGGTCACGGTGATGTAGCGGCCTGAGGGGCAGAAGAAGCTCTCGGAGCAGGAAGACGAGGTCGATGCTGCCTGGAAACGTAGCAGCCTCTCTCCCCGGCCGCGTACTCACTGAGGCCTTAATGGATGATTTTAATGTCGACTAAATGCATATTGAGATTTGAGGCGAAGCCTTGTGGTTAGAAAATGGACATTGTTTTATCCACTCACGAAGAAAGGATGACCACACATGGGTTTCTCTGTTTACTAACAATCAAAGGATGCGAGTGCAGCAGAGGGGAGAAAACTCATTTCCACAAAGTCCCGACAGCTGTACGAGGAACGGACTTTCAGTACCCCATCTGGAAACAATGCAAGTGGTTGGAAAAAAGTACAAAAATATATACTTTTGGGGAAATAATGTCTCCGGCTCGTGAACATGACACATATTCCAGTGAGGAATGGCAGCTAGGAGCAGTGATAACAATAGTAAGCCCCCCCTTTCTGTTTGGACTAAAACAAGATATATGAGAGATTTAGGGGTGCTATGCTAGCAGGCGGATTTGGTTACGGGCTAGCTGTTCCCAGCCTTTATGCTAAGCTAAGCTAGCTGCCTGCTGGCTGTAGATTCATCTCTAGTGGTCGGATATTATATCGTTTTTGATCTTTTCATCTAACTCTCAGCACGACAGAGAATAAGTGGAGTGTAAAAATTTCCCAAAATGCCGAACGCATTCCTTTAAAAGCTAAAAGTTGTTGACTTGAGAGCGAGTGAAGTCTGTTCTTTACTGGAAAGCGTCTAACGATCACAACAGTAAAAAAACTAAAAAAGGCTTTGGGCCAAAACAAGACCAGCCTGGTTCTGGACAGATGGGCCCCTGGGAGCCAAGAGGACTCTGAGACTGAGGCAGAAAGACATGTGGGGGGAGGAGGGATCAGTTTAAAAATATGATGTGGAGCTTTGGTGCTTCTCCCAGAGGGAAAGAGAGATTCAAACTGGGCCAGAGACCACACACACACACACACACACACACATACACACACACACACACACACACACACACCTCCTTGCATGCCGACACACGAACACCCGTCTCTATTCAGCCACGCTAGAAAGCCGTCCAGGTTGGTTAGGCAGACAAGAAGACGACTTGGACAAGAGACTTCTGCAGACAGTTTAGAGAGAGAGAGAGGGAGGGAGGGAGAGAGAGAGAGCGAGGGAGAGAGGGAGAGGGAGGGAGAGAGGGAGAGAGAGAGGGAGAGAGAGAGAGAGAGAGAGAGAGAGGGAGAGAGAGAGAGAGGGAGAGAGAGAGAGAGAGGGAGAGAGAGAGAGAGAGAGAGAGCGAAGGAGAGAGAGAGAGAGAGAGAGGGAGAGAGAGAGAGAGAGAGAGAGGGAGAGAGAGAGACAGAGAGAGCGAGGAGGAGACAGCCAGAGGAACAGCTCATTAAACTGAATGTGAAGGCCGCAACAGACAGTTTGGGTTTTTTGTTTTTTATTATTAGACAGGCGGAATGTCTCAACTGTTGCAGGTGTCATTACACACATAGTTGTCCTCACGAAGCCCCGGAGAACGGCTGGTGTGGAGTTAAAAGGACAGCTTCAACAGAGGAGTAGCGCAAGGCAAACTTCAGACGTGGAGGAAGTTAGTTTTAGTTTTAGTTTGGTACAGTGCATTTATAAAGATAGAAAAAACAACAGCATGTTGGTATCAGTAGCAATGAAATGCTCAGGAAATATTTCTGCTCATCCTTTCAAACCATATCTGTCTTTTTTCCATATTTGAAATGCGGAGGAGTGACGTAGAGACGCTGTATAGTCTCTGGTAGAAACCTGTCAGCTTGTAGCCCCGCCCCTAAAGCATCCCCTGCTTTATGGTCTGTTTGACTCTAAATGGACCATAATTTACTAAATGAACATCATGCTGTATTGAAGAAGACTTGAAACTAGAGATTGAGACATAAACTCATGTTTACAATGTTTACTGAGGGAATAAATCAAGAGAGAAGTAGTCATTTTCTATAGACTTCGATACAACCAGAGGAGTCGCCCCCTGGTGGTCAGGAGAGAGAATGCAGCTTTAACACATGAAGCTTATACAACCAGAGGAGTCGCCCCCTGGTGGTCAGGAGAGAGAATGCAGCTTTAACACATGAAGCTTTGACTTCTATACAACCAGAGGAGTCGCCCCCTGGTGGTCAGGAGAGAGAATTCAAGTTTTAAGACACTTCCGTATCGGCTTCACTCTTCAGAACCGGAGGTTGCCTCCTGGCTGCAAACAACTTAATAATCCAGTGTGATAGTGGGCCAGCATGCACGATATCTATAACAACTGAAGCAACTAAATGGCATTCAGCCTTCATTCATTTTTTTTAATTTCCACCCAACAGATGGAACAAAGCTGAATGATGAAAATGTCAATCAAGCGCCGTCCTGAGAGGACTAATTCATCGGCATCTTTAATAATCATCAAATTCAATGTCAATTCCTTTTCTGCCAGTTTAAAAGTGTTGTGAAGTCTTCCCCAGATGAATTAGTCTGCAGGTCAAGTGTCGGGTGAGGGGGGGGGGGGGGCTTCCTCTTAGGAGCAAGAATCTGTGAAGCAGGCCAGGTCACGGACCATTAGTCACAGTTTGAGACATTAACCTCAATCAACTCCTCTCACTTCTGCCTATTCTGTGTGTGTGTGTGTGTGTGTGTGTGTGTGTGTGTGTGTGTGTGTGTGTGTGTGTGTGTGTGTGTGTGTGTGTGTGTGTGTGTGTCCAGCTATTTGAATACTAGATAAATATGACTCACTGAATTATCCTCGTCATACATAATGTCTTGTGACAGTTTGTTAGAGACTCTCCGTGTGAGTGTGAGTGTGTGTGTGTGTGTGTGTGTGTGTGTGTGTGTGTGTGTGTTCTTGGTGAATCACTTACCCAGGAGACACCTGTGAAGGACACTTAAGCGAGACGTCTCCTCCGAGCTGTGGCCGCCTCCAGCACGATGGCATCCCTGTGCGCTCTGTGACAGAAAGATATAATATATATCCCCATAAGGATTACATAATATACGACACATGTCTCTATCACACGGGGGCCTGTGAAGGGCACCGGGTGACCGATGAAGTGTGATTAACAACAATCCCATTAAGGGTTTTTTTTTGCCTCCCATAGAAGCTTCCAGTCGAATGTTCAATCATAATAAGATGCACAGTGAGACGGGATGAAGCCCGGTTTGTGGGCTTCTTGTTCGGAAGCACACGTATGTGCAAGCTTTCAGAATTTGTGTGAGTTTTCAGGTAAAAACAAAGTCCAAAGAAAAAGAGATCCCACATGACCGCTTTTGGACCGGCCCCTCTCCAGCGGCTTTAAATGGGCCGTGAGTCGTGAGGCTGTCTGACTCTAAATCAGGCGTTTGGCAGCGAGAAGCAGGGCTGCGGAGATGGAAGAGGAAACAACAACAACAACAAAAAAGGGGGTCAAGGAAAAAATGGGAGGTGAGGAGAAAAGAGGGACAGGAAGGACGTGGGAGGAGCAGATGAGACAGGTGAATGAGAAGGAGACGGGAGAGGAAAGGAGAGGGAGGAACGTTGCCATGTTAAATTGACAAGAAAGAGACAGGGAGTCAGTGGTGAGGAGGAGGAGGATGAGAGGAAGAGAAAATAGCCAGGACGTTGGGGAGAAAGAGGCGGGAGACGCTGGCGAGAGGAGAAAAAGCAACAGGGAGGCGATTTCGAAGATGAAAACGGGACGGAGGGTTTTGCAGGAGAGAGGTGGAGAAACAAAAAGACACAAAATTGGCAGGTGGAGAAGAAGGGGGAGGGGTCGCGGGGAAGAGGGAGGGATACAGGGAGATGCTGGGAAGGAGATGAAAAGTGATGGGGTGGTGGTTATGCAGGCAGAAAAAAATAAAAAAGAAGAGGGATTGGAGAAAGAGGGGGATAGAGCGAGGAGAGAGATGAGAGAGGGGGAGAGTTGAGGGAGTCAAAAGGGGGTCGAAAGGAGGAGGAGGAGGAGGAGAGAGTATATCGGTGAGAGGAGGAGAGGTGTCACATAATCACTTACATATTTACATGAAAGTCATTTCTTCCCTGACTTTATTGTGGCAGAAAGAGACGAGTGAAGATGTGAGGGACGGGGCAAATATAAATAAATAAATAGAACGTCACCAGCTTTAAAGAAGGCAAATGAACAGTGTAGTTACAAAGAAGATGGAGGATGGAAAGAGAGCTGCTGTTTGGGCAGAAATAAAAGGTCAGAGACTCCGGGAGGGGGCGGGGGGGCTCGCTGCTGTGTGACAGCGGGACAGAGAGGTGGGGGTAGAGGAAAGGGGGGTGGAGGGGGACCGAGCTGGTAGAAACAGTTGATTTCCAACAACAAAACTAAAACATAATTATCAGAACAAAGGCTAATCACTGTGTAGAGCAGGCCTTCATCACAGACCACCTCCTCACAGCAGTGGGGTGGAGGGCCCCGTTGGGTGGAGGGCCTCGTGGGGTGGCGGGCCTCGTGGGGTGGAGGGCCCCGTGAGGTAGAGAGCCCCGTGGGGTGGCGGGCCTTGTGGGGTGGCGGGCCCCGTGGGGTGGAGGGCCTCGTGGGGTGGCGGGCCTTGTGGGGTGGCGGGCCCCGTGGGGTGGAGGGCCCCGTGGGGTGACACGGGGCCTAAAACTGTAAACATTGCTTTCTACAGCACAGGTCAGAAATCTGTGTCAAAGAGCCGTCTCTGCAACGTTAGATACTCTGGATACAACTGGAGAAATATATTTTTTTAAAAAGTGAAAGTGAAAAGCGGAGTTTGATTTGCTTCAGGTACGATCGGACCCTGAACCCCGCAGCCTGTGTTTGCTTGCTGCACTGTCGCCATCTTGTGGACTATCTCGCTCTCGCTTCGGTTCGCTTTCCGTTCGACGTGAGCCTCGCAGGCTGCCGTAGGGAAGCAGAAGCCGTCGCCTTAGCAACAGAAAGGGTTTGGACCGTTAGCTGTGCATGAGTGGGATTTGGCCGTAAAGCAAAGACACCGTAAACCTCCGGGTTGCTGACTGAAGCCGTGATGGCGACGAGCAACCCGTCCGTGTTTCTTCTCACGGTTAACGGACAAATTGAGGGCGCAAACGTGAGTTGTTAGCCGAGCCTCAGCAGCTAGCTAGTTTCAACCGCCATAGCAACAGCTAACGTAAATGTTAAAACGTCGCCGTGGCTCAGTTCTGACTCTTGTGTTTCGTTACTTCCGGGTATAAATGTGATATTTTTGTTGTATTTCAGTTTCCAGAGTATGACAACTTGTACTGCAAATACTGTTTCGTCTACGGCCACGACTGGGCTCCCACCTCGGTGAGTAGCTTCTCTATGTCGTAAAGTCTGCTTCAGCGACAAGCAACGTAAAGTAGTCTGCCATGAATAATAAGTACTTATTATCTCTGAATTATACATTGGAATTTAGGTAAATAAACTATTAGTTATCCTCAAATGGTTGGAAAAACACTGATAACATAGAACGTTTTTACATTTGCTTTTTTTGCATACAATCTTAGAACAATTAAATCCCTGTCTGGTCATCCTCTCACTCCTGTTTCCTGTTCGCCTGTCTCTCTGTAGGGGTTGGAGGAAGGCATCACTCAAATAACATGTAAAGGCAGCCAGTCTTCTCACAAATTAATATGGAACTTCCCCCTGGAGACAACGTTTAAGAGCACAAACCCCTCCGGATGTGAGAGACACACACACACACACACACAAACCTCTGAGGGTCTCATGAGGGACCTTTATAAATCATGTTATTTATAAATTGAATGAAAATATGACTTATTTCCCAGGGCCTCAGCTGGTGCTGAGTGTGTACGGTCCAGATGTGTTTGGCAACGACGTGGTCAGAGGCTATGGAGCGACACACCTCCCCTTCACACCTGGACAGTCAGTATTTCCTACTAGTATCTACGTTCTCTTCCATTTTGAGTTGGACTAGTGTTGCCTTTATGTAACTGGATTCATGTTTGTTTTTTTCAGACACACACGAACCATCCCCATGTTTGTTCCCGAGCCCACGTGGAGACTTCAGAAATTCACAAGGTACGACGTGTGAACCGCCGCGTGCGTTTGTGTTCAGTTGTCTTGTTAATCGCAGCAGCTGATGAGTGGTGCCTGCTGGGAAAAAAAGTCAGCAAATATTTACCGAGTCTTACTCGGGATGCAGTCGTAGTCCTCCACGTTGGTGCGTATTGTATTCCCGGCTGCTGTTATCAGTGTTTTGAGAGAGAAACGCACACAAAAGGTATTCAGGCTCCTTTCAAGTCCCACCAACACAGCAGGCTATTAGAGAGGCAGAGGTGCACATCTGGACCTTTTCAGATGTCAACAATGGGAGCAGGTTTTTATATTTGATCTGTGAAAGTGTTACAAGTTGATGTGGGTGGTGTTTTCTTGCTCATGCACTCTTCCTAGTTGTTCCACACACATTACCACTATAGGACTAATACCTCCCTCTCTGTAGTTTTTAACATATTTTCCCTCTCTTGTTTAGCTGGCTGTTGGGGCGGCGGCCTGAGTACACAGACCCTAAAGTAGTGGCCCAGGGTGAAGGCAGAGAAGGTTTGTTGTGCAGCTCTCCATCTGTTTTTCTTTCTTTATTGTATTTTTTACATCAGTGACTTACAAGTTACGGGGGATCTTGGAGACACATTTTTTTATTTGAAACACATTTGGTGGAACAAAACTGTGTTTAAAATAATAAAACAGCATCTCCTTGAAGTAGACATTTCTAAAATGGGTCTCAATAATAACATGGTCAGGTTCAAATCGTTTCTAGAATCTTTTTACATTGTTAACATGTGGTATTTCCTTTGTGTGTTGCAGTGACGCGGGTTCGATCCCAAGGCTTCGTCACCGTCTCCTTTCACATAATCACTAAAGACATGAAGAAGCTGGGTTACGACACCGGCCCATCGAGCACCGCCAACACCCCGTCTGCCACATCTGGCTGGTCGACGGAGGAACAACCGCACAGCACGTAACACAAGAGACTGTAAACAGACGAGCGGTGGCCGGTTTTACTTTTTTAAAGCCCCCACCGAAAGGAAGGCGCGACACTTAAGGTCCATCTTAAACGACTCGTGTGCTAAACCACAATAGTGCACCGTGTCAACTCTGACCAATCACAACAGTGACTCCTTAAACATTGTTTTTTAATATTTTTTTTAGCTAAAATAAATGTATTTGAATGAATTTCTTTTGATGTATTTTCAGATATAACTATTTTTACCTTTTTTTTTTTCTTTTTTTTTTAATAAATAGCCTACCTCTGAATTGTTCACGTTTGAATGTATTGAGCTCCGTACATACACCACTGTGGTTGTTTGGACATTCGGTTCAAAGAAGCACACAAAGGACACGGAGGCCGGCGTGACGGAGCTGAAGTGATACACATTTTATTTTGAACCAACGCAGCTACAGTCGTCCTCCTCCGACAGCGTGCGGCCCGCTGCCTTCGGTTGCTTTTTAGATGCCGTTAAAATACCACGGGGACTTTTCCTACAAAAACCCATTACACAGAATAATAAGGTATACAGAGGAACAGTATGTTACAATAGTACAAATGATAAATTATATTATACAGTTATAATGCCAACAGGTTGAGCACGTATCCGATTAGAAAAAAAAAAGAAAAGCAGCCTGCTCCCAGTACTATGAGAAGGGTAAATAGACAGACATGGAAAAGGTTAAAGGAGGCTGTTTATGCATATAAAGACAGACGGTCCATACGGTCGGTTAGTCCTCTTGATAAAAGCAGAGTGAATACATAGTAACACACAGAGGAGCTCGCTACACACAGGCCACATTCTCACTGCACCATCGCCACGACTGTGAATCTGCTGCCAGGGATCGAGAACCAGAGTTCAACCGGACTGTTTCGGGAGTGCTGAGACTTGTTTTTGTTGTTTTGTTTCATTGCATCCACAACAACCTTTAACGCTGGAGGTCAGGCCGCAGTGAAATCAAGGCCAGTGAGAGAGTGACACGTCTCAGCAAGAATATCATGGTAGCATTTCAATAAACAAGACTTTATTAGCAAATCGAAACTTTGCAAAAACACATCAAGCGTCAAGTCTTCTCATCTTTTTTTTTTTTTTTACAACTCCCAATTTTTGCATATATTTAGTTGAGATTAAAAATGTTTGCTGGTCTGCACGTAGGTGTCACATGCCATTCATTCAGGACCCCCAAGCATAAAAGTCATCATCACCACCCTCATCTTTAAAATCATACACACGGTTGGAGCTGCCCCTCCTTTTGCCTGAGAGAAATGAAGGTCTGTGTTTAGTGGAAACACCAAGGGTCCTGCGGTGTAGCTATCATACCACAGCAGACCAGGAGGGGGCGCCAGCTCACACCAAAAGAAAAAAAACCCACCCCTTCCACAGTAATAACACTGGCAGTGATAAACAGAACCGAAGAGGAGTACAAGTGACCTAAGGAGAAGAATTCATCAGCTATATTTCATCAACACACTTTTTTTCTCCAACCAATAGAAGACAAGAGACGCTCAGCTCGCTGTCAGTAAATGTGCCGATATTCAGCCAACAGTAACACTTTCTTACACAAACTCCTGAACAAACTGTAAAATAGCTCTGAAATATAAAACGCTTATAACAATGGATCCATAAACAGAAAAAAAAACAAAACATGTCAGTGAAGTGTGACCCTACTGTTCAAACTACTCAAAGTACGACACCCTCAGAAATCACAGTCGCTATGACTTTGGTAACAGTTGTGCTTCTAAGAGAAGAGAATTACATCGCCTACCCATAGGGTGAAAGAAAACAGACTACGATGACAGAAAATAGACAAAAGAGAGAGAATGAAGATGATACACGGCTTCGCTAGTACACAGCTCCAAAACTCTGAAAGGCTTGACTATGGATTTACATCTAACGAGTAAATAACAAAAAAAAACAAAAAGTAACCAACAAAACAAAGTGAACTGCTGTTTACGTGACGCGCCTCACTGTTTGCTGCGGGATTCCCTGTGCTATCAATAGAGCCATCCTGGAACAACCCTGTGTGTGTGTGTGTCTACGAGCGTGTGTGTGTGTGTGTGTACGAGCGTGTGTGTGTGTGTGTGTGTGTGTGTGCACACCAGGTGATGTTCTTGTGGGTAGATTAGCCGCAGTAAATCCACTCGGGAGGTAAACTCTCTTCCAGACACCGAGCGGCTGACATGCTCTTTAACCCCGGAGCTTTCTTCGAAAAACTCGTCACCATAGTAACACTCCTTGATATGTGGTTGCACAAACACACACGCATACACACACACACACACACACACACACACACGCTCTCTCTCTTAAGGCTGCAGATGTCTACATTATCCCCCCGTTTGGACTTTAAATGTCAGAAACTACATTTTTCTAAGTCAGTTTCCACGTTACTGAGTGAGAAATGAAAAAACAAAAGAACTTGCTCATTAAAAGTACACTTGGAAGCTAAACGTATCTCTCATGCAAACTGCGCGTGCACACACACACACACACACACACACACACACACACACACACACACACACACACCCCCCTTCCCTTTGATCCTAGAAACAAACAAAAAAAAGGAAGAAAAAAAAAAAACTGTCCCATGATGCCTCACTGCATCCATATGTTCAGATGGCAGAATACTGATGCCACCGCAGCTCATGTCTTTTTCTTTAAAGCACACACTGGGGAGATTTAGTGACGGTTACATTAACCTGTGGTTAGTATCCGAGCAGTAACAGTACACCTGCGCTGAGCACACACACACACACATGCGCGCATACACACACACACACACACACACACACACATTGCGGTTACGCCTCTTTTCAACCCCTAGGACAAGGGGCTCACCCCCTTTTGATAAGTGTTCATTGTTAGTCCCGAGACCCCTGTAGGTCAAAGTTCACGTGGAGGGTCGAGGGGGGGGGCGAGGAAAAAAGGTCCAAGTTTGACAGGAAGTGACCAGACGAGAGTTGTGACTGAGTGGTACCGAAAGACGAGGCAGTGTGTGGTACGAGCCGCTTGTTGGCGGCTAGCCTCCCGCCGTTAGCTAAGGTGTAACGGTGAGCCCAACAGTCGCAGACAGAAGAAGAAAAAAAAAGACAAATTTGTGCAAAATCCCTGCTTAGTAAAACACACACACACACACACACACACACACACACACACACACACACACACACACACACACACACACACACACACACACACACACACACACACACGAGAGTAGAAACACATCTGACCATCTCTCATCCGTACTCCAGTGTGTATAAGTAAAACCCACTGGAATATACACAGTGTAAAAGTACTGAGATGTGCACACACACACACACACACACACACACACACACACACGCGCACACACACACACACACACACACACACACCGGCTGACAGGGCTTATAAAAGATTAGCTCTAGTGAAGAGATAAGAGCCTGGCGTTAGTATGGTCAGACTGTCTTGTCACTCCACCACAGAAGAAGAAAACGAGCAGTCCTAGGGGGAAGGAGTGGGGGAGAGGAGGTGAGTGAACACGAGAGGAGGACGAGGGGAGGAGAGACTGGCTCCTGTCCCGCCTCTGTGGGAAAAACTGTAAACGCCACTGCTACTCTGTAAGTCTGAGGACTTCTGGTCGGATCAGTATGGAACACAGGACTAGGCAGCTTGTAGCATTGAGACAAAGAGACGGGGGGAAGGAGTAAAGGAGTGTGTTATGGTGGAGGGGGGGGTCAGGCTGGGACTACGACCTGGCTAGGAGTTGGTTATAAAGGGATAAATGGGATAAGACATCTCCTTGTTCGTTTTGAAGCTTCTTAAGGAGCCAAAGTGGAAGAGAGAGAGAATGAGAGAGAGGGGAGGGGTTACTCTGGGGCAAGTCGTCCCCCTCCCGTCATCCCGTCCCCCCCCTCACAAAAGGAAGGGGTTGGTGGTCCCGGCGGGCTGCGCCCCGGCCTGGGGTGGCATGCTCATCAGTGGCTGGGGGATGGATATCCCCATTCCGGGCATGGCGTGGGCCATGCCCGCCAGGGGAACCATGGCGATGGGCTGCGGTGGGAGAGCGGAGACGGCCATGGTCTCGACCGAGCCGAAGCCGGAGGGCATGGGGCTGACCCGCATCTGGTTGAGGGTGGGGGGCGCTGGCTGGCTCACTTGGAAGGGGTTGGCGTGGGTTGCCGGAGCTGGAGCAGAGCCGCCTGAACAAAAAAAAAAGGAAGTGATGTCAGCGAGCTCACGGACGACCTTCAGACTGCTCACTGAAGGTCATCGTTACTTAGACAGAGTTTGAACACCATAATGCTGCTGCCATTCGATGACTCGTCTGTGACTCATCTTTATTAACCAGTGTGTTTTTCCTCAAGTCTTGAGAACAAACGTCCTCGTGTTTTCCTCCCACCTGTTGACGCCAAGAAGGGGTTGACGACCGGCGGCGGCTGGGCGGGCTTGGTCACCAGAGAGTCCAGGTTCACCAGGGCGGCGTTGGGACCCAGGAAGGACTCCGGAGTCTTTCTGGTGGGGTTTGTGATGCCGGACATGGACATGGAGCTGGGCAGGGGGTCGAAGAGGTCCAGGCTGCCGCTGCTAGCGAGGCTGGCTTGGGAGAGGATAGAGGCCACGCCCCCGTCGCCTGGGAAACAAAACAGCAGTTGTATTGATGAAAAAACCCTTTTTACTGAACGTCTCTTTGGGGGAACAAAGACACAACACAGAACTCTGAGGAATCAGGAGTACCTCTTATCTGCAGACTCAGGACTCAAGGCTGGTGTGTGTGAGAGGCTTGTTTGTACTAGTGATACTGAACTAAGTACACTCACGTTGTGCATTCTAAAAGGTCAAATAGATATACAAATTCTTGCTTCGCGTAAACTCGCTCACATTTAAACGTTGAACAAAATTGGGTTGATGCAATAAAATGATCAGAACATGCTTTTATGTGGAGACATCAGAGGCAGACAGCCTGTCGGCTTCTTTCTTTCTTTGCAGCAGCAGTCAGACGGAGACACATTCATTAATGCACTCGCACACGAGCGCGCACAAACCCAGCATGCCAACACACACACACACACACACACACACACACACACACACACACACACACACACACACACACACACACAGGAGGAAATGTCAAAGAGGAAAACAGAGTAGCAGAGCAGAGCTCATGATGAGATCAGACGGGCCCAGTGTGTGTTAAAGCCCCCGAAATCCTGTAGATTTCAGCAGATTCAAACAGAGACTTTTCGGCCACTCGTCCCCCATAACCTCGTCCCACATAAGCCTCGTCCCACATAGCCTCGTCCCACATAGCCTCGTCCCACATAGCCTCGTCCCACATAGCCTCGTCCCACATAGCCTCGTCCCACATAACCCTAACCCTACATAACCTCGTCCCACATAACCTCGTCCTACATAACCTCGTCCTACATAGCCTCGTCCTACATAGCCTCGTCCTACATAGCCTCGACCCACATAGCCTCGTCCCACATAACCTCGTCCCACATAACCTCGTCCCACATAACCTCGTCCCACATAACCCTAACCCTACATAACCTCGTCCTACATAACCTCGTCCTACATAACCTCGTCCCACATAACTCGTCATAACCTGTCCCACATAACTCACCCTACATAACTCACATAACCTGTCCCACATAACTGCCCACATAACCTCGAGCATGATAATCCTACAACATAACCTCATCCTACATAACCTTATCCTACATAACCTCGTCCCACATAACCCTAACCCTACATAACCTCATCCTACATAACCTTATCCTACATAACCTCATCCCACATAACCTCGTCCTTAACGCCGCTGATGTCGCCGTCCGGCGCTCGCCGCTTGGTGACTTTGTGCGCCGGTGCTTGTGTTCCCTCTCACTTTGTCCTCGACGGTATCGGAGGAGTTTACTTCGAGCTGGAGAGAGAGTTAAGACGGCGATGTCGCCCGCCCACACCCGGAGACGAGCATGACACCGTGGTAATGAAACAAAGAGACCTGAGCCAAGCCGCTCACACACCCACCTGGGTGGAGTTGTGACTTATCTTGAGAGTATCACAGCAGATCTAAAATAAGGGATTCCATGAACTGGATGGCTCAGGTCTCAGAATGCATTTAGGCATACAAACAGAAAAGCTGCATCACATTTCACCACAGTGATCGGGGACCAGACCGGAGCAAACTGAGATTTTTTACACCATTTGATACGATTACTGAAACATTTGGAGTGGGGAAAAAACTTTTTTTTGTTTTTGCTCCGGCCTGGTGATGTTTACATGAAAAGACAAGACATGTGTGTGTCTGTGCCCCCACAGAGATATGGTATCTGCAGACAGGCATCATTTCAGACCCCGATTGCAGGAGGGGGGGTGGTGGGGGGGCACAACACAGACTCTGTGTGAGAGAGACGAAGACGAGGGTGAGTACCAGTGGGGACAGAGGAGGAAGAGCGCAGGCTGTCAAACTCTGAGAAGTCCTCTTTAGACGTACCGTTGGATGCATTGAACAGGTCAAAGCTACCTGAAAGGGGACAACGCACACACACACACACACACACACACATATATATACACACATATACACACACACACACACACACACACACACACACACACACATGGAAACACAACACAAGTATGAATGAGTATGGACAATTGGGTAAACTTATGGAGAAAAAAAATGAACACAATAAGCATAGTGAAAGCATGCAGATGTGTGTGAGCAGATGTGCGTGAGCATCTGTTGCTGCGTGTGCCCCTTTTGTCCTCGAGACACGAGCCAGCTATTTATTAGACATCGTTTCCGTTTCTTAAAAATAGAGAGAACTCAAAAGAGTGCAAACGCCCATCAAACAAATCTCCAAAAATCTTTTAGGCTCAAAAACTGAACAGTTGACTGGTGGATGTTGTGAAAGTCCTCAGAACTGAAGCTTGTGGACAAAACTGAAATAAATAATATTTCCCCCGATGGTCACCTGTGTTGGAGGTCTTAGGGCGAGCAGCAGCGGAGCCCCAGGGGTCGGCAGGAGAGGAGTTTGATGCCCAGGGATCGCTGCTCTTCATGGGCGGGACAGAAGGAGTGGCCCCCCACGGGTCCACCGGGGCGGCTGGCTTAGGTGCAGACCCTGGGGAGAGGTTCAGGGATGGGGGGGATGGGGGTCAGACGAAGCGTGCCAAACGTAGAGAGGAAGGGGAGGAAGGGGAGGAAAGGAAGGAGAGGAAGCAGAGGAAGGGGAGGAAGGGGGACGGGAGCAGGAGAACGGTAGGACAAGATAAGTGGTTCAAAAGCTACTGCTCGTCTATCCTTCATTTCCCTTTCAACATTTACATATCCAACTCCCTCCCCCCACAGCCTCCCTTCCCCTCGTCTCCCTGTCCTTCCACACTCCTTTCCTTCCCTCCTCTGCAGTAATGCCGCTGAGCGAGTGGAGCAGCATTCCTCCTGAACAAAGAGTCACAGCCCTACGAGCAGCGATGACATCACAGACAATCTGTGACTCTTCTCAACGACCAACTTCGGTGTTTCGTTCTCATGTGATCTCCTCACCCCCAGTGGAGAGTGTGGAGAGTGTGCATGGTGTACATGGTGTGCATGGTGTGCATACCATAAGACTGCCAGGGGTCTTCTGGTGCGGCGGCAGCAGCGGCCCCGGGCCCGGCGGCGGCAGCAGCGCCCCCCGTGGCCCAGGGGTCAGCAGTGGCACCGGGATGTGGGACGTTCATCAGGTCCATCAGAGAGGACTGCGGCTAGAAAGAGACGGAGAGAGTGACCAGGAGACAGGAGACAGGAGACAGAAAAAACAAAGCAGGCAGACAAAAGGGGAAAAGGAGGAACACGTGTGTTGCTCAGCTCTCATCCTACTAAAAGTGGTCGTTCTGTGAGATAAAACATGAGCCTCAAACTCCAGCCAGCCAGCGAGCGGGGCAGGAGGAAGAGGAGGAGGAGGAGGAGGAGGAGGAGGAGGAGGAGGAGAGGTAGTCTGCTGCCAGTGTCATTACTGCTCATGAAGCGGCAGACGGTGTCAGGCAGAGAAATAAGAGGATGAGAGACGAGACGGTTTCATGACCGTGATCAACAACAGAGTCGCTCTCGTCTCCGTGTTTCTGTGTATTATTTTTACCTCTCTCTTCTTCTTGGCCAGTTTTGCTGATTCTGGACCTCCTTTCTTACTCTCCTCCAAGGCCATCTGTAGTCGCAGGTCATCCCCTCTGCGTATGCGATCCTCCTAAACAAAACACACACAGCACAGTTAGCATAGGCAGCACGTGTGCAAATTATATTATTTTCTTACCAGGCGTAGGTAAAGAAACATCCAAAAATAAGCCGCTTTCCGCAGACGTAATGTAAACTATTTATAAGTTCAAACGCAGTGAGAAACGTCACGACGACCACGGGTTGGTGTTCCTACCTGCTCTGCAGCCTCTCTGCTCATGGCCAGAGCCAGCTGCAGCTGCAGCTCCTCCTCTCCGCTGGTCTGGGGTCTGGCCTGCTCCAGCTCTGAGCCCGCGTTGGGAGACGTGGCTGACGAGACACATTCAGAACACATGTTAACGCCTCAGAGACACTCTGTGTGTTAATACCACAAAGGGAAAGCTCCGCTGTGAACTTTGTAATCATACAAAGACGTATCACACGGAGTCAACATTTGAATTACATTTGTACTGTCGAGAAAATACAGAGAGTGTGTGTGTGTGTGTGTGTGTGTGTGTGTGTGTGTGTGTGTGTGATTAGAGGCCTTCTGTGACCCTGTAAGAGACAACAGTTCCATTCAGCTTATTGGATTAAAACAGGCCATGTGGCAGCACCGAAAAAGAAAACATACAAGACACTGCACGCCATGGTCACACTCTCTCACACACACACACACACACACACACACACACACACACACACACACACACAATGTGTCTTTGAGTTGTGAAACAGTGACTTTTGCCGTTTCCGTGGGAACCGTAGCGTGGGAGGTGATAAGAAAACACAGTGACATCACTCTTCTCCGGGTCGCGTCGCCGCTCATCAGCCGTCCGCTCAAGTTCGGTTCTGTACGTGCAAATGTTTTGGGTTTCTATTCTTGGGGCGTAGTTTAAGATTTGCCACGCAGCTGTTCACATACCAGGCCGTTTTATTAATTATTAACAGTATGCGTCGAAAAACAAAATGCGGCGTGCAAATGAAGTCAGAACCCTTCGGGGGGGATGTCTGGCCAGACGTTAACGTCGGTGGTGTTCTCGTCCGTAAATCAGAATACGGTTCCCACCGCCTCGGCTCCAGTCACGACATGCCCTGCTGCTGATGGGGCACTCCCAAACGCATACTCACTCAAATACTCATACTCATACTGTTACATCATTTTGATGGCTGTTCTGAAAACGCTGAGCGAAAGAGGCATGAGTGGCCCCATTGAGCAGAGACGAAACAACAGATATTGATATGACCCGGGTTTCACTATTTGACACCATTAACTTTGAAGCTCCACACTTTGACTAACATCCTCCTGCCCCTTCAAGACGTCACGGCAGACGTTCTCCGTCAACAATACAGAGTAAATTTGCCAAATTACATGTTTCCACGATGAGGAAACAAAGCATTTCTTATTAAAAAGGAATACGCTTGACATTTTCTTTCCACTGCTAAAAGGCTGAGCCTTCCTCGAAATGTCCGCCAACTATATACTTCATCGTTTGGGGATAAGCACGCATAACGACAACAACAACATACTCAAGTCTATTATGTGATGATTAAGCATGACAGCATCATTTCTGCAATTCGTAATACTGAATTCACTGCTTCTGTCTGTGCCTGTCTCCTTTCCTCCCTCCCTGAGTCCTTGCTCCCTTCTTATCTCCTTTTCCATGTCTCCAAGACTCCATCTCCAGACTGAAAAAAAAAAGAGGAGCGAGGGGTAAAGGTGCGTTTGGTTCGCTGGTGGGGACGGCTACATGTCCAGGAACAGTGTGAACCCAGAGACAAGGAGACCCTGTAGAACAGGCAGGAAGAAGGTTAATTATGCTTTATGATAAACGACTAAAAGAAAATAGGTGACCGATATTCACCAGAACCAACATGGCTTCACGTTAAACACCGAATAAATTAGATGAAGTAATGATACATGTAAATAATTACATTCAAAGACGAGGAGACATTGAACCCCTCCGCCGCGGGGGAAGAGCGGCTTTGATCTTCCGATGGAAAACAGATGGTACCGTGAAAGTGTTTAAGATCAACACATTTGCCGATATCTTCCATTAATGCGTTTCCTCAATGCGTTCCACTCTTCTATCAAAGGGAACGTTTTCCTTGAGCTCTCTTTGAATCTCTGCAAAGACAACGAGTGTTCATCGCCCACTGAGGCAGCACCGAGACCCAACTGCACAAAACACAAGAACCACACGGCGCAAAAACTCTTTTAGAAGAGTCAGAAAAACAAAACAAACAAAACTTAAAGCCAACGAAAACACACCGGTTTCTCAGAATGGACCATATATGGATAATCACAGTTTCTTGGCATTCCTCACAGACACAGCTCTGACTGCTCGTAGAAAAATAATGCATTTGAACGTTTTCTGGGTCAATCTTCTACCGTTTGCCACAACCGTGTGTGTGTGTGTGTGTGTGTGTGTGTGTGTGTGTGTGTGTGTGTGTGTGTGTGTGTGTGTGTGTGTGTGTGTGTGCGTGTGCGTGGTTTCTCGTGTCTTCATCTTAAACGACCTGAGCCAACAGAACCCTTCCAACACAGCGTGGACTCTTTAGCTCTGAACGGTTAGAAAAGTGAAGCGGGCCGATGACCACTGTGGTAGATTTAAGTGGCGACAGTGACACAGAGGGCTTATATCCCAGGGTGTCGACCAGACACACAAGAATGAAGTAAAACCCAGATGGGTCCTTCAATGTGCTTTCTTGTGTTCTTCAAACACTTCCAAGGCATTTTGTGTTCAACCCTGAAAATGCACATTTTGCCCGACCTCTGTGGGAAGCAGGCTGAGAGACGACGACAGTCAACATACTCGCTTGGAGGAACTGAAACTGCTGAACATTCAAGTCAGCTTGAATCAAGTCATGCTGATCTTTAAAAGCAATTAACGACTTGAAACTTTACGCAGAAAATGAAGGCATCACTGAACCAGAAAGGAAAACAACAGAGCCGAGGCTGGTTTCACTACCCGCTCGTTAAACCTCAGGGGAAACTGCATTCTTAGAATATATTCAGGGTCTGTCGACGCACACAGACAGAGTGGTGTGTGTGTGTGTGTGTGTGTGTGTGTGTGTGTCTGTGTGTGTGTGTGTGTGTGTGGGGAAAAGGTAGACACAAGTTTCACAGAACTAAATGTGATCCCATGGTTGGAAATCAGGCACATATCAGACTCTTCAGATGCTTTGGGGACTGATGGGGGTCGTTCTAGGTCAACACCAACAGCCACACTTGCGGGGCCAGTCATTCACACCCCGCCTGGACAACAATACTGGAATCCCAAAAATCCCCCCCGCACCCCTCCGGTGGAAACACCCACAGCGGCGGGCCCCGCCTCGACCCCATTGGCCCGTCTCTCCTTCGGTTTCCTCGACTGATGACTCAGCCGCTGGAGCTTCCGTCTCACACTCAACGTTACGCACATGCAGGAATGTGGGCCACGAAGCAAAAAATAATTAAATGAACACAGGCTGCGCGCAACAAGTAGGATCCACGCAAGGCTGCAGCCCCATGCGTGGTGACGGACAAAAACACACACACACACACACACACACACACACACACACATCCTGCTGTGCACAAAGGACTGGGGGGTCAGAGGATGAAAAGGATAAGAGGCCGAGGTTCACTCTTTCATTTCAACTTCTCCATTCTTCCCCTCTGTCCCTCTACGCGTTACCCCATTTCCTGACCGGGATTTCGGTTTCTTTTCAGCGCCCACCCACCCTCCCTCCCTCCCTCCCACCCTCCCTCCCTCTCTCCATTTAAACTTTTATGCTCCGTTTGAACGGGCTAGAAGTAGAAACGAGTACTGGTAGATACTCAAACACAACAGTGGTGATGAGTTATCACTAAGGTGTCGCCAGGTATGAGGATCTTTCCGAGCTTTGGTGAAGACATCAGCCTAAGAGGGCAGCGATGTGCATTTGTAGAAAATATGACCAACGTGCGTCACTGCACACTTCATTGACAAAAAACAGACATGTCTTCTCTGTTCCCTCGTTTATTAATGGAAGGTCCGTCTGGTTTCACTTCTTTCCTTCCACCATGTATCTCTTCATCTGTCCCATGTCTCTCCCTCACCGTGTCCCTGGAGGAGTGAGCGTAGCATTGAAAAGAGGAGCAGATTCCTCTGTCATGTGGATGATAGAAGCTGGAAGAGGGGGGGGTGAACTCTGCTTCCTCTTCTGTCTGTGTGTGTCTGTGTGTGTGTGTGTGTGTTTGTGTGTGTGTGTGTGCGCTGAGGAATGCAGCCCTACTGCGGGACTGCAAGCCAGAGACAGAACAGGGGGAGGGGCAGGTTTTTCAGGATGTAGGCCAAAGTTACACCAACTGGGACTCAACACAGAATAATGGGATATTTTGTTACACATATGGAGCTCAAACATAATGGATGAGCTGTGTGTGTGTGTGTGTGTGTGTGTGTGTGTGTGTGTGTACTATGATAATACTCACAGCCATGGTAGGAGGCAGGTGAGCCCTCTGACCGGCCGTACTCCTCGCTGTAGGAGGTGGAGAGGTTGGGCTGAGACGAGCCTCGGCCAAAGCCCATCTGACTGCTGCCTGTGGACACCTGGGCCATTCGCTCTTTGGTCTTCAGAGCTTGAGACCTAGTAAGACAAAAAAAAAAAAAAAAAAAAAAAAAACACGGCATGTGATCAGTCACCTTGACTCCAGTCAAGATTCTTGTCATTGTGAGAATGACGTCCAATAAGGACAACATGAAGCATGAGGTTGAAATTTTTTTTAAAAAAAAGGGCAACTGGTCGATGGAGATCTAGAACGAATGAATGGGATGAAGTCTGTTTCCAAAAACCAGCGTGAGAACAGAGCTTTTAAATGGTTTCCAATTCTAAAATGCCAGAGCAGAAGCCTTAATTAGAATGATACACGCTGCCAAACAAACGAGGAAGCACACCCCTTTGGGCAGAATCTGGAAATGATGCAATTCCCTGATTTTAAAATCGGAAAAAGACAGATAAATAATAAAAAAAAATAAAAAATATGAATGACATAAAAGTAGGAAACCGTTGCGGGTGTCATCTTAAATCACTTTCTAAACTCAGCTATTCAGCCACAGAGAAGCACCGCGGACGGTGTTCAGGTCGACGTCACTCCACTTTATCTTTATGTTACGAATACTTAATGCTGAATGTTGGATATCGCTCCTGTAAGACTGTGAAGCTGGGAGAGACGTCAGCAAATCTATCAAGTGCAGCAACTGTGTGCACTTCTTACCGGCGGTGGAGATTTACTGTAAATTGCAAAAACAAGACAGTTACATGACGTCATGGAGACCAACGGTTGCGTAGAGAAAGTGTGGAAACCCAGCGAGCGGAGTCTTAAAGTACTCGAGAGACTCTTTGTATTAAAGCCTCTCCTCGGCTTTGATGAAACGGGACACGTTGAAAGCACGAGTCAGGAAGGAAGTGGTGCCAGGGTCTGGTGTGGCTCGGTTAGAAATTGATATTAATTAATTAACATTCAGGCAACTTGCTGCGTGCGTGTGCGTGTGCGTGCGTGTGCGTGCGTGCGTGCGTGTGTGCCATCTGTCTCTCCTCTCTTTTCAGTCACGATGTTGGACGATGGCGTCTTTAAATCGACCCAACCCCCCACATGCATAAACACAAGGTGACCCCTACGGTTCGGGGTGTGACCCCTACAGTTCGAGGTGTGACCCATACAGTTCGGGGTGTGACCCCTACAGTTCAGGGTGTGACCCCTACAGTTCGGGGTGTGACCCCTACAGTTCGGGGTGTGACCCCTACGGTTCTGGGTGTGTCCCCTACGGTTCGGGGTGTGACCCCTACGGTTCGGGGTGTGTGGTTCCCCAGAGCGCTTACCTCTCCCCTTTGAGCCGCTCCTCGTCTTTGAGCAGGACCACCAGCTGCTTGCTCTTCTCCCTGACGTTGATGCCCTGGTCCTTGCCGTCCCGGTCGATGTACTGGAAGTCCTTCAGGGTCTGGATGGCGAAGATGTTCTCCTTGCACTGCAGCGCCACGCGCTCTGAGCCCGTCTTGATCAGGTAGTCGAGCAGCGTGAGCGCCTTGTAGACGTGGCGCCAGTTCTTGCCGTGGTCGTTGAGCCGCTTCCAGATCATGCTCATGATCTCGCTGAAGGCGACCACGTTGTAGGTGAGGTCGGCGATCTCGGACATGAGCGAGGACGACGGGCCCCAGGGGTCGTTGGAGGTGGCCTCTCGGACCTTCTTCTCGGCGTCGGAGTAATTGTTCACCATGTTCTTCATCTGCCGGCGGATGGTGGAGCTCGGCATGGTGGCGGCGGGGACGGGACGCCGATGACGCTCGGGTAGAGAGGCTGACACGCAGACGGGTGGAAATGTGTGTGTGTGTGTGTGTGTGTGTGTGTGTGCGCTTCAAGTGAAGCTTGTGTTATGCGTCTGTGCCCCCTGTCCTTTTCTCAAGGCACGGCGGTGGCGGAGTGTACGTGTAAATCTTCTAGTGTGCAGGTGTGTGTGTGTGTGTGTGTGTGTGTGTTGTGTACGTGTGTGTGTCTGTGTATTATGAGGCTTCTCCAGGCCAGTGCAGTGTTCCTGAGTCCTCCAGAGCGGCGTCTGTTAAAACCATCTCCAAACGCACAGTGCTGGCTGCACACATGACCGCGCCATCACCTGCGACAGACAGACAGACAAGAGGTTAGCGGCAGGAAGAGAGGAAGAAGGAGACGAGGGGAAAGGGAACAGGAGAGGAATGGGGAACTCTCTGCTGCAGCCAAACTGAAGGAGCCAACGCTTCCTTGTTGAACTGCCCACATGTGAACGTGCCAACAGCTTAGTATTCTCTTAAACAGATGCATGCAGACAGACCCGACCCCCCCAGTAAACACTGTTCAAGAACTACTTTTCATTAGTGAGACATTGCAGAAAAAAAAAAAAAATTATTTATATTTTAGACACTGTTTGGATTTCAATTACAAGACACACTACGAAAAACATCTGTTAAAGTCTGGGGTCTAATCAGATTTCCTTTCTTGAATGTGTTATTGTAATCCTGATTTCGACACCTAAACAATAAGAGTGCGATTCGTATTCATAGGAGCAGCTGTAGTGCCTTCCTTTTTGAAACGAGACAAAACAACAGGTTTCATACTTTCACACTTAGATAAGCAGTTTCCATGGGGTTACAGAGAACCTGCCTCCTCCTCCTCCTCCTCCTTATCATGCAGGGCCACGGCGTGGAGACCAACAATTGTGTTTCCACTTTTGTATTCTCACTTGAGTTTACAGAAACACGACTCATTTTCAAATGACAAGGGAGAGTGTTGCAGTCTGTGTGGTAGTAACGCTGTGTATATATACATACATACATACATACATACATACATACATATATATATATATATATATATGTACACACACACGGGTGGGCTAGAACTAGAAGAAAGAAAACTACCGCGACAAACACCAGATCAGTGAGGACCAGTCGGAAGATCCATGTCATGAAAAATGTCAAAATGATAATCAATAATGCACAATTGCTTTGTAAGAAGAGGATAATAATGTCCGAGTCACAGAGGTTCACTGTATGAGAAATGGCTACAATAATCTACCGAGAGGGACGTGATGCTTTTTTATAATTACCGAGAAGAAGAAAAAAAACTCAATAATAACTAGATTCAATGAATGTTTTGTTGTTGTCGGCTGATTTCTGGATAAACGCCCAAAATTTGAGGCTGCTCCGATCTTTATCTGAGGATATTCATTCTGAATAGTTTGATCGATGGTCTCTATTAGCGCGGTCCAAAATATCAATAAGAGCCGAATCGACGTTTGTGTAAAAAGAGAAAGCCGGCATGGCGCGACCACCGTGGGATGCTGTTGTGATTCAAAGGTTTGCTGACTAAATTTCAGACTGATTTGAGCATCATTCTCAGACCATTTGTATTTTAATGAGGCTTTTATCTGCTCTCTGCCATCACCGCAGTATTTGTGTGGCAGGCAGATATTCCTGTGAAGGGATGCCAGAACAATGAGTGAGTAAAAACGCGTTTCCACCGTTTGGTGGGTGGATGGAGGGGACGAACCATTTCCAGTCTGAAGATGACGACCAGGAGAGCCTGATGACTCCTCTGTCCTGTTTCTACCAAATCAGCAGCCCAGCTGTTCATGACTTCCTCACACACACACACACACACGGAAAGTGTGTGGAGACACACAGCTGTGCAACCTACACGTCTAATAACCATACACTGACTCTCATGAGAATGAAAAAATAAGTCATTTTAGTATGGAACATAAAGTTATGAAACAGCCGTTTACCGTAATATTGGCCTTCTGTTTACCGAGTAATGTCCTTATGTTTATGTGCTTGGGCTGCTTGGAAAGAAAAAGTCGATTCCACTGAAATATGATCTTGTAATACGGTTTGAGCTCAGATGCAAACGGACCACAGACGGATCTCCTCGGCTTGATCATTCAAAATGATTTATCCACACATTTCCTGTGCGCGCGCACACACACACACACACACACACACACACACACACACACACACACACACACACACACACACACCCTGCTACTGTCACGCACCACATTGGCATCAGATGAAAACGTACTAAATTTAGTTGGGTTTTTTTTATGTTTTCTGTAATAAATAGCAGCTGAGATCTGTTGGTGCCCACGGTGTCTCTGGGGAGACCCGGGATGACTTATCCTATTCAGTAATCTGATCCCTGCACCGAGCGTGCACCGACATGCCCCACAACCTAATGCCTTCACGAACAGAGGGGGAGTGTTGAAAGTGATCAGCAGTCTGTGCGGACTCCCTGTTGAATGCAACGGTTAAAATGTTTCACTTAAAAAAATTTTTAAAAAAAGTAGCAAGTTGTACTTTTACTAATGCATTTGTATGAGTTTGTCTCAGGGAGCTTCCTGCCTAGCAATACCTTGGAAAAAGACAGCTGGGGGGGGGTGAGGAAACAAGTGCAAGTGTATGTGTGGCGTGGGGGGCAATTGGCACATCCTCTAAATTTACTAAACGCAAATGAAATGGGATTCCTGCCCCCCACCCTAAAAAAAGGTTCCCTCGTCACCCTGCATCCGCATGAATGCAGCTCAGACCTAATGACACATCTGCTGCTATAATCACCTATTCACCAATGGCAGACAGGAGGAAGAGAGGAGAGTCTGTCTTGTCCATCCCAGACCCCCCCCCCCACCTCCTTCACACCCCGGAACAACCCCCACCACAAGACACCGCTGGCCCGCCTTCCTTCAGCCCGTCTGTGCTTCGATCCCTCGAGCTCCAAGGCCCAGAAGAGACGACACGACACACAATACGTGTGTGTAGAAATAAATATTCATGTGTCAACGCGGGTTCATAGTGTCTGAATGAGGTCTGCCATGATGACTCGCTACTGCCATAAAAATCCTTTATAGTCTAGGGTCGACTTCCTGCAGCTTCAGATGGACACATGCACCTATTAAGCACCTATTAAGCTATCCATGGACACCCTTCCAGTCTCCTCCTGTCTGTCCGTCCGTCACACGGGGAGGGGGAAGAAATAAACACTGGCTAAATAATGGCATCGACTCGAGCAAGTGCTCTTCCCCTCATTCATAATAATACTCGTTATAATTCAATTAGTGCTCCTGAATTATACCTCATGGCAATTCTGGATTTACACTGGCTTTCATTCAATATTAATGGCTTTACACTACATCCTCCACCCCTACCTACATTTGATGTTCTTGTTCCTTAATATTAGTTATGTTGACATCAAGTTGTCACGTTCATATCGAAGCTCTTGACTAATAATGCTTAGAGTTGGACAGAACTGTAGCATCAGCAAAAAACTGACTCAGCCAGTTTTTTTGAATGGGTAAGAGAAGAGAAACTACCTCGGAAATATACGTCATTGCAAAACATTAACCACTTAATCTCCACAGTGGATTAAGACAATACAGTCAGTTACGGGCACCACTACATGCAAAGTCAGAAAATTCAAAGTAAGCCCAACTGTGGAATCCAGTTTTAACCAAATAAGATGCTGATAACACTATTATCAGATATGTGCCTCTTCTAGGAAGCAATAAAATGTGATGTTGTGATGTTTACAATTCAAAAAATAACTTTTAAAGTAGCTACAGAAAAATAAAGCACATGGGCGATCAATACAAAATGCCGGTGAACAATTTTACTTGACATGAAAAAAAAGGGATCTAACAATCTAATTTCCCGTGCAAACCTCTCTATTAGAAAGTGAATAAAAGAGTATTAAACGCTGTTATTTCAAGGATCTAATGAATGCATGGAACAGACTGACGACATGTCGCTCTAATGTTGTGGTGGTGTTGCATTCCTTTGGCAGAGGTATTCACAACGGGGGACAACAAGACCCGAGCTGCAGGACTATTATCGGGGCGGATCACAGCATTTTTGACGGGTCACTTTCTGATCCTGTTTGTTGCTACCCGTAGAGCCGTGTCAGCCATCAAAAATGCCCACTCACCACGCCTCACAGCGTGGTGAGTGACTGACCTACACACAAACAGGACACGATATGACAGAAACTATACAACTATGCAAATCATATCGGGGTCTGTGGAAAAGCACGAATCTGGCTGAGCAGAGGACTCTCAGCAGTTGTCGCTGTGCTGATTTCAAAGTGTTGCCAGTATAGAGAAAATAAATATAATAAGAGATTGAGATGTCATGACACACGGGTAAATGTCGGTAAATGTCTGGACACAAGCGTGCCGTCCGACGCGAGAAACACAAGCAGTCAAATCCATTCTGCGCCGGTATCTGGGTGTGTCTTGGCTAAACCCAGGTAAACTGTGATTAGCATTAAGGGTTGCGGAGCAGCATGCTGAGAACAGGTCTACCTTGACAGGCCCACACAACAAGAGTAAAGCTGATCTGTTTGGAGATAGAAGGCTTGCATAACCAGGTGCCTAAATGTGGGACAATATCTGTGTGTGTTAAGGAAGAGAGAGAGTGAAGCGTGTGCAACAGCGTGACATCAAGTTATCCAGCCAGCTACTTCCTCGTCCATGTACTTCTTTTGAGCTCCATTTGAGTGTAACCACCAGCAACCTACACCAGTAATTAATCCTCAACCAGTCAGCTACTCTGGGGATTAAGTTCCTCCAAGGCAAACTAACAATCATATCAACTCAAACCCTAGAAAATCAAAGCACAAACATGCCTCCCTAAAGTATTTTAAGTGACAGTGAGAGAGAGAGGAGTGTTGTGGTGAGCAGCAAGTTGGAAAAGACGGCATGTTCCCCCCTTCCTGTCTTTTGTCGTCCTCCCTGACCGCCTGGGAGACAAAGCCATGTCAGGGAAGGGAGGAGGACAGTGATGATGCATCTGTCACCCACTGTGACGGACATGTCACCCTGACAATAGACAAAGCCCTGCCCCTCTCAGGCCACGTTTATAGGAGCTCAGTGTGGCTCTGAATGCAAAGCTAGCACCTCAACAGCAGCCTTGACTATACCCACTAAAATACATAAACCCTTCCACTGCTCAGTGTCTTTTAGTAGAGTTTAACCCTACTTACCTACCTACCTCCCTTCCTACTTACCTCTCTCCATTCCTACCTGACTACTTACCTCCCTTCCTACCTACTCACCGCTCTCCCTTCCTACCTACCTCCCTCCCTACCTGCCTACAGGAAACGGAGCAGAGTAAACAGACAGCGCCCACACCGAAGAATTTCCCTAAAAAAAAACATCTAAATAAGTAAAAGCACGTCAAGTGTTGCCGTCATGACTCACACTAGCATTATCTCACTTATCAGCCTCCGCTTTCAGAAGCCCTTCACACGACAAAGGAAACAATACAATCAATTTACAAGTTAAACAAACAAACAAAAGAAGAAGAAAAAAATCCTAAAATCACTTCGTTTCATTGACTCGATGGCTGATAGCACGCGAGCTAAAGCAGCGCTAGCTAACACCAGAGAGGTTACATTTCTTAATTAAATCACTCATAATGACCTCATCAATTTGCGACATAATTCTGCGTTTTGCGCCAGCTCGTTACCAACGGTTACCGCGAACGTTAGCGAGTCGAGCGCGAGCTAACGAACGTTAACGAACATTAATTCGCTCGCGCTGATTCATTTTGACTCGGGCGGTTGGAAAGAAAAAAAACCAACTTATTAAAGTGTGTTTTATTAAACATTACATTGACTTCTCTTGTTATATTCCTAAATAAAAACACAAACCGTTGCTTAAAGTTAAACTTAGCTTCATAAAAAAAAGTTGTATCGAAGCTAGCAACGCCAGATCGGGTTGTACCGGACACATTAAAACTGTTGGGCACGAAGCTTTCCCGTTTGTTAGACCCGCAACTAAACCCGCAACTCATCGGCTCCCACGCGGGGTTTTAATAATGCGTTAAAACGTCCCAAAACTTAGCGTGCAACCCGAGCTAGCTGTCGAGGCTTTAAGCTAGCAGCGGAGCCGGAGACATCACCAGAGGACACGCAAAACAAAACAACTCCTCTGTCTCCAAAAGCCCTCGTTAACTCACCATATGTGTGTGTCGGGGGGGAGCGAGGCGTCGGGTTTAATCCGGAGGTGTGAGCCCAGAAACGGGGTGTCGTTAAATCCAACCGGGCAGGAAAGCAAAGGGAGAGAGGGAGAGAATCAAGACAGAGCACTTGTTTTTGTGGAGCTTGTTGCGCCTCTCCGCCGAGCTAAGTGTTGCTAACGCTAAGCCAGCTGAAGCTACACGTATCTCCTCCTCCAGAACATGGCGGGCAGAGAGGGAGGAGGGAGGAGGAGGAGGAAGGGAGGAAGCCGGGAAGGGTGTGACCAAGGCGGGGAGAACCACCGACCCTTCGCCCCCCCCCCCCTCTTCCCCTTACTGAATGCCTTGTCATGGCACCCAGTCACGAGCGTACATGAGCAGAAACACAGTCTCCCATCGGGATCATTCACATATCTGACACCCAAAGTTTTAATAGGACATGCAACAGGGTGCGCCCTGTTTCTGTATTTAAAATACACCACGGTGACTCCCATCTGACAATTTACCTTCAACACCCTGGCACCATCTTTTATTTTCTTATTAAAATACACTTTTTTATATTTTATAATGTATACATGTTTTAAAGTACTGTTATCTGGTTGTCTCTACTAAAAGACACTAAACAGTGGAAGGGTTTATGTATATATATATAGATAGATATATAGCTAGATAGATAGATAGATAGATAGATATACAGATACAGATATAGATATAGATATAGCTATATAGGTATATATCTATAGATAGATAAATATATATATGTGTGTGTGTATTTAAATAATGTCTATTATTGTTTATTGTTTTTATTATTTTTATTGTTTTATTCTATGTCTATGTTTATTCTTATGCACCTTTGACTTAGTAAAATTCCTTGTATGTGCAATGTACTTGGCAAATAAACAATTCTGATTCTGATTTTAGGGTTGCAAATTACAAAGACAAACACTGTTTTTTTGTTAAAGCACAAATCACATAAGTCCCTGTGTCTGTCTGAACTGACCTCTCAAGTAAATCAGGTTCCTCCCGGGGCCACCACTTTACTTCCTTTTTAATGAAAGTTGTATCAGCCAAATCTTCAGTAAAATACGAAGGCTTGGTGCACAAGCAAGTGCATGTCATGATTTGTGAATGCCAAACATAACCTGGTCTGTGTGTCGGGTGTGTGTGTGTGTGTGTGTGTGTGTGTGTGTGTGTGTGTGTGTGTGTGTATGAATGTGTCTGTGTGTGTGTGTGATTGTTACAGGTGTGTGTGAGTGTGTGTGTGTGTGTGTGTGTGTGTGTGTGTGTGTGTGTGTGTGTGTGTGTGTGTGTGTTATAGGTGTGTCCATACAAGTCTAAAACATTGCAGGACAGCATTCCATCCCTCAGACTTTTCCACTGTGTCTGTGCTACCCGTCGCATTCATTTAATTAAATACACGATGGTTCATTCAAATTGGGTTCTATGAATAGAAAAGGCTAGAAAGTGTACAGTGAGCTATGAATAGAGAAAGTTGCCAAACACCTGAACTGCAGTGTGTGTGTGTGTGTGTGTGTGTGTGGATTTGATGCCTGTAAAACTTTATTTTGGCTCACTATTAATATGCTGTGTACATCCTGGCTGGCAGGGACATTTTATTTTGGTATATCTCTCTTTCATCCACGCTCTGTACATCTCACATGGAGCTCCTCTCTCTCTCTCTTTCTCTCTTTCTCTTTCTCTTTCTCTCTCTCTCTCTCTCTCTCTCTCTCTCTCTCTCTCTCTCTCTCTCTCTCTCTCTCTCTCTCTCTCTGCTTTGTTCAGAGCACAGGATGAGCCGTAGAAAGCTTAAGCCAATTGTGTTTTGTCGGTCTCTGCGTGAGAGAGTGAGAGAAAGAGAAGGAGAGATGGACTCGGACGTCATGGTGCGAACAGGCTGTTCAAACAATCGGCCTCACTAGTTTTGTAGCTTGAAATAGATGAGAGCTGACGTTCGCAAGCCAAAACACTGATTACTGATTAGTAACCAACTCCAGACCTTTACCAAACATTTTTTTCTGGCAGTGTTTTTTGAATACAACCCAAACTTTTTCACTAATGGATCATGTTTTTCTTGAATTCAGTTGACTGTATTTCCATGAATCTGACTCCTCGTCACAGACTTAACAGCATCCACGTTAAAAGCACAACTCCTGTAACACGTGGAACAGTCAATATTTAGCTCAGATACGATCCTGTTTGGAAGAGGATTATGTACCAAAGCTTTTCCAAAGGTTTCTTCCACAACACCAGAGGTCACAGGAGGATTGTTTTTTTTTTTTTCTGCAGCTGATTAATAAAAAACAAACAACCGGAATTTGCTCAAACAAGTGAGATAAAAACTTTCCTGTGATCACAGATAGCCCTGAATGTGACGTTTAGGAGAGGCTCAGACCTTTTATTTTAGCAAACACATAAAATCAGCATTCAAAAAGTTTCTCCTTAACATACAGGACCGTTTACCGTTCCCTGACACCACCTGGTACCATAGCCGGAGCTTTCTTATCCCGTCTGTGCATTCTGTATCACTGTTATCACATTTTCCCCGAGGGGCTTTTCATCGAGGCCGTTCAAGCTCGTGCAAAACCCGGACCGTGCGATTCCATCGAAGGCAACATGTTTTGAAGTTGCAGTGAAGGTCAGGCCCGTCTTCACAGTGTGATGGTGCCTCCTGCAGACCGCGTCGCATCACTCCCCCTCTGCAGGTCTAATGTCAGCCAGCAGAGGTCAGCAGTGTCCTACTTTTCACCACGATCACGCTGGAGAGTGAAGGTAACTTGGGAGGTCCTTACAGCTGAACCCCTGCATACGTCCTTTAATATGTGATTAAAGCCTTAATTTGAAAATTCATTAAAGTTAATTAACTTTAAACACCTCAGCTTGCCTGCTTTCATATAATTACCCCCATTCACAACACTCACACCCTATTAGAGGCGCATTGGGCCCTCAGCTCTCCGATGTGCATCCCCGGGTCTGATGACCTGACTGTGGCTGTTCCTGCTCGTTTAGAAGTAGTCGGTCACAAGAACACCAGCACGGAATTACTTCAGGAGCAAAAAGGCATGAGGTTATCTGATAAGCCGCTCTGCAATATCCTCACCATTGGATGTCTTTATTACTGGTATTGCATTACCATTGTTATTTGCCGATAAAACCTCGTCTCGAGATTCGCCATTTTGCATCCCCGATATTAAATTATACATTGTTTTATCACACGTCGGCATTTCAGGCCCAGACTGCAGTGAATCGCAGCTACAGAGGCGGCGAATACGTGTGAGTCATGAATACCATTCAGCATGCGTGTGTGAACATAAAAGGAAAACAAAACGTAATTACTGGTGCTTTTCAGTTTAGAAAAACCTACGAAGTTATGCAATGCGGGGGGGGGCGGGTGGAAAGGCCGGCAGCATTCAGTCGGTGGCCCGCGGTGGAACACGTGGTTCCAGACGGAGCTGGAATCAGAAGAAGAAGAAGACAGAAAGCATGAAACAGGCTGATGTATAATACCTGCCACTCCCGCCGGCTTAATAGCTGAATCTTTTCAGACGTGCAAATGGTGTCACGCTCGTGGGGCTGGTGTAAGATCCAGCGAGTTCAACCTCTTTAGTTTAACTTGAACCTTTTAGTCAGCGATCAGCGTCCAGTTCACAACTCGTATAAGTGACGGGGGGTTGGGGGAAACATCTTTAAATCTATAATTCAGGAACTCCGGGAGTCGGCCTGGCTTTTTGTTTGCACACCACGCTGTCGTTTCCAGCCTATCGCTGTTGTTCCCCGACTCTCTGGTGGGTTTCCCGTTCACCACGAAACTAATCCGAACCAACAGTTACAGAAGGAAAGCATTAATAATACACCGTGTTAATCTTACTCGGCTGCAAAGAGCCGTATCAATTCAAAACGCTGCCGGCCTTTTTTTTTTTTTTTTTTTTTTTTTTGCAAAATATGATTTTTAAATTCACTAGAAAATCCTCACACCCCGGCGTGGTTCGAACATGACCGATGACACTTCTATCCTGGTGAACCTGCTGATGCAGATAGAAGTCAAAACAACACTATTCTTATGGACGGGCTGTGAGTCATTAAGGTTTTAAGTTAAAACATCACATTATATCTGGGTTTCACTCGTATTCCTGCAAATTCTATAATGAACAATCCTTCTCTTTCTATCTATGTTATGTCATGATGAAATATGTCACTCAAACATGACCAGAAGAGCGGGCATGTGCTCCACCTGCTCACGGCTAAAGGGTCTCGCCGAGTTCACGGAAAAACTCTTTTCAAGCCAAATTTACGACGAAGAGAGGTGCAGAGAAAAGAAAAAGAAGGGTTGAGAGCAAGGAGAGAAATGGGGAGGAGAAAGAGAGGGCAGGACAATCACTGGACACTTTTCAGAGCGTGGCAACAGAGAAGAAGAAGAAGAAGAAGAAGAAGAAGAAGAAGAAGAAGTGAAGAACGGACTGAGGAGAAACTGGGCCTCCAACTAAACAGATGGAGCGAGGCAGAGTTGTCGTTGCCTTTGAAGAGGAAGTTGAGAGGCTTCGTGCTCACCTGCTTTTCCACTGTTGCCCACTTGCTTCTGCTGACACACATAACCAAACACACAAGCAACCACACACACACCCACACACAACCACACACTGCGCCCTCTGCATCAGTGCCCCCGATAGGATGAAATGTTTTCATCAGTCAAGCAGAAAAGCTCTTGCATGCGAGGTGTACCATAACCGAACTGGCTAGTTTCACATGGTAAAATGGCAGCGTAAGTTTAGCAGCTCACTCATTAGTTTGTGTGAAAGTAAAACAAATCATCGGTATTATCACAAGACGTGTCGCCGGGCAATTTGATGCAATGGAACAATTAGAAACAGCCCCTGTTGAGTTTGGACGTAGTGGGCGGGGCTATGAGTTGAGTTTGGACATAGTGGGCGGGGCTTACGCTGCTGAATGAGCCAGGAGTTTCTATTGGTGGGTTTGACTTGCTCTTGGCACCTAACGGGAGGTTACGGTGAGGAGGACATGGAGGTAAGTTGACATTATATTGCTCTGTTTTGTCAAAATTACGTGGGCTAACGTTACATGCACGCAGAAAGTGGGGCTTCATGTCAACACAGCAGCCCTCCATGTTGTTCTTTAAAAAAAGAGACTCCACGACACTACAAAGTAAAGTGCTGCTACATTTAAAATCATTTTGACAAAACAGAGCAATATAATGTCAACTTACCTCCACTTTCCACCAATAGAAACTCCTGGCTCATTCAGCAGCGTAAGCCCCGCCCACTACATCCAAACTCAACTCCTAGCCCCGCCCACTACGTCCAAACTCAACTCCTAGCTTTTCGTTTTGAGAGTGAAGGGGTTTTTTTTTTTTAGAGCGAAGGGTTTTTTTTTCTGAGAGCAAAAGTTTTTGATTTGCAGCCAAAAATTCTAGTTTCATAAGCAAAACTAACTCTCAGTTTATATATTTTTACTTACAAACGAGAAACTTGCTCTCAAAAAATATTTTTTTGTTTGCGTAATAAAGACACAAATCTACCTTCAAAGGGGAGCGCCACACAAACACAGCGCCGATGACCGACTTGCGCCAGTTAGCTTCCCGAGCATGCAGGTGGACGCTCATCTGTGGAGGTTGGGTTGATTTCTAAATCCTCAGTGATCTTCTACTTACATGTGTGTGGCTTTGATGCTGAAATCAAATATGTATATATATCTATATATATATATATATATAGATATATATGTGCATATGTGGCCCTTGAGCTGAAAGGCAGTTCCACTTCCTCTTCCCCTCTTCCTCTTCTATTCTTCCAGCAGCCCGGCTCTTCCTCCTGCAATCCCTCTTCTCAAGGCTGAGTCAGAGAGCAGCTGACCGGGGGTTTCCTGGGCCGCTCATATTATTGAAACCTCAGTCCGGCCATGACTTCCTGCTTTGTCCAGGTCTCACTCAGCTCTGATTCCTCTTGCAATGTTTTCTCACAACATGTTAGCTGTTAGTTTTAAATAAAATGAAATTAAAGGGAAAAGTTGCGTCAAGAGTCAAGAATGTCCATATTTATTTAATTTATTTTTTAATTGTACTGCGGGATAATTTCATGAAGAATAAGCAAAAGCACTTTGGTGAGGATTCTGAAGAGCCGGAGACAGCAGCAACATTTCTCATTAACGTATAAAGACGTATAAAGTCTCTCGTTCTGTGACGCTCGTGGCCTCGGTGTGCCGTTTGGAAAACGCAGACAGACCTCCTAATACATGAGAGCTGAAATGTATATGACGAATCTTACACCAAAAAAAAAAAAAAGAGAACTATTGCAGAGCATCGTATTTGATGTGAGTGCTGATGCAACCGTTTGTGCAACATCCTGCAGCATCAGTGACTTTTTAGGCTAACATCTGAGTTCTTTGCTGTGTCCATGCTCTCTTGTTCATGTGCATGCAGAGGAAATGTGTGTGTGTGTGTGTGTGTCAGTGAGAAGAAGAAGACAATCCTTATTGAAGAAGCGTGTGCCGTCTCCACGGCGACTTGACGAGGCAGATGGAAACGTTTTATGTCCTTGAGAGCAACGGGTCACCGTTGCATGGGAGAGCAGCTTCTGGTTGTCTGTCAACCCTGCAGACGCTCTCGTTTGGGTTAAATCTCACAGGGGAAGTGTGGAAAGATGGAGTCGCATTGAAGCTTCATTTACACCCACAGTGTGTCAGTGTGATTTCTCTCTGATCCGTATTGTATCCCTCCATTATTAAAATGAAAAGCTCTTCCCTGGCAATCCTTTTGTTTGCTTTCCCCCTGCCCACTATGTCTAACTTTACCACAGGGCAACAGCGAAGGCAACTCAGTGGAAAGTTGGGCTGTACGCTGCTGCTGTCAAAGCTGGGTACGTCCTCCATCCTTTAGTCTTTTCATGAAACGTGGAGAGGTTCATCCAGCTGCCCAATTACCCATGTGACCGGTAGACACACTGTAGAAACACACTGATGTTCCACGTGCACCTTGGATGCCTTGCAACTCTTGAATGCAACCAACGTTTGTACAAAATGGTAATGCAACGCGTCCGTATGGATGGGAGGACGCAACGAGGAGGACTGGAGCCCCGCTGGCCGCTGGGACCAACAACTACACGTTGGAGCTGGATTCTGTAATCGTGCATGAAGCCCAATGAATAATTCAAATGTTGTTGTTCTTCCTTTTCTTCTCGCCCTGTAATGTAAGGTTTCAGTCCTTAAAGGTAAAACGTGGGATGACAAAACATGACGAGACTTTTCACCTCGAAGGTGTGAAACTCAAGCTGCTTCGCTCAGTGTGGCGACAAAACCACACACACACCCACACACACACACACACACGGAATCCACACCAATCATGTGAGACAAATATATACACAGGAAGTGCCTCCCACTCCCTCGCCCCTACTTGCTGTCTCTCTCTCTCTCTCTCTCTCTGAATGTTACTCACGGTGGTGTGTTGCTGAGCAGCAGCCAGTCGTGTTTTTCCCCTCGCCGAGCTCTCTCTCTCTCTCCCTCTCTCTCTCTCTCCCTCTCTCCCTCTCTCTCTCTCTCATCCTCTACTCTGACTCTCTCTCTCGAGCGCTTTCTGGCTCAGCGGACGGACGGACGAGACCTCTCTCCTCTCTCGCTCCTCTTCTACTCTCTCTCCTCTTCCTGTCTGTTATTGCATTGTCTCCTTTTTCTCCTTTATTTGTTTTATTTTAAACATTTCTCCCTCATCCCCCCTACCCCCTCCCCTCCCCCCCCACCTGTGCCAGGGGCATTAGTGGGGGTCCCAGTGTGTGTGAGTGAGTGTGTTGGGAGGTTTTCGGCATGGAAGCTGTGGCACTGTATACGTTTCATGCCACAGAGGGTGATGAACTCAGTTTTAACAAGGGAGACTTGCTCAAGGTAAGAAATATTTTTTTCTCCTCTGTCTCTCTATTTCTATATCTCTCTATCTCTCTATCTATCTATCTATCTATATATATACAAACATAGGGCACATGCCTCACACACGGACCTACTTCTCGAATCAGACTGGTGGACCAACCGATTAAGCGTCTCTCTCTCTCTCTCTCTCTCTCTCTCTCTGCCTCCACTGTGATAATTACAACTCTTATAAGTTTCGAGCGTCAGCTCTTGACTCTCTGTATCCAGGTGCTGCTGTTGCTGACTAAAGAAAGAGCTGTGTGAGAAGCCAGCCAATCGACGGCCTGAACTTGTGTTGAACGGTACAGACGTGTGTGGCTGAGAAAAGGGCTCAAAACTCTGGACAGGAAAATGTTATTTCAAACTTCCACGGTGAAGGAATCCTTTGTTTTTTTTTCCTGGAGGGGAAGTTCACTTATTCTCTCTCGTTTCTTAATGAGCAGATCGATGTCTGTATGCTGAATACGTAGCCAGATATCTTAGCTTAGTATAAAGAAACTGGTAATGCTGACTTGTGGTTGTCTGACTCCCCCAAACGACGTCAGTCCAGACCCACTTGGAATATGTCGTGAACGCTTTGAAGAAATTGACAGTGAAAGGTGTATTTCTTGGCGAAATGGAAGGAATCACATTGACATATCCAGAGATTATGTCTTCACATAGAGACTATTGTGACAGAGGCATGCAGAGGACTGATGGTGCAACGGCAATCACCTGAAGCCCCCCCTGACCTGGTTACCATCCAGGGAGAGGAAGAGGGCGGACTCATTCAAGTACAGTGCGGTGCAAACGTGTTCACATGCTCGGCCGATAAAGATGATTCTGATGGAGCACATTGCAGACGATGCTTCACATGCGGATGTTGCTGCAAATAAGCTACAGAAATTCTAAAACCTGGATGCGTCACACATTTTCAACCGAAGATCTAAACAATGGATCTATATTGAAGATGGACACACAAGATCCAGTATCCGTCCAAATGGGAAATATGGTCATAATCTCCCCTTCTGTTTGCTGAGTTATGGCGTTGAATAATGGCAAAAAAAAAGTGTTTTTGCAGAACATAATGATATCACAATGAAGTCGGCCGTTTGGATATGAAATGTCATCACTTCTACTATCAGACATTTCTGTGAAATATTGTCTTAATTAGCTAAATGAACTCCTGAGTGAGGATAAAATCATGTTTTGTGAGGTCACGGTGACCTTTGACCACCAAAATTGAATCAATACATCTTTGAGTCCAAGTGGACGTTTGTGTCACATTTAAAGAACATTCCCTCCAGGCGTTCCTGAGATAGCTCAGCCAGAAAACATGACGCCTCCGGCCTCGGCTGTGCCTCATGAATACGTTCAGCCTCTTGGCCGTCGCCAGTCACTTCCATGAGTTTCTGGTCTGCCGTTTCCAGCCGTTATGCTAAGCTAAGCTAACAGCTGCTGGCTGTAGCTTCATATTTAGCCGACAGACACGACTGTGGTCTCAATCCGCTCATACAACTCTTAAAACTATTCCTTTAAACTAGTCTAATCTTTGCTTTTGGAGGCCAAACAAACATGTTCTTAAAGCTACAGCTGTGGTGTCTTTCTGATGGATAACAGGCCGAATGCAGTGCTCACATAGTTCCTGCACAGCTGGAACTTACTGTAGGAGAAAATTGTCCCTCCAAGACATTCAGCAGTGAACCTCGGAGTTAAAGAGCAAGAGCTTCTCTGCAGACTGACGCCGCGGCACCAGCTGTTCCACGTACAGTACGCGGACGCAGATCAGTTCCTCCTCGAGGTTCAGCCTCCGTAGACCAGAGCGATGCTGCTGCAGAACACCTTTCAGAGGCGGCTGTAACTTTTCCTCTTCCTTATGCCTCCCGTAAGGCTTTGGCCGCTCGCACACACCACATATTACTAGTTTGTGAAAGGCATGCTGGGAAAAAAGTTGGAAATGTATTTGAGGTAGAAATAGTTGAGCCGGGTGGAGGGAAAAGACCTCATCACGAAATAACCCATGACATGTATTTGAATATGTCAAACAGGATAATAATGCCTGGGGGCAGCAGACGGGTATATTATTCATTCCACTCTGTTACAATATTAGACGACACATGAATAAAGCAGCGTCTCATTTCTGCTGAGTCAACGTGTGATGCAGCCAAAATGAGGCTTTAGTTTTTCTGCTTCGTCTGAGCCTTCTCAGAGTAAATAAATGTGAGTCTTAACTTCCTGTAAAGTATTTATGTGCAGATCTCTTTTGTCTTTGGGTCTTATTGACCGACCTGTAAATCATGACGTGATCAGTTGTTGTCTTTGCTCAGCGAACGGTGACACAATACTGTATATATCCTGATGTGTGTGTCAGCAGCATCACAGTGAACTCATCCTCATTTTGCTGCGACTAAACCGGGACCAACTCGTGTTCGTGTTATTTTATTCATTTATTTTTCCGGCTGGGATAAAACTGCTGTTTCGTCTGCAGCCAAACAGCTCCGGTTCAGACTTGGGTCAAACGGTACTTTTAAATAATTCCTCACGTTTGTTCATTTCAGCTCGCGGCGCCAGATGGTCGGAGCGTTACAGTTTCACCATGACTCATATAGCATCATTTAGAACGATTCTAACTGTCACATACTTTCCTTGTCACGACTTGCTGCTGGTTGTGTCCCCAATCCTTCTATTGGGGTACTTTGTTTTTTCTTTTTCTTCACGTCCTGCTGTGCAGTGGCCATCTGGAAACACATCTAACAGGCTGACTGGAGTGTAGACTTCTAATGAAATGATAAAAATAGCTTCATAGTTAAATAAAAATCCTCCGTCATTGGCAGTGACTCAAATCATAGGGGACTGCCGGGTGCTAAAGTGCTACTATTTTATTTGTTCACGTCCTGGTGTGACACGAGGCCTGCCAAAGGAAGGCTGGAACACAGTCTTGAGCTATGGGGGTATGACCAGTGTCCGAAATACGGTTCTTGTGGGGTCCAAGACCCACTTGATTGACACTTGAGACCCCCTGAAAGCCTCGATAGCAAAACTTCGGGGGGGTCAGACAGTTATTTGTCACTTGCAATTGTCACTAAAATGTCTTTTAAGCGCACCAATGCCCAGCTGTTTTCAGTGCGCTGTGAAAGTGGAGCTGCGATGTTGGAGGGTTACAGCAGAGGGCGCCAGGCGGCAACCTACAGTTCTGCCGAGTGAAGCCGATGAGGAAATGTCTAAAAACTCATTCTCTCTCCTGACCACCAGGGGGCGACTCCTCTGGTTGTATAGAAGTCAAAGCTTCATGTGTTAAAGCTGCATTCTCTCTCCTGACCACCAGGGGGCGACTCCTCTGGTTGTATAGAAGTCTATAGAAAATGACTCTACTTCTCTCTTGATTTATTCCCTCAGTAAACATTGTAAACATGAGTTTATGTCTCAATCTCTAGTTTCAAGTCTTCTTCAATACAGCATGATGTTCATTTAGTAATATATTATATATATATATAATATATTATATATCATATTCCAAGATGGCGGCGGCAAAATCGCCGAACTCGAGGCTTCATAACGGCAGTCCTCAATAGAGGACGTCACGATGACTACGTCCACTTCTTATACACAGTCGATGGTTGTACCCCAACGATATGACTTCTCCTGTTTTAAACCTGCTCTCAGTGACAGAAGAAGAAGACCCAAGCCCAGAAAGGTCGTCTTTCTGAGTGCCTGACTGGGGCCTCGAGGCCAAAGGGGATCACCTGACCTGTTTCAGCCTCGTCAAGAGTTTTGTTCAGATATTTACACTCGGGTGCAGACGTTCCTCTTGGAAATACTGTATTTTTCATTGATGCATTTAAGGCTTATAGCAGCATACTTATTTTAAGGGTTCATTATGTAATTGTTAAATCCATTGGTATGGGGAGCTCAGTCAGTCACAGCTGAATCGGTGGGGGTGGTCGTGGATGAACATCCTATACACATATACCCTAAACACACACGGGGAGGAAAGATATGAATAATGGATTAAACTGAGCTCAGAAGCTTAGACTGAGTTCTTTCCCAAGAAGCAAATAAACATAACAAAAAGGACGCTGTTTTATTGTTGAATTAATAGACAACGGGGGCAGCGATGATGCAGCGTGTGCAAGAAGCAGAAGAGAAGCTCATTTTATTGCAAATTCAAGAGCTGCAAAGTGTGATCACAGCGAGGAAATGAGAGGCAGACACTTTTCAATTGGAGAAGACTAACGTCTAACGGAGCCCTGAGCCGGGCGACGTGAACACGGCCGTCTCCAGACAGTCCAGCATGTAGTTTAAACCTGAATTAAATCGTTTTAAATATAGCAGGAGGTTGTTTCAGATGGATTTCTTCTCGTTCAAATGAAACATTGTCTGGCCGGCACTGAAACCACCATCTGAGTGAAAGGGCAATCATTCGGCTCTGTGATTGAACAATGATTGATGCTAAGAGCAGTTAATCACTCCTTAGCCTGCAACACATTTTACAATGCGCGTACGATTGTGCGCGCCATTAAAGGAGGTGGTGCATGAAATGAAGTTCCTAAAGGCAGACAGGGGACAGGACAACTTTTTGGCAGTTAGAGTTTTAACCGTCATAAACGCACTAAAGGTTCAGTTACATGTTTAACTGTATGTCACGCTCCGCTTGCTGTCAGTTTTAATGTCTGTGATTTAGTTTATTTGAGTTTGACTGATAAAACACAGCGGCACTTTGATATAAAAAAAAAAAAAAGTGATGAAGCTTAGCTCTGTAGGGGAGATAAAAAAAAAAAGGGGTTTATAAATCACTGCACACGGAGCAGAGCAAACAACAGCTTAAAACATCCAAATGACAAGGAATGTCACAGCTGGATTAGAATACTGAGTAAAAAAAAAATGACAACAGCAGAAAACAAAACAGGTACAAGACGCAGGATGAAACAGGTCAACATTAAAGCAGTCTAACATCAGGTGTCTCCTAATTAAAGGCTGTCCTCCGCCGCCCTCCTCGCCTCAAAACTGTCTCCCCTGCAGAAGTCATCGAACCCCCCCCCGGCCCCCCCCGAGTCTTTGTTTAACTGAAAATGGAGCTGAGGAGTTCTGCTCCGCTCTGTGCAGCAGCAGCAGCATCAGCAGCAGCAGCATCAGCAGCATCAGCATCAACATCAGCAGCATCAGCATCAGCATCAGCATCAGCATCAGCATCAGCATCAGCATCAGCATCAGCATCAGCATCATGAAGGGTTAATGTGGGTTCAGATCTGTCCGCCTGCCCCTCATGCGTACAGTCATGAAGGGCTTCATGTGGCATTTTGAACTTGCCAATAAGCGCGTGCCTCGGACATTGAGTTAGTGGACGGCCTCGCTTCACACCGACGGATGAAAGCCACTGTGGCGGATAAAAAGGGAGAGGGAGGGGGGGGTTAGGGGGGGGGGGGCGGGGGTGTACAGCGAGCGAGAGGGGAATGATAGCGGCCTTTGACCCGATAGTAATAGGCTGCGTCACATCATTATGGGCAATATTTCATCCATCCGTGTGTGTGTGTGTTCGTAGATCACCAACATGGAGGATGATCCTAACTGGTACACAGCTGAGCTCCACAACAGAAAAGGCTTTGTGCCAAAAAACTACATCAACCTGCGGCCCCACGCGTAAGTACACACACACACACACACACACACACACACACACACACACACACACACACACACACACACACATACACACACACATACACACGTGTTTTCACCTTTATTTCTCTACACACATTTTTACACGTCAGGCACTGGTCTATCTAAACAGCTCGTGAGTAAGTGTGTGGCGCTCCGGGCGTTTCTCTGCTCTGCTTTGGACATCTGCACTCATAACGGCATACGGCAGCTTCCCCAAAGGGACACACTCACTCGCCGGCTTACGTAATCACACACGATACGGTGTCTGTGTCTGTGTGTGTGTGTGTGTGTGTGTGTGTGTGTGTGTGTGTGTGTGTGTGTGTTTACAGTGAAGCTGCTGGTACACCCCGTATCTCCATCAGATGGTCACACACCAGCTGGGCTCTACTTTTTCGCTGCGACAAACTGTGGCAGCGCCGCTGGCCGGTTAATGAACACTGGTGTGTGTGTGTGTGTGTGTGTGTGTGTGTGTGTGTGTGTGGGGGAGCTGTGAGGTCAAGTCTGTGCTCAGCGTAAGAAGTCGCGCTGTCTTGTGAGAGGTTTCTCCTCCTCCACGTTTCTTCACTGAGCCTGAATTCTTGACCCCGTGACCTCAACCGCGAGCGTCCCGTACCTCCGCCTCCATGTCGGATGTGCTCTCCTCTCGTTGGAGCCATCAATCTGAGAGCAGAGGCTGCTGACAAGCGCGCATCCAAACAAACTGCTCTACTAAGCGAGACTAATGAGCAAAGGGGGAGAAAAGAAAAATGGCTTGTTAATTCCGCTCCACAGCTGACAACTGACGGTTTTTGTTGTTGCGTTCATATTTAGCAGTGTGTTTAAAAATAACTTCACAAATGTGCTAATTTTACTTCCCCCTCCTGCCCCCCCACCCCAACTCTCCTTTATACTACTGTCGGCGTTGATCTGTACAGTTGAGAGCTGCTTTTTCTTTTAAAGTCTCATCATTTCCACTGAAAACAGAAACATCAAAAGTCATGAGCCACCCAAATGAATAATTCCGTGTGTGTGCATTGTAGCCGCACAGGCCCCAGAACTACTCGGTTCACACGCATTAAAAGAGTGAAATGAATGACATGCTTTCTTTTTTTGCTTCCTGCTTTTCTTTCCTGCTTCCAGATGGTTTGCCGGTCGTATTTCTCGCGGCGTGGCAGAGAGTCGACTCCGACACAGGGAGTGCGGCGCTTTCCTGGTCCGAGAGAGCGAGAGCGCCCCCGGAGAGTTCTCCATGTCCGTCAGGTGGGAGACACGGGACGCCCCGAGGGTCCACAACCTGCACACTCATGCACTGTTTCTGTCTTCGGTTGATCTCCACTCACTATCTGAGGCCTGTCCTCCGTGCATCCTCTGGTGACTCCACAGGGATCCTTCAAGTTTCTCATCTCTCCTAATGCAATCTAATTCAATTAGCAGATCTATGCAAACATACTCTGTGTGCACACGTCCCTGCTCGCGCAGCGCTCTTGGCCCCTGTTTGATGGTTAATTATGTGTCGGGTGTGTGTGTGCGTGGCTTTACGTTGGTGGCGGGGGATCTGAGGATCTCCTGCAGAAGAGGAGCGGGTTGGAGGAGGTGCTGTGGGGAGGAGGGTAAGAGGATCCGCAGCCCCTCTGGCCTGATGTGAGCTAATCCTGTCTGGCACACCGCGGCATCTGGAGCCGCTGATGGGGGCCAATCGGTTGTCTTGTGGGGGGGAGGGGGTGCAGCTGAGGCTCTGTGTTGTGCTCCGGGTGAGGGGGGGGGCTATGAGGATATTGGAGGTGAAACGGGGTTGTGTTGGGGGGGATGTGGAGTCTGAATATTTGCATATAAATCCAGACCTGGCAGTGAGGGTTGGCTCTCTGGGTGAGATGAACGGGCTCCAATCGGGAGGTTACGGCTGGTTTTGGGCGTGAGATCTCTCTCCCAGTGGATTTAGGACTTGCCTTTGGAAGCATTAAGGCAGGGAAGAGAAGGAAGGTGCCGGCATTAAGGGAATCGAGAGGGTGGGGGGGGGTGGGGGAGGTGGGGGGGGGGGGGGCACAGAGCAGGGAGGTGCTGTGTGTAACAGGTTTGCCAAAAGCAGACAGAGAGGATTTTAGTTTTTTCTGTTGATTCCTCTCTGGCTGTTGTTGTTGGACGGTGTAGCAGCTCAAAAAATTGGGTCAGGTGTGTGTGTGTGTGTGTGTGTGTGTGTGTGTGTGTGTGTGTGTGTGTGTGTGTGTGTGTGCGTGTGTGTGTCTGGTCGTTGTGAGCTGACAGTTCCCCCGTCAGAGACGTCCTGACAGCGGTAACCGTGGGAGTTCGGCTGCGTCCGGCTTTGACGTCATCTCATCTTGTGTCACAGCCACCGACGGAGTCAAGAAGAGGACTTTGTTCTCTTCATTTTATAGAAAAAAAACTTAAAGGAAGATACATTTGCGATGTTTTGATTGAAATTAACATCTCAGGGGCAGTTTCACCTCCATGTGCTATTACTTGGGTAATTCTGCTGCGATGAAAAGTTTTTAATTGTCACTTTAAACGTCATGGAGAGGCTCCATGGACGTCCTTCACGGTGTTAAAGGTCTGTGATGTGTTATTGTGGTGATAAATTATTATATCACGACAAAACGATCAAACAATCGCCCCCGTTAACCTCTTTCGTGTTCGTTTGCCCCAGAGGTGCATGTCTCCGTCCCACCAGACAGCTGTTGATGGGTTATTGAGCATATAGCGTTCTTGTTCATCAATCCAATCCTTTTATGAAGGAACGCACAGTGCGGACTACAGGGTTTGAGAAATACTGACGATGCACATAATCAGGTAATTAATAGGTTTCAAAAGCTTGATTCAGCCATGAACATCTACGAGATTGGGAGCGTTTTGGGGGATAAATAAAGCCCCTTTAATCCCTGACTTTATTCACCAAATGAACATACATGCTTTTCATTGGAAAGCTATGGAATTAAATCAATCTTTTATTTGTTTATGTATTTATTTTGCCGGCCTTAATATAGTGAGTGCACAAGAATATACTGATACTCTCCGGTAAGATAATCCAACAAGTGTAGAATGCAAGTCTCCCGGAGGTGTGTAAAGCCTTCAGGTGAAGCAGTGATTCTGACCGGAGCAGCTCAAAGGTGATCAGTCCTCGTTGAGAATAAAAGCTTTTTCTTGGTCTGAATTGGAGATTTATGGTTGGCTCCGGTTAAAGTGCAGCCTCCACGTTTTCAGAAGGTGGTTATGAAAGAATGCGTGGCTTGGGACCAGCTTCAGACTATGCCAGTGAAACTGTCCCAATGGGTTATTTAGTAGCTTATTTTTGGAAAGTGGAGCAAAGTGATGCCAACCTAGACTTTTATGGAGAGAGATGAGGAATCCATTTTGCTTAGCTGGGCTTTCAGCAGACTCAACCTGAGGACGTGTCTTCTTCTCTGAGCCTCCTCAATGCTGTAGTACGGATCCCAAAAGAAAACATGTGCATCTCGTTTTCAGATTCAGTTTTTTGTCGGTCTGGTATTTTTCAGCCTCTTGCTGACAAGGGACATAACTTTTCAAAAAACATCTCACTTCCTTCCTCACGCTTCTGCCACAGACATCAACGTCAGTCCTTCCACCTAAAACCCAACGCCGTCTGAGCTCTCGGCTCAGCGAGTCATCAAAAGACACTCGAGGAAATCGGCAGCTGAAGCGAAAGCAGACGGTGAACATGCGGGGCTGACTGTAGCCTACTAGAATAACAACACAAGCTGCACCTTCAGCATGTCGCGTAGAGTCGTGTGGTCATTTCGCTTCTCAAGGGCTCGGGCAACATGTTCTCCTTGAAACGGGACAAAAAACCCATTTATGTCAAACTGTGAGAGCAGACGTCACTGTCTTCCTTTTTTTCAGAGAACTCGAGGGTGTGTCACCACAACTCAGCCCTCTCTATGTGTGTCTGACAGTGTGGTGGTCACACACACACACCCACACACACACACACACACTTGCATTTCATGTGAACTCTGTCTTTTTCCAAATGTCTGTCAACAACTTTGTGTGCACGATAGTTTAAGAATAAAATTGAGTAGTGTGACGATGACTACGGTATCTCTGCAGACATATTTGAAACGTACATTTTGAAGAACAATCCTCCTCCTCCTCCTCCTCGTCCTCGTCCTCCTCCTCCTCCTCCTCCTCCTCCTCCTCCTCGTCCTCGTCCTCCTCCTCCTCCTCCTCCTCCTCCTCCTCCTCCTCCTCTTCCTCCTCACTGTGAGAAAGGACAACGGAGGTCTGTTTCCTGCGCTGCCGCTTGTCTGCTGTCGAAGCGCTTCATCGTGCCGCCATTTCTGACGTGGCCTCAGACATCACCGTCTCAGGCTGATGGCTCTCACAGCAAAGTGCTGAATCGGGCTTTTCGTTCAGCTCCTTGTCATCGCTGGTCTCTTATCAGGGTCATTACTTCCAAAGAGGAACCACAAAGGGACCCGACTCTTTAGGCTTATTTTACAGGCTGCATAATCTCCTTTTTAGCTTTAAGTAGCACACATCACTTGTCATATAGTTTAGTTTAGTTGGACAAATTAATGCATGTGGAGAAAATGTGGAGGATATTTGCATGACAAGGTGAAGAAGGGAGCAAGTAAAGTTGTGCAACAGTATTTGGGAGGAAATATACGGTGCAGTACAGGGAAATTCTTCTTTGCTCGACATTCTTCTTTCTTCATGCTTAAGAAATAGTTGACATCAAATCAGATGGCCAGATCAACACCCCTTTAATTTATTAGGTTAGCTTAGCATAAACAGCTAGCTGGAAACAGCTAGCCTGACTCTGTCCGAAGGAAACGAAGTTGATATTATATAGTTAACACGCTTTGTCTTATAGGTTTGGTACCTTCAGACAAAACCAGGCTAGCTGCTTCATCCTGTTTCCAGTCTTTGTGCTAAGCTAAGCTAAGCTAACCGGCTGCTGGTTGTAGCTTCATATTCCCCATGAGGCTACGTACATGAGAGTGGTATCCATCTTCTCGTCTAACTCACAAAAAGTGCTGGAGGGTTTGGAAATATCCCCGACGAAGACAAATGGCAACGTTTGTCATATTATTTTGTTTTATTTTCATCATTGCTTCTATACTTTCGGAGCCAAAGGAAAAGTGCACCGGTCTTCTCTTTTTAAAATTTTTTTATTATTAACTGTCCAGTGAGGCTTTCCCAGCTCACACCACAGCTCAGAGGCACCAATTGAATAGCACAGTTCAGTGACCAAAACACAATTGAGAGAGACTTGAGAGAGACAGAGACATAATACAGAGAGAAATAGAGAGACGAATATGAAGAGAGACCGAGGGAAAGAGGAGGCAGCGACTATAGGAGACGGGAGAGCTTATGGCGGGTGGAGGTGCATGATTTTACTTTTTGATTTCCCCGTTTTCTCATATTGACAGAGACCAGCAGGACCCTCTGGGAGATAAACCCTCAGAGGGTCTCCTCCTTTTATCTTCTCCATCTGTTTTATATTTTAATTCAGTTTTTCTCACTATTTATTCTTTCCGTACTCGATCCTCTCCTCTCCGTCCTCGTCGTCTCTCAATCAATCATGTAGCGGTACATAACATTATTGTGTAGAAGACCCCAGAAGCAATCGTACATCATCAAATTCTCTTTATATTTGTTACTTTTGGGACGGATCATAAAAAGTTACAGTGTTGCGTATCATTTCTATGCAGATGATATTCAACTCTGTGTTTCCTTTAAACCCAGTGAGGCTTTCAGGTTATCTCGACTCCTAGACGATCAAGCAGAGTATTGGTCCACTCTCCTCTGCCCACTCCAACCTGCGTAACCTAGGGGTAACATTTGACCAACCCCTCCCCACCCCCCCCCCCCCTTTTTAAGCAGCTGTTTAGATCTTGTTTTTTCTGAGATCTACAGCGTCAACAGCAGAACTAGAGATGCTCATACACGCCTTTATCTCTTCTCGCATTGATTACTGTCACACACTTTTCTCCTCCCTTAACCGTTTGCAGGAAATCCAGAATGCTGCCGTCAGATTACCGACGAGGACAAACAGACGGTCTCACATCACCCCCGTACTCAGATCTCTTCCCCGGCTCCCTGTAGAGAACAGGATCCACTTTAAAAGTCTAACGCTCACTTACAGAGAGCTCTGCAGGGTGAGAGTCCTGCATATGTGGCTGAACTACTTCACCCGTATTCACCGGCCGGCGCTCTCAGGTCAAACCTGTTACATTTGCCGTCCGTCCCACGCTCTCGCCTAAAGACTCGTGGCGACCGACCTTTTGAGGTAGCACCGAAGCGATGGAATGCTCTGGCTGCACCCCTGCGGCTTGCGGATTCTGTGAATTAATTAAAAAAATCAGCCCAAGACATACCTGTTTAGACAAATTCCTGCTCCAGGTCTGCTTTAAATCTGTTTTTATCGTGTATTTTAGTGTGTTTTGGGCCTTTTCTTCAATATGTCTCTAGTAAATTAGTGGCCCTTGTGTGGTCACCTTGTGTTGTTTATGCTTTATTCTTGTCTGAAGTACAGCTCCTGTTAAGCACTTTGGGTTTTATCTGTTAAAAGCGCTATATGAATACATTTTATCTGTTTATTTATTATTATAAAATCATAAATGCAGGATTCTGTCAGTGTCGTCATACTACAGATGTAGTTTCAGTCTACAGTACTTATCTCAGTACATGCTGCCAACTTAAAGGAACAGTGCGACATTTTTAGAAAATGTGTCTCTGACAGAATAAAACTCTGCCTGTTAGCACCTATGAAGATCACTAATTAACACGTGTTTAATGCGTAAAAACAACAACACAGGAGGTTATGTGCTTTTAGTGTTTATTTTAAAACGTGTTAATTACTGAGGCTGTTGGTGGTGGATTCTGTTACTTTTGAATTGAACTATTTGCCCCTTTTTTCAGTCTCTCTGATTCTGAAATTCCAGGCGTTCCTGAGATATCGCGTTCACTAAAAAGGCGTAAACTCTGTTTCCACAGGGTTTTGCATGATAAAAATATAAAATGTGACAACGTTTCGTTGCTAACTAGCATTCCAAATCGCTGCGGGCCGGTTCGGCTAGAATGAACTTTGAAAGTCAGCTTGGCAAGCTAAGTGAGGTAGAACATGTTCATTTTGTGAGGTTGAACAAGACCGAAAAAGTGCTTCGAGTCATAGTAGTACATTTCTTCTTTTTTTTTTTTTTTTGGGCTTAAATAATTTACCTCTGTAGTTTAAGACTAGCCTGAGGGTTTGCTAGCTTAACGTTACTTAGCGGTGGCTCTGCTGAGATTTAACTAAACCGATTATTTCTTTCCTTGAAGCACCTCTGGCACTGAGAAACTATGACATAACTACTCACGTCTATATTTATCACAGGAATTCATTTTGCATTCAGCTGCTGATTTGAGCTCTGCTTCCTGTATCTCCACCAATGACAGCAGCTCGCGTCCGAACCCAACCTTATCACTCTGTCCGAACTTTTTCCAGCTCCACGGTTTTTAATTGGCAGTTTATGGAGTTGAACATGTTATTTTTCGCTTTTCTCGGTATCATCGCTGTATGTTTCGGTAGGTGGTTGTTTTATTTATGATAATAACTGAGAGGAGCCTCTTCCTCCCTCTCTCGGGCCAAATATCATCTCCGTCTGAAAGGCTCCTTATTGAACCGTCAACACACTTACGGCTAAATTGCCTCCCCTACACCAAACATCTTTTATCACCCTTCCCCTGGTTCGCTCCATCCTAGCACCCTCACACACACACACACACACACACACACACACACACTTCCTCCCTCTCTCCTCATCCATCTATCGCAAACAGACGATGACGAATATTTATTGATGCCGCAGGAGGAGCCGAACATCTCACTCAATCACTCACCTGCACACGGTACGTTCAGCTCAGCAAAACACGAGATAGCGCACACACACGCGCGCACGCTGATGTAATCGACGATTTGTGGCAAGCACACGGGCTGACGCACACTCTGATAACTCCTTGACACGACCATCAGTTACTGACACACACACACACACACACACAGTCACACACACACACACACACACACAGACACACACACAGTCACAGAGTTAAATTGACAGCTGGAGGTGTCAGCATGGCTGTGTGAAGTATTCCAGACATCTGCAGCGGTTTAGAAACTGAACAGCACATTAGAGAAAGAGGAGTGATGGGGGGGGGGGGCTGGTTGGTTGGTTGGCAGGATGAGAGACAGAGAAAACAGGGAAGTGAGACTAGATTGATGGAGAGAAAGTCGAGAGGAAGATGGACGGATGACCTTCACACGTCTTGAATTGTGCTGGCGCGGAGCAAAAGTTTTATAAATAACTTCTGTCCTCATCTACGGTCCATCTCTCTCTCTCTCTCTCTCTCTCTCTCGCTCTCCCTCTCTCTCTCTCTCTCTCTCTCTCTGCGCTTTGTCTATTTCATTTTCTGTCTTTCAATCTTTCTCATTCTCTCTTAATCTCTCTCTCGCCCGTTTCCTTTTAGTTGGAAAAAGAAAATAATCTCTCTATCGCTGTGGGCCTTAATTACACTGGATCAGGGAGATGAGAGGGCACTTGGAGAGTGTGTGTGTGTGTGTGTGTGTGTGTGTGTGTGTGTGTGTGTGTGTGTGTGTGTGTGTGTGTGTGTGTGTGTGTGTGTGCGTGTGATCAAGCTGAGACAGATGCTGTCGGTGTTATGCACTCTGGCTCTCTCATCTCTCTGGGTAATAATGAAAGAGAAACTGCACACTTTTAAAATGTTTTTTATTTTTTTAAAGCTATAAAACAAATGATGAAACAGCAACGCTGGTGTTAATATTGACATTATTTACCAAATGTATAAATATCTGCATTTCATGGTTGATAAGGGTCGAATCTAGTGGCCGTCTAATGTTTTAAATCAGATCCGGTCTTGTGAGTCCAATCCTGAGCCACCCGTTGGGACTAATAGTCTACGCCATGAAATATCAATATATATATATATGTATATATATATATATATATATATATACATGTATATATATATATATATATATGAAAATATGTTGGTAATTGTTCGTATAAAAGTATCCTCATATGATATATGATGTCCTACGAAAAGGTATTCCTCATTTTAGCTTAGTTTAGTCTGATTTAGGACTAGATTGTGAAATACTTAGTAAGGTTATAGGGCAACAGGAACACTTTCAGAAAAGATCGTAGTTTGGGTTCAAATAGCTACAGAAGTTACTGAAGTTTGTACATTACATAAACGTAAATTTCACACAACGTCTTCAGGCTGTTTGCTCGCCCAGTGTGTGATTCAGCGGTTCTTCACAGGTCCTCGTTCAAGATCACGTGGATAACATACGGAAAACAATTACTGCGATATCTTTTAATTACCGACCTGGCTCACCACACTGTGTGTGTTGCCCTCTCGTCAGTGAGTTTGTAAAAAAATACTATTATTAACTTTCCACTGTTCATATGACCGTGTCAGCGCGTAGGAGGTGATACATGATCGAGACCTACTGTGTGTTTTACGTGTCACGGTGTATCTCCGCCTGAGAAGGTGTTCAGTGTGATGAGGCTGAGATATAGTAGCTTGTGTTGGGTTTTAATCATTTCTTTTTAATTATAAGTGTTTTCTGCCATTTCCCTACGTCTAAAACTTCAAAGAGCATTAGTTTACTGTAGCGGCACAGAGCCGGAGTAGTGTTCGGCACTGGGGGGCAAATTGAGCGTGAAGATGTGGTTTTGTAGTTTTAAGTGTTGCTCAATAAATATTTGAAGCGATTCTGTACAGAGACGCGACAGGAAATTGTGTTAAAGTTCTTTTAATCTTACATGAAGAACTGATATGCTGATGCAAGCGGATTGTTTTTTGTCTCGTGTCTTAAACAATGTTTAAAGAGAAACTGAACCACAGAATTCTGGCTCAACATATAATCGCTAGCAAAGCCGTCGCGGCTAGCTGTCATGCTAACTAAGCGTGTTGCTGTTTGCTAGCTAACTATTTAACAGCGTTAAATTTATTTTAATGTAATGTAACTTCTTATCCTGAATGATGCACGTTATAGCTAAACGTAGAAATATCATCACCAGTTTTATATAATAAACCAGTTGGTGGCGGCCATCAGCGTAATAATAAACAAATCTAATGCTAATAAGTAGCATAATAATGGTATCTGGAGGTCTACGGGGGTCTTATGTGGGGATTCAAGGAGTTTTTGATAGTATTGCTGTGAAGTCAGCTGGGTTACTCCGTTAGCTAGGTTCCATCAATACTGTATAAAATATGGCCGTATTTTCCGCGATGTCGCCCGTTTGTGAAGCTCAGTGGGCTAACTCGCTTCTAATATAAAGAGATGTGCTAAGTTTATGCCTTGATATAATTTTAACCCTAACCCCTTTACAGTTTTCATGAACTATAGAGACCAAAAACATGTTTTAAACCAGAGTGTAAACATGTTTATTTCTGCTGTAAAGTTGGACTTTGAACTTGTGGGTCTATTGGGATTGTCTCGCTTTTAGAGCCTCAAGTGGACATTTGAGGAACTGCAGTTTTTGGCACTTCCACATCGGCTTCATTTCTTGCTGCCTGGTTTGAAACTCGTATAGAGGGCAGTTGCTTTGCATATTCTTAACACAATATGTAGAATTCAAATAAGTTGCACTAAAATTTGGACCTGAATCCATTAATAACTACTAAATATCCATATATGTCGGTTTTCAGCAAAGAAAATGGCTTGAGGGTTGAGTTACTCTTGAACAGATAGGTACCCGAAAGTCACTAAAGTATCTGTAATAAAAAAAACATTTTTATTGCGTTTTGTATAATACAGTAACTCCTCTAGTTGCCAGTCTGAAATAATGGTAGAGTTTGGTGTTCCTAGTAACTGGTATTAGTTTGCTAGAAATCCATTTTATGGAGAAACTTTCCTTCTTTTGCACCGTGTGGAAACAAACTTGTACAAACTTGAAAACAGTTCATCTTTCTTTTTCTTTTTCTTTTCCACTTTCTCTGTCATCTTTATCACATTGTGTGAAATTCAAAGTTTTCATACCAGTTTGTGGCTACGTTCCTCTGCTTCGTGTCAAAGAAGTTCACTGGATGATTTGGAAATCTCTGCCAAGAAATAGGGCTAACCCCCTGACAAACACGCTTCCTTCAAGCTGAATGTTCAATAACTTTTTATTTGGAGCAGTTTTGCTCGTCAGGACAGCAGATAAATACGAGCTTGGCTTGTTTTGTTATACTTGGGAATGTCTTATACTTTAAAATTGAACCCCGAACAAACAAAAACTACGTTTCAGGGCAATTTGAGTACAACAAAAGAGTTGCAGGAAATGTAAAGTAGATGTGTTTGATGTGTTTTACTCTACACTGCATTGTCGTGGATCACCTGAAGGGAGAGCGCTCGCCCTGCCTGCATCCTGTCTTTAATCCCCACCTGCACAGAATTTTAATTCTCCTTCATTTCTTCTTTGTGTCACTCGGATAAACAGCTGCACAGCCGGCGGCAGTAACACAGCCCAACCAGTAGGGTGCAGCAGATAGGGAGGGGTGGGGGAAAGAAGGGGGGGCTGATAGGGAGCGTTCACAGTGGAGGGGATGAGGGGGCCGAGTCACGAGAGAGGCGACGGAGACGGAAAAGTTAGATAGAAGTCAGATAACAGAGCCAGAGGCGGCTCACGCAGAACCAGTTCATGTTCAAAGGCTGGCACCGAGTCAAGCCAGAAATACGTTTAAAAAACAACTCACATTTGGCTCGAATTCATTTTTTTTTTTTAAACTAAAAAGCATCCTCTTTTTTTTTTTTTTTTACACTTCATCACAGTTTTCATAGTGATGTTGTTTGAAGAGGGGAGGTTGGGGGGGAGGGGGAGACAAGGACTATCTGAGGGTGAGAAGAGGCATATGAGGACACAGAGGGGTGAAAAGGCGGAGAAAGAAGGGCCGGGTGGAGGTGGAGGTGGAGGTGGAGCTGGATGCCACATCCAGTCATCGGGGAATCAAGCCCCGCTTGTTCTTATAGAGCTCAGCGTCTGAACAGAGAAAAATAAAAGAAGGTATTCTGCCCACAAAAAACAAGCCGACGCTCCTTCGCCGTCTCCCCGAGCCTGGAGCAGCGGCAGCGAGGTGTCACTGTGATTATTCCAGAGCCGAGGGCGGGTCACGTAGAGAAAGAACCTGCTACCATTTAATGAGAGCGCTGTTTTCCTGCGTCGTCTTCTTTTTTATTTCATTTTTATATTTTTAAACCATCATTAACTTACAAGCCTCACACACACACACACACACACACAAACTCCCACTTGTGTGAAGTGTTGAGAAATACGGGGGAGTTGCGTTGACTTCCGCCGCACATTGGAGGCGGTTATATAACCGTGTGATCACGGTGATGGTGTCCAGATTGCTAAAGATAAGCTGGCAAGTTACTTAGCAACCGCCGCGGAGCCGGATAGGGGAGCAGGTATGATTGCCAATGAACGCCGGCCAAAACTCTTTTAATCACGACAACAAGGCACCGGGGCTATTTCTGCTGGTGCCACCGGGTTGATGTCGTCACCGTGTTTGAGCTCAGCCCACCGTATTCCATCAAAACATGACATGAAATGTCACCGATACATTATGTGACAAATGATTCACAGCTAAATGGGTGTTTTGTTCGACATTGTGCAGAATCCCTCAGACTCACAGAGGAACCTGCAGGTAAAATGTCATCATCTGCTCTTTAAATGGGAAAAATATTACTCACACACACACACAAAAAGAAAGAAAAAAGACTCCACTCTCTACAAATTATATTGATTATAAATGTGCATTAATGCGGGTGTCTCGTCCTAAATGTGGTATGTCGCCATCTGTTTTGCTCAGGGGGGTTTCAGTGTGGACTTCCTGCAATTGGTTAAAAGAATTTAAACAAACAACAACAAAAAAAGGAAATAAGCTGTTCTCCTTTTTTTTTTGGACTGCGCTGTAATGAGCGCCAGCCCCGACAGCTGACAGCTGAGCGAGTTAACGGGGAGGCTTTGAGGACTAAAGGCCGAGACTGTTTGGTACCAACCCGAAGCCGAGGTCCTAATTTATTGTGGACCAGATTACACTCGGCCGTCTGTCCGTCTCCACTGTTGCTAAACATGGTGACGTCACAACATCCTGGCTCCAGATCTCCCGCTCATGACACCGCAGCTACACCCATATAGAGAGGAAACTGGCTGGCATAATTATTTAATTACAGATATAAAAAAATATGTATATATATATATATATATATATTTTATTTACGAGGCTGAAGCAGTTTTCTATTCTCACATCTATGATGACCTGAATCACAGTTCCACATTCCTCATACTCCTAACGTCTCGTTCTGATCCTTTCGCTGCAGCTATGGGGACCACGTTCAGCATTTCAAGGTGCTGCAGGATCGCTGCTGCCAGTACTACGTGTGGGACAAGCTCTTCTCCTCCCTCAACGAGCTGGTGGAGTTCTACCATAGCAACAGCATCGCCAAGGAGAGGACCGTCTTTCTGAGAGACCCCGAGCACTTCGCCAGGGTGAGCATGTGCACGAGCCCTCGTTTGTTTCTTTCAACTGTCTCGAGACAAGTCCTTCCTGTCCGACTGGTTCATGCAGGTTCACAAAGAGAAGATTTAGGAAATTCAGTTTGAGAGCACAGAACACATTTGTTATCTTGAAATTAAAATGTATGAAATGCATTTTTTTCAATATCATCTCAAAGAGTTTCCTCTTAAGACGCTCCGAAAATATTTAAAATTTGAGGAAGTTATAACTCAGAATTTAGGGAAAATTGGTCTTCCGTACTTCTTATCATCCACACAACAGGTGCCCCACCCCCCCCCCAAAAAAAAAAAAATCCACCTTAATCCACAGCATCTGTTTTGCAATGACATGTATTTTGTTGGGGGATTTATGAGGCTGTGACTGACGCGGCCGCGGGGCTTTGACGTAGAGGTGCAGCTCGTGATGAAAGATCACAGGACCGCCGTCGGTTTGGAGCAGAACCAAAGCCGGCGTCTCGGGCGCCGAGCCAGAGGGAGCTGATGTTGTTGTTATTCACATAAGTTAATGATTTAGTTGCCACATATCATATTTGGAGGGAACATTTCTTTAGTTTAGTTGTGTTTCGACCACAGGACTTTAGACGGTCAAGGTTTGTACTCTCATCTACGACATTTATGGGTTATTCAAGTCAAGTCAAAGCATTTTTTTTTCATACAGCTCAATATCACAAATGTGTCTCGAGGGCCTTTTTACATTCTGCGCAGCATTCTACACCCTCCATCTGGTTTTCAATGCACTCTTTTTTTGTTCCCTAAAGGCATATCCCAAACTTCTGTCAGGATTAGTGAGATAAAAATCAAAATGACAGGTAAAGTTCCCGTGATGTTGCCGCCGAGGGGGGAAGCCGTTGTCGTGGCCTAGAGTGAAGCCATTACGCAGACGGGAATCACGTTGCATGTTTCCCCGGGAGTGGGGGGGTTGTGGAGAGGAGAGGGGGGGGGGTTGTGGGGAGGAGGGAGGGGGTGGAGGGGGGGGGGGCCCGCAGGCGATCCTGCTCGCTGTGGAGGGATGTGATCCACAGCGATCCTGACGTGACGAGCGTGTTTGCACCACGGTAACACAAGCCGCGTGCTGATGCTCATCCCATCATGTAGGGGGGTTCGCTTCTGAAGCACCGGCAGGCCGCCATTCATTAGGGAGCTGAACGTGCAGCGTGGATCCCTGAGAGCTGAGTGATGGCAGGGTAGATTAATGATGTGTCCAAGTCCAGTCTCAAGTCTTTAAGGAACAAGTCCAGTCTCAAGTCTTTAAGGAACAAGTCCAGTCTCAAGTCTTTAAGGAACAAGTCCAGTCTCAAGTCTTTAAGGAACAAGTCCAGTCTCAAGTCTTTAAGGAACAAGTCCAGTCTCAAGTCTTTAAGGAACAAGTCCAAGTCAAGTCTCAGGTCTTAAACAACGGGGAGTCACGTGAGTCATAGTTTGAAGCTGATGGCCGCTGACCAAGCGACGGTATTTGTCGAGATGAGAGTGAGAACATGTTGTTGTTCTCCAGCTCTCCTTCACGTGCATCAAGATGTAAACTTCATTAACGAGAGCAAGAATATAAGTTAGTCCATTTCCCACACGGTGAAAAAATAAATAGTTTAAAAGCAGAGCTGAGTTTTCAAATGAAGAAAAAAAAAAATAGCTTTTTCGTGTTTCTCTTCTGTTGAAAGTGTGAAGCCATTTTAATGGGTATGGAAGCATTTTAATAGCCTCATTCAGAAGGCATCAGCCCGAAGCGACTCGAAAAACAGATGAGCACAACTTCCAGATTTTGCTACCACCTGTTTTTGCGCACACTCCTGCAGATCGGCTCATTTTGCTGGAAAATCCCACCTCGCCCTTAACTCTCGGCTCGCTGCACTGCACGCGGGTAAATGAATAAGCGTGAAGAGGCGTCGCCGTCTGAGGTGCTGCTTTGGGACTTTTTCTGAGGTGATCAGATAGGATGTGAGGAGCTTAGAGGCCAATGCTTTTAATAAAACTAAACTGTGGGAGGAAATAACACCGAAACACACACACATACATCCTCCTGTGCTCATGACATCATCCACAAGGTATTCTTTTAATATTTCAAGCAGGCGTTGGTATTCTGACAAGGCATGCACATCTTGAAATACAAAAAGAATGAACGCACAGATGAATAGGTTTATGATTTCAAAAAGAATCAAATGTATCGAGCAAAATATCAGTATAGTTCAATATTTTCATCATCAGAAGATCAGAAAAGCTGAAATGTGTTGAGCCGGTCTGAATCGCACGCTCTTTAGAAGATGATCCACGTTTATTGATCTCTGTGATGTGTGAGCTTTACTTCAGTAAGTCTGGTCCTCATCACTCCTCTCTTCTTTCACATGCTGTTTTATACGTGTACCGGAGTAAAGTGTGGCGTTAACGTCAGCGGAATTCGGTTGTTTATTTTGGAAACCGGGGTTATTGCAATGAAACGAAGGCCGGGTTTATTTTCTCATAATCTCGATTTTTATTCCGAGGCGGGGAGGCTTTCAGATGAGGACCACAGGTTGTTGTTGTTGTTGTTGTTTAACCCTAAAAAAAAAAGGACTTTTTATTTCACACAGCAGCTTGTCGCTTGTCGTTCTTGTTCGGTGACGTCCTGCCTCACGCCCGAACACTTTCACGCGTGTTCCAAATCCCCGGGGATGTCGCTCAGCCCTCCCAACAAAATGCAGCTGGAGCAGGTGTGGTTTAACTACTCGGCTCCGGGGCGTTGTGATGGCGGTTAAGCGGGAGAGAGCGACGGCGGTCCTGCGGGAGAGAGAAAATCTGTCCGACCTAAATACCGTCACGGTCTGAGTCTCTTTAATGTGAGCCGCTACGATACAGTCGATTTTCTAATATTCACACAGTAGCTTCCGTTGGTGCACCGCCGACGTCCGTCGTCTGTCCTCCAACCAACAAGCCGGGGTCGTGACCTCTGCGTACAGTAATAAGCAGCATTATAACAATAAATGCTCAAAATGCCAGTTCATCCAAATCCTCCACTAACACCGGAAGGGAAGTAAAGCTTGTAACACTTGGAAGAAGAGTGAATCCTGGGTAAATATTTCAGACATATGTTGCACTCGTTTCCTGTTCTATCGTCTTTTATTGCTGTTGTAAAGCAGATTTAAGACCACGGCAGAATGTTTGTGCTTGTTAATTTCACGGCTGTTTTATGCTCCCGTTTGCTCTCTCCACTGTGGATGAAGGAGCAGGTATTAGTGGCTGGTGTTCCTCCGTCCTCAGCCAGCCCACCCACATCCTCACAGCTGCTCCTGTTGTGTCTCCATGAGTCTGCGTGTTATCTCTGGGCTGCTATCGCTCCATTATCGTAACAACACTCGACACTTAATGCGCTGCAAGGAACGCTCGAAATGTGCTTTAATGCTTTGCAACCGGTAACGAGGGGACGCGAAAATAAAAAACAAAGCATATAGAGCGTCGGTGACACGTCCATTGAAAACTATTACCGTATTAGACTCCCCACGAAATGAATCACTGCACTGCTGCTCAGTGTAAGGGCACGTCTTTATTAGCAGATTACTCTCCCTTCGGATTTCATGATATTCATCCCGTGATCCTCTGATGTGACAGGTCCCAGATCAGTCCGCAGCACACAGAAGAAAATAATTCTCTGATCATGAAATGGCTCAGAAATAAAGATGTCACATCAGGAACGTGCATGTTTACGCTCCGTCAGAGCGATGCACAGAATTCTGTGGTATTCTGCCTCAGGTCACCTTGCTGTTCTATATTCATCTAAAGACATGATATGGGTTGCATGCTAAGTTGGCCTTGTGTACATGCATGATGTACTGTCTTAAAAACTGTACTGAATGTCCATTGTTGGGTTGCATATATTGTAATCTGGATTTGGTCATGGGCATATACATATATATATATATATATAGTATTCTTGTTTCAGTCCAACATTAGCATTTGGGCTGTGACTTTTCTCGTACTTGTAGGTCAGCGTGCTGCTCGCTCACCGCCTCGGGTTAAAGTGTATCTGCATCCCAACGCGCCCCGCGGCTGAGGGTGGCGTGTTAAAGGTGCCGTGTTTACCTACGCGGCTTTGCAGCCTTAAAAAACATGTCATTCCGCATCACATCACGGCCTCTTAGTCATATACCTTTTATATCTGCAGCCTCGGTTACTCCGCTACAGTTTTAAGGACAGTTTTAAGGGTAAATTGTCTATTTGATTATGTCCCAATCTATTGGTTTGTAGCTCAAAATCTACATCTTGTGCAACTAATTTAGATATCCAGACTAATTAGAAATAATTTGTGCTTTTAATTGCACCTGAATCTGTTGCAACAGCAACAGATTCAGGTGAGATTATTTTTTTATATTCATCTTTAGTCTGGCAGCAGAGCAAAGAGACAAGATCGTACAAACTCCATCCTCCATGTACTTCACGTTTCTGATTTAGAGCAAATCACGGTCATCGGCTACTCCAGCCAGCGGTCTTTATTCTGCTGCAGGTATGTCTGCAGATTAAAAACACTATATTTAGCTTGGATCCAAACTGTCTGTCATCTTATATGAAGTCAGGGTCAGCTGGTCTTGGTATCTGTGGGGCCTCGTCGTGGCCTTCGGCATCAACAAAGCTCCAGAGCTTGTCCCTACAACACACTCCTCACTCCATTGCGGTTTCACTTACACAGATTATATATCGGCATTTTAAAAATGCACAAAATCTTTTCTGGCCTCGTACGTTCCTACGTTATTTTCCGTGACTTCCCTGACTTTGCAGCCTTGTAGCTCGTGCTCTATCAGTGTCTAAAATATTAACAGTACGGCCAGTTCCTCAGTTACCAGCACACCATTTCATCTCCACACAAGCTGAATGCATTAAAGAACAGGGTTATAGAGAAATGATGTTGACCTCGACCCGTGTGCTGTGAATGTTTCATGAAAATGTTGCCTTTTTAATGACACCAACACATGAATTTATTTATTTACTTTAGTTTTTGACTTTATGGGTCATTTTCAAAGAGAAAAACTTGTGGAGGACTAACTTAATCTGAGCCCATGCATCTCTCATTCTGCGGATGGTCTAGTATATATATATATATATATATATATATATATATATATATATTTATATATACAAACAAGGTATACAAAGCAAAAAAAAAAGCATGAACAGACTATCAATATATATATATAAATATGTATATTTATATATATATATTAATAGTCTGTTCATGCTTTTTTCTGCCTTGTATACCTTGTGTGTGTGTGCAGAGACAAATCTACTAGAGAGCTGCAGTCCATCGATGTCACAGAGTCATTTGTTCCTCGTCAGCGGCGCTCCGGGTCGCAGCGCCGCTGACGAGGACGTTGATCACAAGGCAGCGGAGCGCGGCTCGATACCGGCAGACCATATTTCTCACGAGCTGGCCTGGAAAAATGAATGGGTTTTCCTCCAGTGCTGTCACACACACACACACACACACACACACACACACATACACATAGGAGCAAATAGAGGCCTGCACGTACACGCTCTCTCCACCCAAGTACACAGGAAGAGAGTGCTCAGGCACTAGCAAGACGTCTAGACTGGATCAGCCAAACAATAAAGGATGAGTCTGTCAGGATTTGATAGATTTGTGGGATTGATAGATTGTGTGTGTGTGTCTCATGATCCTAATCCTGCTGTCTGGTTAGTGTGTGTGTATGTCACTGGACGCCATTATACTGGGCCTTAGTCTAAGGCGAAGCAGTCCACAGCAATAAAGCCCAGAATTGCAACTTAGATATCTACACACACACACACACACACACACACACACACCAACAACAACAAAAAAATAATATTGGTCCCACTCCCCGCTCATATCTCTTCCACTTTTCTCTGTGGGAGTGCAGCTGACAGCTGAGAGGTTAGTTCAGTTCGAGACGCTCTCCTTAAAATAGCCGCTTTTCATTCTGCTACTCTTAAACTGCTTTTACTTCACGAGTCAACAGAGATCAGAGGAGGCCGGCTATCAGGGGAGGAGAAAGACTCTACTTTAGAGAAATATAAAAAAAACAACTAAAAACACACAGTGGGACAGAGAAATGCAGAGCATCTGCTGCGAATCGCCGTAAAACATCACACTTCACACGGAGTGCTGTGTTTAGTAGGAGTGCGTGTTGTCTCACTCTCTCACTTTTCATTCTGAACTTATTACTCTCTTGTCTACTCGTCTCTCATATCTTAATCTCTTCCTCTCTCATGACCTCATCTATTCCGTTTATTGCTGCTCAGCCCTAAAAAAAAAATGTTACGCTGTGAAACAAAGTTTTCATTAACTCTCTTTTTTTATCCTCCCTCTCACCCCCCTCCCCCCCTGCCTCCCTCCCACAGCGTCCACATCATGCCCACGCTCTCTTCGACTTCACCCCCCACCACCCGTCCCAGCTACGCTTCCTGCGCGGTGACGTCATCGAACTCATGGACTGCTCCGACTCGCAGCGCTGGAGAGGCCGTTGCCATGGACACGTGGGCTACTTCCCCCCCGAGTACGTCCAGCCCATTTACCACTGCCAATGACCTGGGGCGTCACTCAGATGCACAGCCACTCCCACGGGTTCGTCGCCGAGCCGCCTTGACCCCCCCCCCCCCCCCCGCTCACACTACTCCCCTGCCGTGCACTCGCCCATATTCACTTTTTGGAGAACTGACGAGCTGCAACTGAACTGCTCATTATGTAACTGACTCCTCCCATTTCCCTTTGTGATGCCACCTGTCAATCACAAGCCTTGTCTAATCAGCTGCTACAGGCTCATCCATCGCTTCCACCTGAATCCCACAACTCCACTCTCTCTTTAATCATGTAAGATATGGACCTAAACACTGTGGCGAACCCAAATCCACACACACACACACACACACACACATTCCCAGGCATTCTCATTTATTAGAGCTTATCAGCACCGGTGCAGGCTCAATAAAAGCAACACACAAACACACACACACACACACACAGCTGAAAGTGTGTGTGGCCCCCGGGGGGTTGTGGAGGATGTTTTCTGCGCTGAAGATGAGTAAGGATTTTTCCGCCGCTTCCACGAAGAGATCCGGTGAGCTGAGCTGAGAGACATAGAGCATCATTGTGGTGTGACTATTCGGGCCAAACACGCTGAGGATACTGACACAGCAGATTCCTCTCTCGCCGGGCGCGTGTGTGTGCACGTGCGTGTGCGTGTGTGTGTGTGGAGGGGGGTGTTTGTAAAATGTGGGTCTGAACACATGTAAACCTGCAAACTTTAAGTATGTGTATTTGTGTGCGAAAGGAAACTGAATGCATGTGTGTGTGTTTGAGTTTGTGTGTGTGTGTGTGTGTGTGTGTGTGTGTGTGTGTGTGTGTGTGTGTGTGTGTGTGTGTGAGTGAGTGTGCAGCTCTGTGGACCAGTAAAGGAGATCGCTGCGTTCAAGTGACCAGTGAGATGAACTTTGTTTTAAAATACACAGCTTAAAATGTAATATCCTCAACTAAGTTTATGAATCATTTCTTTGTTTCCATGTATTTATTCTTATTCATGTGTAATCTTAGAATACATATATTACAAGTAAGATAAAACATTGTAAAAAGGTTTCGTTCCTGCAACAAATAGTCTAAGAAAGCCACATTTTATGTGATTTACGGTAAGAGCTTGGACCAGTCTTCCTCAACATGTAATGACAAATCATTTAAATAAAGGGATATAATAACCTCTTGGACATTATTTACATTTTTTTTACAGTATTTGTCTGTTGAAATGGATTACGGATAGAGAGTACACAAAATAACATGGAAACGAAGAGAAACCGCGACTACGTTCACGTGCACCAACTGTTCCGGGTTTTGCCCTCACTCCGAAAAAGACAATATTCCTAATAAGCCGTTTTACATGGCGAATGAAAACCAATATTCCACTAATATTCCCTATTACATGCAGCCGTGCATATTACGTTTAACGTAAAATGACCCCATGTTCATCCCCGGGGCCGGTGAATCCCACATCGACACCACTGTGTTTGACGGGTCGAGGCCCCAACATGTTGTTTATTATGTCAAACTATGGAAAGGTTTTCCACCGGTGGCCGACTTGTTCGACCGCGTGAATAGTGAAATATGAGTGTGCATGTAGACGTAGCCACTGAAAAAAAAGGTGGGTTTTCTGTTAAACGAGGTTCCAGTTGTATTTTTATGCTGTAGCCAGATATACAGTTAGCCCATTGTATTCCTACATTTCAAATGATGGTCACTGTTCCTCTTTGTTGATGCAGTTCGTCTGTGTCTGCCAAAAGTTGCAGACTTGCACTTTGGGACACATTGTGCATTGAAGTCTATTTTGTGCTTGTCTTGCTTATGATGTCACCGAATAAAATTTCCTGCACAAACAGTCTCTTTATTTTAGTGTGTAAATTGCAACTTCCGGACATTTGCCGGGATCTTTAAAAATGTTTGCATAAAAAAAAAATCAGGTTAATCACGCAGAATGAATTCTATGCATTTTGTGCATTCAAGGCGTAGAATGTAAATAAGAAGAAGTAGTCATCGTGACGTCACCCGTTGGTTTGTGGACGGCCGTTATGAAGCCTCGAGTTCGGCCATGTTGTTTTTTTTCCGCAACCAATAAACGAAAATTACCATATTTGGAATAAGGAGGAGTGACAAAGTAACGCCGTATACGTCTCTGGTAGCAACCTGTCAATCACAGTAGCCCCGCCCTAAAGCATACTCCGCTTGATGGTCTGTTTGACCCATAATGGACCATAATTTACTAAATGAACATCATGCTGTATTGAGACTTGAAACTAGAGATTGAGATCATAAACTCATGTTTACAATGTTTACTGAGGGAATAAATCAAGAGAGAAGTAGAGTCATTTTCTATAAACTTCTATACAACCAGAGGAGTCGCCCCCTGCTGGTCAGTAGAGAGAATGCACGTTTTAAGATGCTTCCGCATCGGCTTCACTCTTCAGAACCGGAGGTTGCCGCCTGCTACAAAGTGCAATATACAAGATTGGGAGGCTTTCTGTTACCTCTCAACATGGTGACGGCTCGCAGCTAGCGGTGCTAACAGCAAACACCCGCTGGGCCGGAGCATGTGTATGTCAACAGAGCAAGAGGAAGCTCCGATCACAACACACAGAGTTCTCTGCTCTGGGGTACTTTATTGTATTCTAATTAGTGTGTGACAACCTGATTTTAAATATGCCATTGTATCTAAAAGGAGAGGTCTCATTTTCATGCCGTTCTTCTCGTCAACCAAAGGTATTGCGTCTCTGAGTTCGTGTGTGTACGAGCGAACAGCACTCGGTGACACACACACACACACACCACACACACACGCACACACACACGCACACACACACAACGTCAGTACAGTGTGCTCTCTGACAGTCGACTGGTGCTATGCGAGGAATGCAGCGCTGCCTCTCTCACCAGGATGTAATGTCTGAAACGAAGCAGGAAACAGGGTTTCATCCCATAAATCCCCTGTTTTGTTTTCTTAAACTCTTTTGTCTCCGCTTTTCTTTGTTTTTAAACAAACCACTTCTTTTATCCTTGCTGACAGAGTCACCTCTGACTTGTCAATGACAGTTAGTCAATAAACCAGGAGGAGGGACAGGGAAGGAGGGAGGAGAGGGGGGGAGAAGAAAGGCGTTAAAGGTGTACCAGAAATAGTAACCAACTGCTGTTTTCTTTACTGATCTTTTCTAAAACTGCCGAGTGACTTTGAAGTGTGTGTGTGTGTGTGTGCTGCGTTATACAGACACACACTCATCGTGACATATTTGTGTCAAACACTCGGAGTGAGACGACAACACAAGAATGCTAAACGTCCCTCGCCGAACAAAGAAAACGCTGCGAAGAAAGAAAGTAACAGACGAGAGAAAGAAAGTGAGCTGGGCACGAGACCAGATGTGTGGCGATAAGGAAATCTTAAAAAGGTGGAAAAACACGTAACAGTGAGAGATGAAACAACAGAGAGGAAAGAAGCCGATGATACTAATGAAAGATGGAAGAACAGGGCGTCACTATGTGAACGAGACAGTCACAGACCGGGGGGAAGGTGGCGTGAGCTGTGACATCGACAATATTTAAAGGCGTTGGAGGCTAACACAACAAAAACAGTTGAACCAGTTCGACTGACTGACTGGCTGACTGGCTGGCTGGTTGGCTGGTTGACTGGCTGTCTGGCGGCCTCTGGCTGTTGGGGCCCTGACAGGGAAAGAAGCAGTAACAGCTGAATCACCCCGACGCCCCGGCGAACCGGCAGAGCGCTTCATCAGATAATTAGGTCTAATCTGCCAGTCGGCGAGACAATGATGTCAAAAGACGATGAGTCAGCGAGACATACCAGCGAGCGATTAGCCCGCGATGTGTGATCGGCGGAGACGGCAAGACGGAGAGAGGGAGTTTGAAATATTTAAGTCGTGCCTTCGAGTGACGCCGCCCGTCACGGCGGCCCGACGGAGAAATGTCACTTCACTCCGTCCTCTAATCGGCCGGCCCGGGAGAAGCCTGTGTGCAGGCGACCGGACGCGACCCTCGGGACCCCCTCAAAAGCCTCAATAGCAAAAAATGTGGGTCTCAAAATAGAAGAATTGGGTCAAAATGTGGATCTCTAAAATAATACAACATTTATTTGTCACTTGCAATCGTCACTAAAAACGTCTTTTAAAAGCATACTAATGTCCAGCAACTGCAAAAAAAACATTTATTCACAAATAGTGACGCAACAGGTCGGAGGTCAGCCTGCCTTCACGTCTAAGTGGACCCCCTTTTGAATTTAAACGTATCGAGTCATAATATGGGAACTAAGAGCATTCACAAGAAAAAGTTAGTAGTTATATTGGGAGATAAAGTTGTAATTTTCCTGAGAACCTGGATTAAAGCAGGACATTGTCTCTCCTCCTCTTCTTGGATACTAGGACGGCAACAAGGAGAAACCAGACTCCCCGCCCCCCCTCCTCCTGTCCCCCCTCCCACTCCCTGTTTTATAGAACATCTTAGTTATAATGACATGTAATTACATCACACATACCTGTAGGGATCAATGCAGGCCGTGTCATGTGACTGTTATTAACTGATAATCAAGTGAGGCCGCGTTACAATCTGAAGTAATGAGTCTCATGACCTCGAGGCTGTGTGTTTGATTCGTTTGATTCCGGAGAAGACTTCTGAGTCTTCTATGGTGAATGTTTCTGCCGAACTTCTCAAGTGTTTTCAAGTTTGGGGATTTGAGTTGAAGCCGAGACACGTTGAGTGTTCCTCGGTTCACAACCACAGACTGTGTGTAAGAAGTGGACGCGGTCGTCATGACGTCACCCGTCGATTTGTGGACTGGAATTCATGAAGCCTTCGAGTTCGGCGATTACGCCGTCGCCATCTTGAATTAAAGCCGTCGCCATCTTGTTTATTTTTTGCAGCCAATGAACAGAAGTTACCATATTTGGAATGCGGAGGAGGGACATAGAGACGTCAATCACAGTAAACCCGCCCTAAAGCATACTCTGCTTTCTGGTCTGTTTCCCTCTAAATGGGCCATAATTTACTAAATGAACATCATGCTGTATTGAAGAAGACTTGAAACTTGAATAAACTCATGTTTACAATGTTTACTGAAATCAAACGTACATGCTCTGTTACCTCCAGGTAATTTTGTTTAGATCCCATTAATCCAACAAATCTCTTCATTTTATACTTTATATTTTAAATATCTCGGTGACGCGCACCACCGTGTACACGCAGCCGCCCCTGGAGGGTCAGGTGCACATCAAAGAGGTTGTCAGGAAAATGATTGCGCAGGCGCAAAAGGTACGTTGGGCCAGAATGGGTTTTAATCATATGGTTTTAAGGTAGTTTAGCAGTGTTCTCACTTTTTAAACCCTATTTTCACCTTGAAATCAAATTAGACTTCTATAACGTTGTTTTAAAGCCATAAAATAGCCTCAAATTAAACATAAAGTATAAGAGGTGGAGGGTTTTGGGGCCTTATTTGAAATACTTGTTATTAGTGCTAGACGATATGGAGAAAAATCAATGGTTGACTGTTGGTGCTTTTACACAATATTTACACAGTGAGATTTGTTTGATAAATATTCATCAGTATTGTGGATACAGTGAATAAGTAGGAAAAGAAAAGTAAGTTCAGAAAACAACATCACCAGGAAAAGACACCATCTAGTCTCATATCACAATATCGATATATAATATTGATATATTTCCCAGCTTGTTTATGAAACTGGTGTGTATTGCACATATATAGTCTATATTCATATTTACATATCGCTGTGTGTCTATTCTCCTGTTTTGCTCATGCATCAACGTATGTCTGGGCTGTTGCTCTCCAGCCATCGGTCTGACCTGCTGTACTCAGTCAAAAGATCAACTGCAGCGTTGACATGAACGTTGCCACGAGCTGCCACTGCTCTCAGTCGGTGTGAGGTCAGAGTACAGACTGATGACCGAATGAGACAATCAAGAGTAAAGTGCAACTTGATTAAGCTCCTTTATCAGCGGCTAAAAAGAAGTGTGAGGTCTGTTGTGTTGGACATTTGCATGATGGTGTGCTTTACGGCCCGGGTGCGTGTGCTCCTGTCTGCTCACGAGCTGACTCATGTCAAGTTTCTGTGAGGTGTTTTTTTATTTCTCAGCATCTGTTCTCAGGGCGCGCGTGTTACATGACGGATCCCATGGGTATTTTCCTGAAGTGCTTTTGACAAGGAAGGAAAAAAAAGAATATATGGGTCATAAATGCATAAATTCCCCTAATTATTGCCTTCAGAATTTTCTCGTGCAAAGGAAAAGTGGTCAGATCCTATTTTACTCAAACCTGTGGAGCAACTTGAATCGTATTTGCTTTGGCAGAAAAGAGTAAATACTGCCTAATGTTTTAACGCCCGAGGCCTGTTCCTACTGCGTTGTAATAAAGTGCATGTATTTCCCTACATGCATGCATCAATTATGCATGTATGCGTGAGTATTTCCCGTGTGTGTGTCTCCAGGTAATAGCAGTGGTGATGGATGTGTTCACCGATGTCGACATCTTCAGGGATTTGCTGGATGCTGGTTTCAAGAGGAAGGTTTCCGTCTATATCCTGTTGGAACGCACAACTCTACCTCATTTCCAGTCCATGTGTCAGAGGGCCAACATGCACACCGGGCACCTCAAGGTGAGCGTCCACGAGTAAGACGTCAAAAAGGTCTAAATCCACCGATTATGCATCTGTGGAGTCAATACGTGCTCAGTAAAAGCCGTGGCGATTTTCTAATTAGATATTAATTCATATTTTGCTCAAGTGAAAATTGTGAAAACACCTTTTTGGTGGCAAATCCAAATTTCACAGCAATCCGACCCCATTTGGCTCGAGAAAGACCGGTACCTCAATAACCTGACGGCAACAGGAAGGGAAAGTTCATGATTAATTTTTAAGGAATGAAATGTGACCGTCGAGGTTCCAGTGTCATAGACAGTAAATATTTCACTAATGGAGAGTGAATCTTTAGAGCAGAGGGGATGTTTGGAAGTCAACTTTTGAGACTGAACTACGTCCGTAAGGCGCCGGCGAACACAAGTTATATTTTGAAAGAAAGACGAGCAGTTGTAGTCAGGAGGTTTTCTGTCATGCATGAATAAGTGAAAGCACATGCCATCTCTCGCTCTCTCTCTTTTTCTCACACACACACACTTAAATAACAACCAGCCAAAATTCTTAGCTGTAACTGTATCATCGTTAAATCTTTTACTTTCCTATTAACGTTGCGCGTTTTAATTGGTCCCATGAAAAACGCGCGTTAAAAAACACGTTTTGTTCATGTTGCTACACGTAGAAGTAAGTTACAGGGAACAAAGAACTCTATCTTCAGTTGATGGTTAACTCCTGAGAAATAAATATTTTGGTCGAGCTGCCAAGTTGGCAGCATGTCTCTGACTGACGGGCCGTTAGCGGTTAGCACCTAACAGTGGAGTTCGGTAGGAGTCCGACTTTTTTACTACTGCTTCCTCCTTTCTACAAGGGGATCCTTTAGATAGTCCAACATACAGTAGAAGCGGGGATGGATACATTTCCACAAAGGCTCTTAATGCGCTTAGCTAATTGTGAAATGAGGTGTACGATGCTTGAGATCACTATTTGGCAAGCAGAAGTGAGACATTGAAGATGCAGAAAGCTGTGTTCAGGAGACCTCAAGAGAACACACACACACACACACAGGAAAGATGTATTGACAGTCACACACGTACATATTCTGCAGAAATACAGGTCTATTCTGGGCCAGGATGACGGTGACATGAAATGTTCTCATCGTCTCATGCTTGTAAACAGCCAGACACTTTATCTGTATCTGTATTATAGGAAAACAGCTTCCCCGTCCCATGTGGCAGATTGTATTTTATAAACACATGACAAATGACCGAGGAGGTTGTTTTTGCTCGGCTGGATTTTCTACCCGTCCTTCATTCTCATGGCAACAGCTTGCTTTTTGAAACGTGTAGCATGCTGTGACTTCTTTAAGAATGTCTCGATCACATTTTTGTGTGCACTGTGCACAAGTGTTCCCAAGTGCAATGTGCAAACCTCCCCGTGTTCCAGCAGCACTCCGAGCCTCGAGCCCTCCGTTTGAATGAGCCTGTGTCACGGCTCCCCTTGAATGGTTTTCTGCTTTCTACAATATTCCGGAGCGTACCGCTCGGGCCTGGTACGCCTGGGAAATGTTGCAGAAACGCACGCAGAACGATTGTTATTTTAACCCGAACCGACTCTGCTGGCAGCGCATGTTGACGCTTGTTGTCAGAGCGAACACCATTAATGTGTGTATGTATGACAGACGGCAGATTCTCTATTTTATTTTTAAGCTGCTGTGTGGTTCACTCGCACCCGACGCTGCGTCTCAAACAGATCCAGTGTTTTTAATGGAGCTCGGTGAGGTGCGTTTGACAGCTGGCACGACACATTTATGTATCCGTCTCTCGGTTACACACCGCGTCTCTGCTGGGATCTGCCCTTTAAGTGCTCCTGTATCCTTCAATGTACGTCTCTGACGGGATCCCTTCACCTCGGTCCCCGTGTGGCGTCACACACAATGTGATCGCCCAGGCTGCAGCTGCACAAGTGGCAATCACGACCAGGAACAGTGAAGAGCAGCTAACGCAACAATAAAATAAAAAAGCTCTCAGTGTGAGCGAGATGAGGATCGGCAGGAAGGGTAGAGGACAGATGTGACGGCTCGAGGACTGGATGGACAGGGTGGGAGGAGCAGCAGATGAGTGTGTAAGCAAAGAGGTGACGGATACTTCTCACTCATCAGACGCTTTGCAATTAAAGCTTGTTTGGTGGTTTATAGTTTCACACGTAATCCAATGCAGGACAGATCCATCGTCTCCACAAGTCCTTCCCAAAGACTGGGTCGGGACCCACCGGTGGGTCGCAGGAGATTTCACCAGGGTCGCCAAATGAATTGGCAGAATATCGTCCATATAGTCTTTTATTGAACATTTATGTTCGCATTGCACTGATAGTTCTTGCCTACTTGTAACAGTGAATCTAACACGAGAAGCTCGCGTACATTCTGTTTATTTTACCGATGATAGGGAAAAAAAACAAGAGCCTGTTTGCCTTTGTCATCCTCTATAAAGTATTTTAAGTATATAAAGTAACACATTCATAAAACAGAGTTGCGATTCATCAAACGAATATATATCGTTCACGTATTCAAGATAATATAAGGTGACGTGGAAGTCGCAGTAAAGAAGGAACACTCATTTATGGTGATTCATCAATAAGGCACCATTGAGAAATGGGTCGCAACGGTTTGTCATCTTTAAAAAACACTCTTCTACGGGTTTGGAGCTGCATACAAACGGAGAGAGAAATGCAATTTGCTGATTTTATCAAATCCGTTGGCCAAAGGAATGTTCTGAGGGAAAGACCGAGTTAAGGGTGGGACTGAAGGAGGGAGGGAAACAAGAGTTTCTACTGTGAGACACGCCACACCCAACCCAAGACAAGACAACTGGTTATATCATTCTGTTGGCTTCGTGCCAGTTTAGGACCTAAAGGCCCGAAGTACATGGTCTAAAGTTAAACTAGAGTAGTGGTATGTTGAGTAGTACCGGACAAGTCAGACAGACGGCTGTCACGCTGAAGCATTAGCAGAAATTAGGATGTGGTTTTTGTGGTTTTCAGATTCCTTAAGTTCAGATGAAGAAAGGAAGGGAGGACAGAAGAAACAAAGAAAGGAAGTGAGTCACCGTGAGAGAAACACTTAGAGAAATGATTTAGCTCGAGGTCCCTTTCATGTCTAATCTGTTATCTGAAACGTTACAGTCCTTTATGACCACCACCCGTCTGTCATCATGAACGTTAGCTCAACGTTAGCACTCATTGAGTGTATTAAGCGAAACGGTCACACCTGTCAGAGGGCCCGTGTTTACGCGAGCACAATGCGACAAAAACATAAATAAAAGCGTCGACACTGAACTTCTTCACCGAATGACGATGAGACCATTAATGTTCATGGAGATGTCAAAAAGCAACCTCGTCCGTCTGGACTAGGCAGCGTTCAAGGAGTGCCTGGAAACATCTTAAATGGATAGAGGACAAAGGACTGAGCCCTGCGGGACGCCAGATTTTAATCTGAGGGAAGGCAGAAGTTTTTGGTTTTTTTTTTTTTTTTACGGTATACATACCTCTTGCTTTTCAGACAGAGATGAGCAAAGCAGGCAAGTCCCAACAAAGACCAGGTCAAGATAATGGTTTGGTCCACGGTGTCAGAGGCAGCACTCTCTTCTGTACTTACAAATCAAGTAAAGACCAGACGGAGATTAAATCATGGTAATTACCGTGTCGTAAGATGTAATCACAGTATTTACATTGGTGTAATTAGTTGCTTTAATTAAAGGGCAGGAAGTAGAACGCGACTGCTCCTAATGTCTCTGTATGTCTTTATTTAAAAGTACTGTATGTCTTGTAAACACCACAGTTTGTTTGTTTGTTTAAACATCTGTACGGTGAGATGTGAAAGTAGAGAAACTTGGCTTACATGTCTTGCTTTACTGATGTTATTGTGAGCACGCTTTAATCACACTACAGTAGTTAGAGGACGGTGCCGGTAACAGCAGACCTGCTCTTTTTATTTTATTTACATCTAAACTGGCCGTCAATAAATATTCAAAAAGGGAGATAAGGTCACCTCATAAAATTTGAAAATAATCTTTGTTCATTGTATGCTTGACGCTGCGACTATTTCCGGTTCATCTTCCTCTGAACTTAACTTAAAATAAAGAATGACACAATGTAACATGAAAGTCATCACTGTCGTTGTTTTGCAGCTTCACATCACACAGATCTGAGGTTATAAAGTCAGCTCCGGATCTGGAGGAGAAATAACATTTATCCTCTTTGTGTGTGTGTGTGTGTGTGTGTGTGTGTGTGTGTGTGTGTGTGTGTGTGTGTGTGTGTGTGTGTGTGTGTGTGTGTGTGACAGAACCTCCGTGTCCGCTGCACAGATGGAGCAGACTTCCACTCCCGGTCCTGCACCAAGGTCAGAGGGCGAATGGGACACAGATTCATGTTCATCGATGGAGACAAAGCTGTGTCTGGATCATACAGGTCAGTGCACGTGTGTGTGTGTGTGCGTGTGCGTGTGCGTGTGCGTGTGCGTGCGTGCGCGTGCGTGTGCGTGTGAGTGAGTGTGAGAAAGAGATGAAGTGAGTGACGGTGAAAGAAACAGGTTTCTGTCCGTGTGCTCCACCTGTCTTTGTTGCTGTGAGTGTGGCATGGACAGACGCGAATAAAGAAATGCACAGTTTTACAGGTTGTAACTGTATCCGATGAATAGTCCGTGTTACGGGAACATAATACATTTACCTCTGGCTCTGTGCTTCAGGTTACAATACATCCACATCAGATGAGCCCATTAGGAATTGTAGCCATAGTTGTCATAAGACATACTGTACACGTACACAGTGCGAGAGGTGTTTATTTTGTCGTGCTGTACTTTGAAGTAGTCTGACGTTTTGCTGCATGTTCTGTAGCTTCACCTGGATGTCATCGCGGCTGGACAAAAATCTCATCACCGTGGTTACGGGCCAGGCAGTGGAGGCCTTCGACAGGCTGTTCTGCATCCTCTACGCGACCTCCAGCTCGGTTGACCTCCGGCAGGTCACCACGGAGACCGAACCTGAACTGGAGCCCCTCCCACAGCCGGCCCCACCGGTCGTTACTTCTGCTGCTATGGCTAGGAAACTGTACAGCCCCAAATATGCCATGGTTGTTTCAAGCAACCCCAGCCCTTCTGCTGGCCCCAAAGACACCCAAAACCCACAGAACTCCAAGAACCCAGAAACCAAGAAGGGTAAGGGGAGGAGGGCGAGCAAAGAACCTATTCAGGAGGATCCTCCCTTCCAGCCCGGACTCACCAATCTAGAGAAAGTATGTATGATGTCATACCTGCCCACCTGGCCAGAACCTGACCCCCCCAGTGACGTAATCGGGTTCATTAACGTTCGTGATAACAGAAAACCGAATCAGAATCATCTGCAGAGATCCGAGATGTTTCAAACCAGCCAAGCGATCCGGTTCAGCAGTCCATTCAGCATGCCGAAGGAAACCCTGCCGGAGGTCGCCAAGCTCAGACAGATCACGGCCAAACACGAGGCGGCGAATAAACCCCAACCGGCACAAGATGAACCGAAGGCCGAGGAGTCGGTGGTGGACGGCGCTCCGCCAACGCAACGCAACGCAAAAGGTGAAGCGGAGGCAACTGGACAGAAACCACCAAAGTGTGATTCCGACACTACTAAGACCCTCAACACGGAGAACAAACGCCACTCAAACACGGCCACCGAGCAAGACGCACCCACGCCTCGCAGACCCGGCGGCAAGGCGTGCCCTCCCGACGCCGGGAGCCCGGCACGCGGCACGCGGCCCCTCCCGGGAGCAGGAACTCATCCAAACGCCCTGCAAGCGCCGCGCCTGCCTCCTCCCACTGACTCAGACACGGAGCCGCACACGCAAGCGAAGGCGTCGCCGGCGTGCACAGATTCACGAGCACAAGCTGTTCAGGCGCAGCCACGAAACTCGTGTGATATGACTCCTAGCGCCCGGTCTCCTAGCGCCCAGTCTCCTAGCGCCCGGTCTCCTAGCGCCCAGTCTCCTAGCGCCCGGGCTCCCACCGCCAACGACCTCTCCTCCTCGCTTTCACAAAACGGTCCCGTCTCCGCCACGACAAGCAGGACCATCAGTGCCTCTTCTCCTCTGTCCTCTTCTTCCATTCCTCCTCTCACCTCCTCTTCTCCAACTCCCAATCCTCCCCCCTCGTCCCCGTCGGCGTCCTCCACCCCTCCCGTCCCTAAGCCTCGCACCGTCCAGCTGGTCATCAAAGGCGGCGGCGTCGCCGGCGAGGGCCGGGAGCTGCCGGAGTTCAGCGTTTTCAGGAAGCCCGAGACGAGCGCCGCGGTCCACCATGAGCCCGTCACAGCCGAGGTTCAGACCTCGCCAGAAAACGTGCCCGAGACCGCACGGAGAGATGCAGCTCGCACGTTGGGTGTCGGAGGAGCTCCACAGCAGGAGCAGAGCGGGACCTCCCGGGAGACGGAGACTGAGGAGGCAGATGGACGACATGAGAGAAACAAAGCCAAGTCAGATGTTTTGATTACTGATGCGCCAGAGGCAGAGAGCGTGAATATTCAAGAAATAATTCCGACAGATGTCGAGCCCGAGACTTTGATGTCGACAGACTGCAAATTAACCCCACAGATAGAGCGTGTAGCCGCGGTGCGGACGGAGACAAAGAGAAAGGAAAGAGATTCAAATGGCTGCCAGTCTTCGGCAGAGCCAAATGAAACGAGAGAGAGTGTGTCAGAAAGCAAAGTATACCTCGCAAGAGCACATGTACCTCAGAGAATATCATATAGTGAGTTGACTCCAAAGGATGTAAACGTCTTAGAGAGCGTGGACTCTTTAAAAGCTCCCGTTTCGTCCGCACACAGTGCAGACGCACAGGATCCGGAAGGAAATCCAAGCTTTACACCTGATACTGTGAAACACAACACACACGGCACCTTCCAAGAACAAATCCCGAGAGCGCAGGCGAGCACACGCACACCGGACAGACCACAGTTCTTAAATCTCCACGACACGCACGGGACAGACTTTCGGTCGCCGACGCCGGAGAGAGAGTCGCGGTTACTCTCGGCTCTCGTACGCACTCCGACTCCGGACGGGTTTCTCCCGCGGACGCCCACCCCGGACTCGCGGACGCACACTCCGGATTTCCGAACGCCGACGTCCGACGGGTATACATCACCGAGAACGGACTCCGCTCTCTCCACCAACTCGGAGGAGTTTTACGAGTGTGACGACTCCCCTTCAAACGAGGCGGTTTTTGAGCGAGCATCTTTCCGCAACCACGGGGCGACGGAGGACTACGTTAGCTTCACACACGCAAACACCATCACCAGTGCTGCTACTTTAGGCATCAGAGACAGGAGTAGCTTCGGGAGTGAGACAGAGAGTTTGTCCGGGCCTGCCAATGTCTCCTCCTTGTCGTCTTTAAAGGGGAAAATGGCCGAGGAAAATGTAGAAAACGGGGGAGAAAGGGTGAGCGTGGCAGAGGGAGATTCCCAGGGGACGAAGAGGAGAACGGCAGACCATTTTAAACAAGGTAAAGATTCAACGGGGACAGAGGAGGAAAACGAGGAGACCCTGAAGAGAAAGAAGGTGCTGAACCAATCGGCAGCGGAGAAACCGGTCGACGCGGGACCGACTCCTGGACAATCGACCAATGAGAGAACAGGGCCGAAGCGATCGACCCCAGGTGACCTTCAACCGAGGAGGTCTTCTTCTGAGAGGAAGAGAGCCGACTGGGAGAAGGCATTAGGACCCAGCGGAGCGGGGAGGAGAGACGCTGATGGACAGAAGGTATGAACAGTAAGGTGGCCGATGTTTCTATCTTTACATGGAAAAGTTAAAAAGATAAGTTCGCCCACTTTTTGAGGGGACGTCTTTACAACTACAGCTCGTAAAAAGTGGTTGTGGAAGAGTTAAAAGAAGAGAATATTTTATCTCTCTTATCTTTATCTTATCTAGTGAAAAAATGTCCCCTTGCGGGATTAATAAAGTATTTATCTATCTATCTATCTCCCGTTGGTGTTTTGTAGTTTCTTTTTATTTTCTTGTTGGCAGTGAAAATTGAGATATAAAATAAAATATTAATGCAACATTTGATGAAGGGGAAAAAGTCGGTTCTGAAAAACTATTGTTTCAGATGACACAACTCTCCAATCACTGTTAATTCTAAGGATGGGATGTTAGGATTTCATCGATACTATTACTCGGTTCCTGATCGATACTCTTATCGGTTATTTTTCATTATATTTTGAGCAAAAAAAGACAATTAATTAAGAAAAAATGGACATTGCTTTATTATTCTTGTATGTATACAAATAGTCTTTCTTTAGCAGCAATACAAGAAGTTCCAAAATCTTTAAATTACATTCCCAGCTAAACAATTAGCTAAGTGATTAGCTCTGTGTGTGTGTGTGTGTGTGTGTGTGTGTGTGTGTGTGTGTGTGTGTGTGTGTGTGTGTGTGGCACGACTCTACCCCTCGTGTAAAGAGACAGAAGCAGAGAGAGGAGGTATGAGACTAGTAGAAATTAGTTTTTAGGCTTTAAAAGTGTCTGTACAGCAATTATGAAGCTACTGCCAGCAGCTAACTAGCTAACGAGCTAACTAGCTTAGCACAGAGGCTGGAAATGGGTGGAACAGCTGCCAGGCCATCGAATATAAAATGGCGTTTTTGACATGACAAAATAAGAGACATAACATGTTAGGTGTTGATTTAAAGAGGTGCTTGTAGGATTTTGTTTCCTCTAGACAGAGCCAGGCTACGTGTTTCCCCCTGTTTCCAGTCTTTGTGCTAAGCTAAATTAGCCAACTCATGGGTTGCAGGTGGGCGGGCTGATATCTGATTGGTGGAAGTGACAAAAGGGAACAGAGCAAGGCTGATGAGAGAAATACAACACAGGTGACACACAGAAAAGAGACAAAACACTCAAAAACAGGAAGTCAAACAAACACAGGACACAAGAGGCCGGTTGAATATTTCTCCAATGATCAACTTGACCTCTGAACCTCTTTTCTTTTTAATCGCTTAATAAAAATTAACCTTGAGGGTTTTCCATGACATAAGTGAGAAGTTAGACCCATGTTGTACATCATTTACAATGTAATGTTTAACCTTCACTGGATTTCCCCAAATTACATGACCGTGCAAAAAAGACTAAGCCAGTAAAATATCAGCTGTCGGTTTGTACAAAATTAAATTACCTGTTGCAAGAATTACATATATATATATATCCAACACTAGCTTACCGTGTGTGTGTGTGTGTGTGTGTGTTGAGTATGCACCAGCGTAGCGTCACTAAGCCGAAACACCCGACACTTGTTCATTATTGAACAAGGAGACTTTGCCCGAATTAAAGTCACACACTTTGAATGTTCACGCTGATGCAATATTGATGAATCGGTAAAATATTTATGGTTTTATCGCCGTAGTCTGACTCGCTCACCGTGGAGTCTGTTCTTTTTATCTAACAACGGTCCTTTTGAGTCAGTGAGGTGTTGCTGCCGTGTTTTAACTCGGTTGCGTCATGTGATATCAACTGGAGTGACAATAAACCGGATCTCACATTAGCACCCGAGTATTTGTCTGTTCCATTTGCAGCAAAGCTTTTATGACACGGCGCTGCATTCCTGAGGAAAGCTTTACATGCAGTTTCCAGAAAACCAACATAATAGAACATGAGAAACCTGAGTGAAATGTACCGATAGCTCATTTATTCACTCTCCTCTCTTTCCCCAGTTTTTGCACACGCTTCCCAAAACTTCCCGCGGACGTCAGCGAGACAGCGAAGCGACGTCCCCCTCCCGACCGTCCAGACCCCCTCGGCCCCTCTCAACCTCCCAGGCTCCGGGGCCTCGGCAGCCGAACCAGGCGGAAGGCAAGGTGCTCCACGGTGGTCTCCAGAGCGCGAGAGCCAGACCGCCGCCGCCCAATCAACACGTTTCCCCAAAAGCCTCCCCGAGCCAGACGGCGTCACCGCAGGAGGCCCAGTGGCCGGAGGAAGGAAAGGCCCCGTTCAGCTTCACTCTGAGCAAGCTGTACAGCCTGAAGGGCCTCAGGGACAAGGTGAACAAGGGAGGCAGCGCCGGCTCTCCTGGACCATGACGCAAGAGCACCAGCTAGTCTGACCCCGCCCCCCCATTCCCCACCCCCCCATCCCCCATCCCCCCCCCGGCACCCGGCACGCCACGCCAAAGGTGTGTCTGGATTTAAGAGGAAAGACTTGACTTCGCCCACTGTGAAAGAGATGGGTAACTTATCGCTGACAGTTTTAAGTGAATGTCTGAACTTTGACCTTTTGACCTTTGTGGTACATGCCTGCTGGAGGACGCAGGCGAGTTTGTTTTCCCGATGTCGCTCACTGCTGGAGAGCGACTGGAGGAGTGTTTCTGTTTCTCTTCTCGCTCACGCGGCTGCTTATCAGACTTTCAGACATTCTGTTCAGGCTGCCTGTTTCTGGCTGTACGCTGGAGGTCGTGACCTCTGATGCTTTCAGTGGCCTGTGCATCTGGAGTTGAACCAGCTGCCTCTCCTAAATTATTCCATGGTTTTGAATGGTTTTCTCGTTGCTGTTTCAACTAAATAATGGAGCCGTTTATACTATTTTTCGCATGAAAAATGTTTAAATCGTTTGTATGACCAAAGAAAATGAACACATAAAGCATTTATAAACCAAGAAGTTTGCCTTTTACGTACTGCACATTAGTCACGCTGCCTCGGCCTCGATCAACTCCGCATTGACTGTGGATCCAGCAAAAAGAAAAGCAGTTGCTTCCTGGTTTCCCCGCGATACATTTTTAATGAAATATCTTCACGTCATTTCACTCAGAAAGACGTCAGATCTTCTCTGCTTCCGGTAGTTTGGTGTCTCATGATGGTGAATGTGAAAAAAGGGTACTGTCACATGTTTGATGTCCCTAAACATGAGAAATGTACCCGTGTACTGTACTTACGGATGTACTGTAAGATTTCTGTTTACTGTAAGTTTTTTTTTTTTGTCCGATGTCTCGGACCTTTTTATTGTGCTTATTGTGTATTCTTCCATTGTGTGCTGTACATCAGAAGACTAAAGGGTGTCAGGTAATTGATCTATTCTTTGTTTACACCCAAACAACATTGACATTCATAGCGGCTGTGCCCAAACAAACAAAGAGCAACTTATCTGCAGACGAGCACCGGACCGGGGCGGATTACAACCACCGCGTACGACATGGGGCCCGCGGGCTTCTTATTTCTGAAGGAAAGTGAAAGGAAATGTGCCGAGGTGCTGTTTGCATGACAAATAAACTCATCGATGGCATCAATGAAATGGCTGATGTGAACATAATTCATGCGCTAGACAGGAAACGAACCGTCTTGATGAGGAATGAGGGGAGGCTCCCGTCTGTCGTCTGGTTTCGGGACGCTGGCGATGAATCGGTGCTCTTGTTTGTTTGCGTCTTTACTTCTGAAGCCGAACTAGATTCACCAATCTGCTCCCGGGGGGGAGTTTTGTTCAAGATGACATTTTGTTTCTCTCCCAGCGTAAAACTAGGATTGAATTCTTTCATAAAATATAGATTATGAATCATGGATGGCTGCCCCTTTTGGAGCTGCTCTGCGTGAGATGTAGTAAACGTCGGATTTATCTCTTTCCTCAAGCTTCACGTCTGTCAACAACAACGACAACAAAAGTCAAAGTAGCGAGCAGACCGTCCCCACGATGCCTCTGGTAAATAAAAAAAATGAATAAGATGTTCCCAAAGGGATCATTTCCATCAGATGGTGCCTCGTATCCTGAGAGCCTGAGGTTTGTGAGAGCAGCCTGACGACCTGCAGCCGGAGCGCTCGGACGATTTATTTTCACGTTCAAAGAAACGCGAAGCTTCAAACGTGTTAAACGACTGACTTTGATTTGTTTTAAGTCGACGGTGTAAAAGCTGACGGAGAGCCGGTGAAGAGACAAGCGACACATCCCACGGCTGGCCGGCTCACCTGAGTTTGCATATTTAGGGAGGAAGAGGAAGTGAAATCGAAGAGCTCGGATGATGTGCAAACTTTCACACACATTATAGCGAACACCTTCACGTGGCTCCAGAAACAATTCATTGGTTGAGAATATGATGCAAGGCAAGGCAGGTTTATTTGTATATAAAGCACATTTCAACAACAAGGCAATTCAAAGTGCTTCACATAAAACAATTAAAAGCATCAAAACACAATGCAAAAGAAAATAAGATTTAAAAACAATTAAGAACATTCATTTAAACATTAAAAACAGTCAGTAAAACATTAAAAAAATTAATTAAAAAAAGCTAAAAACATTAAAAAGCTAGAAAAATAAATGCGGCGTATGAAATGGGCTAGATAGAATAATGAAACAACTTATAGTTACAAGTGCTGCTACAAATGTTAATCACCGTTGGATTATGGAACAGTTCCTTTTTGAGACTCGTTGGTGGAGAGCGGATCGATACCGCGCTCGGTGAAATCCACCCACGAGCTCCCGATGAAGATCCATAATTAACGTGTTATGTCTTGTTCGCTTAATCCAGGAACAGCTGCCGGGGAAACAGTGAAGACTCCACGAAGTTATGGAACGAAGCACAAATGTTTGTTTTTTTGTTTTTTTTATTTAAAGATAAAACAGAAAGTGAAACAGTGCTCCAAAGAGACCAAAAAACCTGCAAAAAGTTTTTCGATTATATATTTTGCACATGCCAAAAATAAAAAAAATTTAAATCGACAAAGAAGTAAGTCGTGGATGTGGTTTCCTCTACCTGCCCTGCAAACACACACACGAGTAGCAGATGGTGAAACAAAACTGAATTCATATCGTCATAAAGACATGAGATGAAATATGCTTTATGAATAGAATAGTTTTCTGGGTCATACAGATTTAGAATGAGTCAGACACTGTCAAACACACACACTCACACACACACACACACACACACTGAGGATACGGGTGGGAAGAGAAGAGCAGTGATTGAGATGCAGAAAGCAGAGAGATGGAGGAGAAAGAGAGAGAGAGAGAGAGAGAGAGAGAGAGAGAGAGAGAGAGAGAAACCCCAAATCCCTTCTTATCTGAATGGCCCGAGAAGGCAAAGGAACAGAAAGAAAGGAGACACGGAGACGTGGGATCTGACTGTTGGCTCCAGCATCCACCGACCGGCTTCCTCACAACTTTAGTTTCCAGCTAATCTATTTAAGTGTGCCGTGCAGCGACGTATTAGCACATCTCACTGTACTTCCACTGCCGGTGGCTGGCACTTCCTTCTCTGGTTCCCCACTGAAGAGCAGCTTCCTCAAGCAGCTGGGCGCCGTGAACGCTTCTCAGATACGAGGCATGTAACATTCATGGGGACTATTTTCAGCGGTGGATTAATACGCAGTTTGTGTTGTGTTGAGGGACTAAAATAAAACTAGAGTGCCCATGTTTATGGTAATGAAAGAACATGTCGTGATTGTGCACCTTTGAATTTTTTTGACTCTCATGAATACATTTTATATATTAAATAGTGCAACGAACAGCGCATAGAGTCAGTGTTTGGTTTGTCCGTTCTGGGCTACTGTAGAAACAATGGCCGCCGGCTGCGTGAAGAGGACCCGCTCCCGATGTCCATTTATAAACGGCTCATTCTAAAGGTAACGAAAAACACGAAGATTTTTATTTTCAGGTGATTATACACCAAACAAAACAGACTTATTAATATATTATGCCATTTCTGCCAATATATCCCCTTACATGCTGCACACTGTACCTTTAAGAGCATGGCTGACTTAATTAACGGTGGCAGCAAAAACTCACAAAGAACATTTTCTCCATTGTATCACCTACTTGTGAAGCTGTGTTTCCATTCCTGCAGTTTGATTGCAGCTACCTTATCTTATCCCGTTATTATCTGAGGTGGAACCCGGATGGTATGCAGGTGGGAACCGACAAGAAGCAACCTGAAAGAACACAAACAACAACAAAAAGAAAAGCTATCTGGAGTGTGAATATTTGCCAGACACACAGGTAACCTGTTTAGTCAGCGAGCGGGGCAACGTTAGCCGGAACTAAGCAGCTTCATTTCCTCACCAGCGCAAACATCATGCGAATCTCTTAGCCAGTGACACACACACACACACACACACACACACACACACACACACACATACACAGTAGCCGTCATGGAGGTCTTGTGATGATGTTTTTTGTTTTCGTGGATGATTGGACCGCATGATAGTGGTGGCTCAATCCCAGAATAGCACACCGTACACATACAAACACTCACATTTAAATAGAAACCATCCCCTCTCCCTCAGGCCATTTATATGGAGATGAGAGACCAGGCGGACGGACACACAGACACACAAACATATAAACACACACACTCACACACACACACACACACAAAGGGGCTCGTACAGGGCTCATCGTAACATCATCTCATTGGAGCTGAGCCCTCCGAGCTCATCATAAATGATAATGCCAGACTTCCACTCAGCCTCAGGAGTATAGCAATACAGATAAAGATGACACAATGGGCTCTCACACACACACACACACACACACACACACACACACACACAAAGCGGTGACTCAGCCCTCTTTTGGGTCTCTCTGCTTTTTGAACCGCCCTTTGGGTCCTTCAACTGCCAAGCAGCTCACAAACAAACACATGCACACGTAAATATAGACACTGGCGGCCTTGCAGATGCACAGATATGAGAGAGAGGTCTGTGGTCTGGCTGGGTGTGTGTGTGTGTGTGTGTGCAGGAAGGTGGAGGTGTACTCGGGGTTTAGTCAAGACATCCTCTGATGTCAACGATTTCTGACACACGACGTGAGTCACTCTTTAATTAGCTCGTTTTTCTTGCTCACTCGGTCCTGTGGGTAATGAAGTGTCCCATTAGCCTGTTTGGACTTAATTAAAGACACACACACACACACACACACACACACACACACACACCATGCACATCGTTGTGATGTGACACTTGGCGATGATGGGAGACGAAGACGTCTGAGTGTTCCCGTGCTGCCGGTCTCTCTTCTTCACTACTGAAGCGTCAAGAGGAACTGAAAGCTGTGGTCCTTTAAACATCCGTGGTGAGACCGTCACTCTCGGAGATTATGAAGTCTGAGAACGAAGTCAAGTATAACTTTTTCTTTTTTTTTTTCCATGGAGTCAACAGACGTGGAATTGTCTGCTGGGTTTGGTCTTGGTCCTTTGTGCCTCAGTCTTAGTTCATGGTCGAAGCAGAAGACAGAAGATGACGCAATCACGGCCTGCGCGTCGCGAGTGGTCATTGATAAGTTATTTATTTATTTACATTATATTATTTACATGTCTAGTGATTACACACTGCTTTAGAAACAGGAAGGCTTGAACATCTATATTAGAGTAAACATTTAGCAGCCAAATCCACCTGTTTACGAGATACAAAAGCTCAGTTTCTTCATGCATGTACGACTTGACTTGTTTCTTGACTCGGCTTGTGCAAAGGCAATAAAGTAGTCCATGAATATGAGATATGAGTTTACAGTTAATTACGATCCCTCCTCTGCATCGGGGAGGTTGGTTTATGGCGCCTCGTGCACCATCTGCTGGTTACGAGATCATTTTTTTTAAACAACCCGGTGGACAAGGGGGTCGGAGCAGCAGCAGCACGCTGAACGTTTTTTAAGAAAGTGGTGATGAAATGTGTTTTTGGAAGAGAAGAAACCACGAGCGTCGGCGTGTGAGTGAGACCAGTCTCGCCCTGTTCCTGTGACAGATCCTTCCTCTGGATGCGGTGCCGTGGGCCCGATGTCCTCCGGGAGACGGAGACGCGTGGCTCCGGTTACCGGCTGCACAGATGTTGTGGGAAACAACTCTCTCGCCATCTCATGTACTATGGAGGCCCTGCAGTTTATAGTACCAGCTGACAGGGTGTCCGATGGCCTTGGGGAAAGAACACAGATGTGCACCACAATCAGACGCCCTACTTGGGTTTAAAAAAGAAAAAAAAAAAAAAGACCACAGTCCTCGCTGCAATAATAAAATATATTATTAAGCAGCAGGACCAAGCTGCACCTCACCGAGGGGATTATATCATGAACTCTGGTTCTCTGGCTTTTACATTTAAACTGTAAACAGGAAGTGGACGTAGTTACCCTCTAGTGGACGTACTTACCCTCTGGTGGATGTAGTTACCCTCTGGTGGATGTAGTTACCCTCTGGTGGACGTAGTTACCCTCTGATGGACGTAGTTACCCTCTAGTGGACGTAGTTACCCTCTGGTGGATGTAGTTACCCTCTAGTGGACGTAGTTACCCTCTGGTGGACGTAGTTACCCTCTAGTGGACGTAGTTACCCTCTGGTGGACGTAGTTACCCTCTAGTGGACGTAGTTACCCTCTGGTGGACGTAGTTACCCTCTAGTGGACGTAGTTACCCTCTGGTGGATGTAGTTACCCTCTAGTGGACGTAGTTACCCTCTGGTGGACGTAGTTACCCTCTAGTGGACGTAGTTACCCTCTGGTGGACGTAGTTACCCTATAGTGGACGTAGTTACCCTCCGGTGGACGTAGTTACCCTATAGTGGACGTAGTTACCCTCCGGTGGACGTAGTTACCCTCTGGTGGACGTAGTTACCCTCTGGTTTGTGGACTGACGTTTTGAAGCCTTGAGTTTGGAGTTCTGGGAGTTGCCATCTTGGTTTTTTTAAACCAGAAGGGACCATATTTGGACGAGAGGGTGGAGCTAAGGGGGCGTAGGCCCACCGTACACCGATTCATTTTTGAGGACAAAGAAAAGCAGATTAAATGATTGAAATTAAATTACATGTAAAGAACTAATATATTACATCAAATAAAATGCATTGAACTGAGTCCGTTCTCCTTATTTCATCCAGGACCTCTCACTTTCCGTAAGATACCAGCCTCTGAACGCACAACATTTCCTAATTTGAGTTATTGGTTTCGGAGCACAATGAGGATAGCATTTGTGGTGCAACAAAATGTATTATTGAAACATGATTTATTGCATTACAGAAGTTAATGGTGAAACCCCAGCTTTGATTTTAACAGCAGAGCCGCTGCGTGACTAACACGTCTGAATACTGGCACTTTGTAGACACACCTGGTTTTATAGGATGGAGATTAACTCTGACATCTACGGATAGCTCAGGGCTAACTGGCACATATTGAAAGGGCACTTGAGATTATCTAAAATTGTTGTTTTATTATGATCATTTAATTGTGATGTTGTCAGATGATATATCTCGCAGCAGATCCGGCATCCAAGCTCTTTACCGGCTGCCCTGCAATCAATCAGGGAGACACAGAGTTTGGATCTGTTGAGGCAGAGCAGCAGGGAGGGTCATGTCAAAGAATAAGAAGGGAAAAAAGAGCTTAAGGTCACACACACACACACACACACACACACACACACACACACACACACACGATCCGCCGGCCCACTCCCTCCTCTGGCATGCAGCTGATTGTTGGAGTGGCATTTAATTAATCCTGTCAGGAAAGGTTGAGGAAAAGAAGTAAGAAGGGGGAGAACCAAAGGAAAGAGTTTGACCGAAGGGAGAGAGACTCCGCTGGGCTCCTCGTTTCCCAAATGAAAAACACAATTTCCACTAAAGCGATTAAGTAGAGCTTCACTCTGCAGACAAAATGAATTGGGAATGCCTGGACACCCATTTGGCTGAAATCAAACTGTGCTTGCGGGCCAAAAGACGAAGTAATAAGCTCTCAGATATGCTATGAATCTGCAGCATGTCATTAAAAGCCAGCGAGCTCTCATCGCAGCTCGCTGCTTCGCATCCGCATCCGGGCGCTGAGAACCCCGTGAACCCCCTCCCTTTAGAAACCGGTACCGAGCCCTGGAGCGAGGTATTCGACCCCTGCAGGAGGAGACTTGTTGTGGGTGTGGACGTCTCCACTGAGCATCCTCACCAGGATTCCTCGGCAGGAGGAGGTTACACGAGGAGACACGAGGAGACACGAGGAGACACTTGGCTCACGTGGCTCTGCTCTCCACAGAGGTCTTTACTGCTGTGTCTGCGTGGGCCGATGAGGGCGATGATTTCGTTCTTTAAAAAGTCTGTTTTTGGAGAAGACAAAGCATGAATGATGAAGGCGTGTTGTATAGTTTGCATTGTGATTCATCTCCTCTTCTGAGGGATCTGAGCTCTAATTATCCGGCTCCACCAACAGTTAGATGTACACTTCAGTGTATCCAGTGTGGCTCCCGTATACCGGCAGCATATCTGACCCATAACTGTGGATTCAGATTATACTTTAACTGCTTCCACTTTTTTAATTGGTCTCAGGACGTTTGCTGCCACCGGAAGGATCTTAAGATCTTTGCTGTTTGGCATCATGACAAAATTGTTAACTTTCTTTGGAGAGATTTGAAGAATGTAAATGTAGATAAATCTGTATTTTGAAAATGTATTACAGTATGTATTATATCACAGCCGTTATGCTGAAAATTTAATAACTTTTACAGTAATTATAGAACTACGACTCACGGTGAAAACCCTTATTATACGTAGCAGAGTAAGATCTCTTCGGTGTGTTTTATTCTAGGCTTTAATTGATTTTAAATTAATAAAAAGTTCTGCGTTTTGCCCGCGATGAAGGTAACGAGCTCCAGTCAGGATTTGAGAGTCTGCTGTTGAACAGCAACCTCCTTCAGTGCACGCCATCCCAGAATGACTCACAGCTATTCACAGGCTGCGTGGGCTGAGACGCCTAATTCTCCTTTCCAATAAATAAATTAGCACATGTTTACAATCAGATTATCACATTCAAATATGCCATAATTAAGATCATGTATACATGGAGGAATAGCGGCGTTGGAATGTGCCAGAGGAACCACATTTGGCTGCTATTAACATCAGTTATTGGTGTATTAACATCAGTTATTGGTGTATTAACATCAGTTATTGGTGTATTAACATCAGTTATTGGTGTATTAACATCAGTTATTGGTGTATTAACATCAGTTATTTGTGTATTACAGTTATTGGTGTATTAACATCAGTTATTGGTGTATTACAGTTATTGGTGTATTAACAGCAGTTATTGGTGTATTAACATCAGTTATTGGTGTATTAACATCAGTTATTGGTGACCGACCGACATCTCTTCCTGCCCCAACATTCAAGAAGCAGTCCAGAGCCGGGCCCGCCTCCTGCACCTCGTCCTCTGCGGGTATTGAATAACTTTTGAGACGGGTTGAGACAGGAGCAGCTTTAGAGGTGACCGTCGCTGAGACCCGTGTCTGTGGCTGTCAGGACTCAGAGAGCGCAGAGCGAGACAAAGACAGGACACGCCACCACGCTCTGTGGCTTCCTGTGGAACAATACTTCTGCAGCCTCTCTAGCAAACTGCTCAGGGTCACACACACACACACACACACACACACATAAATCCGTGTTCTCCCCATTCACATTGAAAACTATTACTTGACTTTATTGCCATCTGCGGGCCATCAGGTTTCATGGGTTCTGAGGCCAGAAATTTTTTTTATTTTCAGTTTATGAGAAATATTATAGTTTTATTAAATAGTCCTGCTATAAATCCTTAAGGTTCAATTTTGAAGTGTAAGTATCATATGAAGAGGCATATTTGTTTTTACTTTAAGGTTAACTTGGTGGCTGCAGTTTAATTGTGAACTTTTAATTGACCTCTACAGCGCAAAGTTTGACCTTCAGGTACTTAAATATATAAAGGCAGAAAGTAAATATAGTACACAACACAAGATGGGAAATCAGGAGATCAGACACAGTCTCTGTCGCCCTCTGGTGGAGGACAAGTGGCACTACATGTTCTCTGTACCCAGGATGCACTCTGCTTTACCACAGGTGGGAGCTCACACCTTTACACCCTTTGGATTAATTAAACCTAATTAAGATTTCAACTAAAATCAGAATGTCTCTCTCCGTTAGATGTTATGTGGTTTGTTTGGATAAAGAGTCTTGCTGGAAAGACTTCTCAATATTTGAGGCGTGACGTCTCTCTAGGTGTCAACTACTGTACATAAGTGTGTGTTACGACACACTATAAGTATACAAACCCCCTCAATAGTAATAAACAGTTTTCCTTTATAGGATCTTATAAATATAGTAGCATAAGTTGTGTTTCCATAAACTCTACAAATCAGAACTGTTTTATTTTCCAAACATCTGAAGGTCAAAGCTCAAATGTAATTCCAGATATATTTGGATCATATTTTGTCACATTTTGTCTCCAGACAAATAAAAAAAAAAAAAAAATGTAACGTCTTCCAGGCTTTTGTCTTACAAGATGAGAGGAAATTGTCAAATAATCTATTTATTCTTTTTGTTTCTTTTTTAAAACAGCTTAAATAACTAAATTAAATGTTTGATGAATAAAGCCGAAGTCTCTAATAGCGTCCCTCTGCTTTCATGTGCTTTCAAGTTCCATCTTTAATCTTTAATGTTTCTGTGTAAATTGAATATGCCAGGCCGAATGGGACGCGTCACGTTGCTATGAATTGTGGGTAAAACTAGAGAACTAGAAATGTGTCTGGAGAGTAGAGAAATTATTAATAACCAGCACAAAAAGGAAGCCACTTTTCTTTCTATATGAATATGTTTATTGGTCTTTAAAAAAAAAAAAAAGAATAAAAGAAGTCTATAAATAAAACAAAATTACAAGAAAATAAAAGGAGATGAGGAATACCTGGTTACCCTTTCTTCCAGAAAGCTTGTCCCCTCGTTGTCCTTCACACAGACACAATGTGAGGATTTCATGTGTTAGAGAATCCGTGCACCATGTCTGCTGTCTGGGGTAAAGGCTAAGGCACTCTCTGGAGAAACTTTGTTTTTTTTTACTCCATTTGCAAATACGTGGCACGCGATTTATATTAATATTTTTTTTTGGGGGGAGGGGGGGGGGGGCAGAATAACACATTCAACCATATCGCGTGGATCCCCTGATCTACTGCACTGAACGCCAGTTTATGTCACCACACTAAACAAGCAAACAATGAACGAAAACATTCATCACCAGAATCCTGTTATTATCTCAGGCCTCTGGTGAGTGTGGATACAACAGATGGGTCTCACTTTCTCAACTCATTTATAAAATGCAATGAGAGTATTGACAAAGACAAAGTATGAACATCAGTTTTTAAACCTACATTAAAGCAGCCAGTGGAATAAACAATGTAACGGTACAGTACCATGAGTTTAACAACAGAGATGTTGACACTGGATAGGATTTGCAGCTGTGTTTCTATAGCATCAAGTCTCTGATGGTAAATAACAACAAGATGGACGTCGTCCAATAAGAAGATATTGCATGTAGTGAAATGTCTCCAGCAGCATGTATATATATATATATATATATATATATAGATAGATATGGATGTATATATATAGATATATAGATAGATAGATATAGATGTATATATAGATCTATATATACATCTATATAGATATAGATCTATATATAGATATAGATCTATATAGATATAGATCTATATAGATATATATATATATATATATATATAAGAAGCAGGAAAGAGGTTACAGTTGAAGAGACTGACATGGAGGTGTATGTCTCCGGACCGCCCACCAGAGGGCGCCCTCGCTCCAGGCGTCTGCAGCCATGACGAGGCGTTTGCATAGCTTATCTCGACCCTAATGAGATGCACGTTATACATTAAGCGATGACCAGTGTGCAGACCATGATAATGCATTGAAAGCACCGTGGAGGACTTCGCTTGAGGATTCCGTTGTGGCAGAAGGAACAATGTGTTGTTGCTATGACGATCACACACCATGTAAATGTAAAAATAAAGTTATAGGCAACGAGTCGGCACTGCAGTTAAGATGGAGGGTGGAAGAGGTCAACTTCAAGTAGTTATGGTTCACTAAGGGAGTGTACAATAAAATAATAATTGCACACCGTGAGTCGTAATGGTGCATTTGTCCATATGTGGAAGACAAGGTATCATATCTGTGTCTTCTGTCCTCAACACAGCGGACTCGTAGCCAGGAGGGTTGTATTGACATGGATCTATAAAGTCATTATTCACAGGCCCACAGCCGCAATACTCCAGCAAGTTAAATGTGTTGCAGGGCTTAGCGATAGAAATGTTGTTGTTGTTTGTTTTTTTTGCTTCTGCACAATGTGTGAAATGCATGATTTGCTAAAAATAAATATATATATTTATTTTTTTAAATGTGCACAAAATGTTCATTCTAAAAAAAAAAAGCGTTTTATATCTTTTGAATGTGCTTAATGCAGGTGGAGCAGGTTTTTTTTTTTATCATTAATGCTCAACTATATCTTGCACAAGAAGTCCTAAAAATATATATTTAAATCATGTTTTATCTAAGCTACAGCAATATCCATATCGCCATATCGCCCGCAGGGAGAAAGAAACTATAGCGCCTGAAGCCCCCTCACCTTCTGTTTGCATTATGGGGAGAATTTTGAATATTTACGCTCCTTCCAGCGGAAGGCAACCACTTCTCTTCCTCCACGAGCTCCAGAAAGAGCAGCAGGAACAATAATCAGCTCTCTGCATCAGGAACAATAATCAGCTCTCTGCATCAGGAACAATAATCAGCTCTCTGCATCAGGAACAATAATCAGCTCTCTGCATCAGGAACAATAATCAGCTCTCTGCATCAGGAACAATAATCAGCTCTCTGCATCAGGAACAATAATCAGCTCTCTGCATCAGGAACAATAATCAGCTCTCTGCATCAGGAACAATAATCAGCTCTCTGCATCAGGAACAATAATCAGCTCTCTGCATCAGGAACAATAATCAGCTCTCTGCATCAGGAACAATAATCAGCTCTCTGCAACAGGAACAATAATCAGCTCTCTGCATCAGGAACAATAATCAGCTCTCTGCATCAGGAACAATAATCAGCTCTCTGCAACAGGAACAATAATCAGCTCTCTGCATCAGGAACAATAATCAGCTCTCTGCAACAGGAACAATAATCAGCTCTCTGCATTGACTGCATCACACTCAGGGTGACGGTGATGAATTCATCAGAACCCGGTGAAGCTCATAATCAGCATTTCTTTGAACCCCGTGAACCCGTCAGCACTCCACTTTTGATCTTTCGGCATGAGAGGTGATTTTGTTGTTTTAGCATTCTGACATTTTGTTTTCCTTCTTCTATAGTTGAAGAACATGATTTGTAAGTGATGCTGTTCAGCTGCTGCATGCCTGTGGGTCCAACAGCACTGGTGGTCGTTGAGACCTGAAATAAACTGGCATGTGAGTGTATAGGGTGGGGGTAGGGTGGGGGTAGGGTGGGGGTAGGGTGGGAGGGGGGGCCATAAACGTTAACATTTGCTCTCCTCTGCTCCGGGTCACTGATCCCCCCCCCCCCCCCTCCAACACGACGGGCAGCCAGTGAGAAAAGGCCCCAGAGGGAAGCCTCCTGACTCGGTCCTGCTCACGGTGACCGCTTTACACCCTGACCCGGTGTGAGTGACCCTCCTCTCTCCACCGCGGGGAGATTCAACCAGTCCAATGAGCGTCGAGCACTTTAAAAACTCTCCTTCGTGTGGCTGAAAGGCAAACTTGTGCACGCTCCTGCAGCGGCTTCATGGTAAGGACACATTAGGTGCTGATGGCTCATTAACCAAAGGGAGGGAGAGGGGATCATATGCACAGAGCCAGACCATAACCCCTCCCCCCCACTAAGTGCTGCAGAGATGCAAGGGAACGTGTGTGTGTTCATGTATGTGTGTGTGTGTGTGAGGAGGTGTGCGTAGGAGGAGGGGGGGTGGGATGGGGCACAGAAAGTGTGTGTTGATGTGCGAGTGGAGGCGGTTCCTGCAGGTTAATGACGGCTGCAGATGAAGCAGGAGTAACCTCAGCTGGCCGGGTCGTAGAATTCACTGCTTCGTGGGACTGGATCGGGTTTTCTTCTGAGTTTATATAAGCTATGCAAAGATTAAAGATTTTTCAGCGTCAAATCCCCCAGGGGAAGGTGGGGGGGGGGGGTAAAGGGGGTTATATCTCCTCTCTCCCAGGCTGAAGGGGAGGCGATGCTGTCAGAGCGGTTGCCCAGGAGGGAGAGCGTCGGCCTGGGGCGGTACAGCGGGACAAGGGGCGGGGCTTCTCTCGCCAGACGGGAAATGTGCTTCTCTTCACGTGTGTCATGCTTATGAGGTCCGACAGCAGAGTGCACAATGCACTCCTCGGCCACCGACCTGCTATGTGCCAAAGCTCCTCTCACACACACACACACACACACACACACACACACACAAAGATCTCTCTTCTTTACACTCACACACACACACACACACAAAGATCTCTCTTCTTTACACACACACACACACTCACACACAAAGATCTATCTTCTTTACACTCACACTCACACAATCACACTCACACACACACACACACACACTCACACAAAGATCTCTCTTCTTTACACTCACACACACACACACACACACACACAAAGATCTCTCTTCTTTACACTCTCACACACACACACACACACTCACACACACACACTCACACACAAAGATCTATCTTCTTTACACTCACACTCACACAATCACACTCACACACACACACACACACACACACACTCACACACACACACACTCACACTCACACACACTCACACATAAAGATCTATCTTCTTTACACTCACACTCACACACACACACACACACTCACACTCACACACACACACACACACACACTCACACTCACGCTCACACACACACACACACACACACACACACACTCACACATAAAGATATCTCTTCTTTACACTCACACTCACACACTCACACACTCACACACTCACACACACACACACACACTCTCACACTCACACATAAAGATCTCTCTTCTTTACACTCACACTCACACACTCACACACTCACACTCACACACTCACACTCTCTCTATCCATTTCTCTAAGCTGGGACCAGCCAGCAGCAAGAACAACCATCCATGGCTTTGACCCTGACTCAAACATTGAGAGAAGGAGGGGGGGTGGGGGGGTGGGGCGGGGGGGGGGCGGGGGGGGGCCATAAAAATAGGACAAGTTGTTTCTGTAGAAAAATAGAGGAATTTCCAGAGGCTGATAAAATGTCTTTGGCACTTCTGAAAACACAGCATACAAAGAGAGAAATCCACTCTGAGGATGAAAGGCCGGACCAGAAGACTCTACAGCCAACAAAAAAAAAAAAAAAAAGATTAAAATAATCCGGGTTCATCCACAAATGAGTCTGGCCAGTCCCGGGTGGATTTGAGCCTGAACGGGCCCGTACTCCACCATCTCCCCGTCCACGGTGATCATGCCTTGTGGGGAGACGGGCTCCAGCCGCAGGGCCTTCACCTTCTCGTACACCAGGTGGGGGCAGCCGCACGCCAGGTGGCCGCCCTTCTCCATGGCGAGGAAAAGGCGTAGGAGCGCTGGACGGGAGATTCCCGCTGTCACGTAGAACAGATGGATCACCCCGTCGTCTGCCATCGCGCCGGGGACCGCCCACAGGCCCTCGGCCAGGTGGGACTGGTAGATCGCCAGCACCAAGACAAAGTCCTCCTCCCGGACGACCGTCCAGCTCTCTGGGACCGGCTGGTCCAGGCCAGGAAGCAGCGAGTCCTCCTGCGCTCCGGTCTTCCCTTCACACACGAGAGCCTCGGGTCTCTTGGCGGTGATGGCGTTGTTGGAGGAGTTGGTGATGGTGTGGCGGTTGGAATTTGTGCTGTTGTGATTGTGGCGGGAGTTGTGGTTTGGGGAGGTGTTGGGTAAGAGCCGGCAGGGGAGGGAGGAGCAGAACGAAGGGGGGTGGGGGGAGGAGGGAGGGCGAAGAGCCGTGATGCTCCCTTTGGGAAGCTTGGGCGCCTCGATGGCGGGCAGATAGGCCAGCCTGCCCTGGTAGACTCTGAGGGAAGCCAGGCGCACCAGCGTGCCCATCAGGAAGCGGATCGCTCCGACGTGCCGGTACTTCTCGCTCTCCATGTCGACGTCGGCCACGAAGCCCCAGGCCAGAGAGAGGAAGGAGAAGAGGCGCTGCCGGGAGGCCAGGTGGACGGACACCAGGTCCATGGAGCAGACCAGACCTTTGCACAGCATGAAGCCACAGCTCAACAACAGCTCCTCGTTCCACGCTGGAGGCGACCTGAGAGAGGGTCACGCACACCAGCAGTAAGGCTACATCCACACTACGACGTTTTCATTTTCAAACGCACGTCTTCTGCATTTTATAATTCTACTACTGTCGACATGCGGAGGAAGTAAGTGGTCTCAGCTATGTGGAGCGGACGTCTGAAGTCCCGGCTTTGAGGATGACGATGGACTTTAATTTTCTTATTAATGCTTATTTTGTTCTGCACAACTATTGTGAAGTTCACAAAGAAACTGTAAACGAACAAAAGCATAAATTCTCTCCAGTGCGACTGAGACTTCACTCACCCGACAGAGCTACGAGTGTGAGAACAGGCAACAACGAAACTGAGAGGAGACGCGTGTGGACCAAATTTCTTTACCCATAATCTAGTAAACTTTGATTTGAAGTCATTTTAAAGTAAATTTGATGTGCGTGTGTGTGAGAGAGATATAGAGTAAGACCTGCAGCCTTTAAACTAACTGTCTGTTTGAGTATATAGAGGAAGAACTTAAAGAGTACAATAATACTTTGCAGCCAATCTACTCCCTGTTTACACCGGCAACACCCAGTGTGCGGCATTGGTCATGTGACATGCGTTTACAGGCGTGTTAGCATGGACGGAAATCATTTCTAAACCGGTGCTGAAACATTTGTTTTAAAACCCCGTTTTTAAAGCGTATTAGTGTGGATGTAGCCTCAGAAACAATTATACAGCATATGGGAGTGTTATCGATGCTTGGGAAACAACCACTGAGGGGGAAGAGGACACATGGTCACTGTGTCCCTAAAGTCCACAAAACCCCGAGTTGTTTTTGTTTTCTTTCTCTGATGTTGTGCCCACAGATAGCCAGCAGATGGAGACGACACCCCGGAGGGTTCGCTGGGTCGACCGGTCCTGCAGCTGCACTGTGGGCCGTAATCACTCATAATGTGGAAGTTTCTAAAGCCATTACATCATTCCTCTGAGAGTTATCAGCCGCCTGAAATGACCTCTGCTGCACAGCGAAGCAGTTCCAGGCTCTCCTCCCTCCTGAGGAATGATGTGCCCAGTCAGCCTTTGGCATAATTACACCGAAAGTAGATAAATCGTTCTCCTTTTTTAAGGCTGAGAAAGGTCCTTCTTCTGTACTGTTGGCCCATGCATTTAAATGACTCATTAATGGACAGACTCACTGTGAGTAGTGGTGGACGGAGGCAGCCAGGGCGTTGCCTGAGCCCCCCGGTAGAATACCCAGAGGGGTCTGGATGGCCTCTTGCCAGTCTTCTCGCTCCATCAGACCGTTTATCACCTGAGGAAACGAGAGCAAATACAGACACGGAGTAAGATAATAGAGAGTAGTGTCTGTGTAAAACATTTTATATATTCATAAAGCAATGCAGCGCTGAGCAGAAAGGCCCCTAGGTCTAGGTATATGTATATCTTTTCTATATCGTCCATCATCATTTAAAAAAAAAAACTCGAAAAATTGAAGCAGCTGCAGATCAAAAAATAAGACTATTAATCGATAACTACAGAGATTATAAGTACCAGATTTCTTTTCCCAAATAGAAACAGGGGTGAGAAACTTTATAGAATTTCCATCTGTGACTGATTGATTTAAAATGCTCAAATAATAACAAATCAAACACAGAAATAAATAAAGTGAAATACACTACGTATAGTTGTACGTATTTTTTCCATTTTATGTATGTATTAACTCTATATATTAATAAAAATAATAAATACGTATGGGATACATATAAGGATGCTTTTTGGGTTTTATATTACATTTTTCTACATTGCTTGACATGTCACAATAGGCTGGGTCAAGGTCACCTCAAACAGCAGCCCGTCTCCAGACATGATGACCAGGGCGTCCCACTGCGACAGGTCCGCCTTCCTCACCACCTCCCGTGCATGGTTCTGGTGCTCTGAGGGGACACGGGGGGACAAAAGACACAAGACAGGACATTTGTAGGACAAACTGACTGAAAAAAAAACAAAAACACTGCCGGCCTCTGGGGTGGGATCAGGGAGATTAGGCAGGAAAGAGATTCAATTTCCCCTTTTGAGGCCAAACATATCACATTAGCCCATCCAGCGGCTACTCAACAGCTTAGCCGCCCTGCCAACATCTGTGACAGACAAATAACTGCATGTGTGTGCATGATGCATGTGTTCAGTGTGTGTGTGTGTGTGTGTGTGTGTGTGTGTGTGTTAATGCGCCCGGCGGAGGACTGAGCTATTTGTTCAGCCTAGTTTTATTGGCAGCGTCCCTCTGCAGGGGCTCTCTGTGGGCTCATCCCGCCAGCATTAAAGTCTACAGTGCTACCAGCCGAGACTCCCCAGAGTAGTGGTGTGTGTGTGTGTGTGTGTGTGTGTGGAAGAGGGGGAGTCAGCTTTAGAGAGAGAGAGAGAGAGAGAGAGAGAGAGAGAGAGAGAGAGAGAGAGAGAGAGAGAGAGAGAGAGAGGGAGAGAGAGGAAGGCAGACAGCAAAGAAGTTAGCAAAGTATTGATGCTCTGCCATCATGAAGGAAATATTTTTCCGCTCCAGCTCGAGTATTGATCGAGGGCAGAACCGAAATAAAAAACAACCTCCCTCTCCTTCCCTTTCACTTCGCTCAACCTCTACCTGTCCTGACCCCCCCCCCCTCCTCCCAGTATTGCTGCTGTTTGTTTGCCGTGTGCTCGGGAGGCCTCAGGCGGTGATGCAGTGCCGTGTTGACAGACAGAGGCAGTCAGGGAGTAACTGCACTGCACAGCTGACTCAGCACTTTGAAACCTGCCGGGGCTCGGGGGTTGATGCTTTACCTCCTGGCCACTTCTTTAGTCAACGGTTCACCAAACACACACACACACACACACACACACACACACAGGTAACAAAATCCACCTCCCAGTAACCTCTAACGCTCACTAATGAACTTCTTATATCTCTTCGTTTGCAGACAGGGAAACAGTGGAACCAGTAGTCTGGCAGATAACTCAATCAAACGTCAAATTGTCGTTTCTACTATCACGGGCTAAACAAATGAGATGTTACTTGTTAAAGTGAACTGTGTTGGTAGGCAGAGTTTGTTTCCACTGGACGGAGCCAGGCGACCTGTTTTCCCCCTTGTTTCCACTCTTGATGCTAAGCTAAGATCTGGATGCTCGCTGGAGCTACATATTTACTGTACAAACAAGAGAGGGGTGTCGATCTTTTCATCTTTCTCTCAGCAAGAAAGCGAATCCTCAAAATGTCTCACAGTTCTTTGAAGAGAAAGGAGGAGAAAGACAAGTTTAAAACCTAGACGGATGATGTGATATGAAGCCGGCTGTAGCTCAAGTACTTGAGAAATATAACACCTGCTAAATGGTTGTGATGAAATGTTTTGAAGATCAATTATGTAATTGCATTAATAGCAATAGACGTACATCAACCAAGGTTTTTCATGCAGTTGTCGTGTCCGCCGTTGATTCTGCTTTGAGCCGCACGGATTACAGCTGACAATTACACCGTGATGCAGGCAATAAAAATCTGGGATAAATTTCAGTTGTTGTCGCTTTAAAAACGCCATTTTCCTCGGCGTGCCACGCTCTAGCGCCTTCCTCTGAGGTTAACCCGGGTAAAGATGAAGCTCGGTACACTGGATGCTTCATACAGTATGTAAAAGGTACATGCTGACACAAGAGGCGCCTCCACTGGTACGTGTCCTTCCTCGGGCGAAGGCTCATCGAGGAGCTGCGTGCCGGGTAAATGGGTTGTGCCAGTTAATCCACTCACGGTGGCTTCTGACTGGCTACCGTATCCGACCACTGAAGGCCCTCAGCGACCCATACCCCCCCCCCCCCTCCTGTTCTGCATGGTCTCAGTCGCCATCAGTAATTACTCTGTCTTTTTTCATCACCATCCAGCTGCTGACCTTCCTTTAAGTCCCAGGAGTCGGCACAAAGAGCCTGCATGCGCATCAGCACTCTTTCTCAAATAAACAAACACAGTTTCTCGCTGCTTTTCCTCCGTCTTTGTTTTCCATCTCACTCTGAGCTGTGTCAGACGTTCAGGTTGAGAGGGAAAGGCTAAATGATGCACCGTGCATTATGTTTTTTTTCTTCTTTCTTACGGCATTAAAACCTTTCCCAGTTCGTGGCTCCTTGGTATTCAGAGAGGGGCCACTTGAAGTTCAGAGCCTCTGATGACAGAAACCAACACATGATACTGTTTAAGGTCACAAAAAGCCAGCAGCCGCTCACAGAATGTGGAGCAGCTGGGAGACGGAGACCAGAATTAAATGTGCATCAGTGTGCCTGCAGATGTGGCCTGTCACATAACATAAAATAACATGAGATAAGATAAGATAACATAAGATAACATGAGATAAGATAAGATAAGATAAGATAAGATAAGATAGCATAAGATAAGATAACATGAGATAAGATAAGATAAGATAAGATAAGATAGCATAAGATAACATGAGATAACATGAGATAAGATAGCATGAGATAAGATAAGATAACATAAGATAACATGAGATAAGATAAGATAACATAACATAACATAACATAACATGAGATAAGATAGCATGAAATAAGATAACATGAGATAAGATAGCATGAAATAAGATAACATGAGATAAGATAGCATGAGATAATATAAGATAAGATAAGATAACATGAGATAAGATAAGATAACGAGATAACATGAGATAAGATAACATGAGATAAGATAACATGAGATAAGATAACATAACATGAGATAACATGAGATAAGATAACATGAAATATGATAAGATAAGATAAGATAACATGAGATAAGATGAGATACAATAACATGAGATAACTTGAGATGAGATGATATGAAATATGATAACATAACATAACATAAGATACGATAACATAACATAAGATAGCATAAGATAAGATAAGATAACATGAGATAAAACTTTATTAATCGCGAAGGAAACAAAAAACAATAGAATAAAAATATAAACATACTATATGAACAATAGAGTAACAAATACTAAATGTAAAATAAGTAATACTGACACAAATGCAAAATAGAATAGAATAGCAATAAAGACTAAGGGAAATAAATAAAGGAAAAAATTCAACAGAAGTAGAAAAAGTACATTACGACAACAAAATACTAAATATCTAGTGTATAAGAAGTAATACTGGCACCCATGCCTGATATAAACTGAAATATACGAGTAGTACTGAGCATTATACTGTGAGTGATATTGTTAAGTAGTAAAAGGTATATTGCACATAATGAAAATAATAACGCACATGATGTTGAAATGTTATATTGCACGATAAGTAGTAATTTTGCACATGATGTGGTTATTATTATTATTTCTATTGGATTATTGTTGTGACCACACAAATAATCAAATGATGCATCGTAACAAGCTGAGTGTGGAATGTGTGCGTGTGTGTGTGTGTGCATGTGTGTGTGCGCGTGTGTGTGTGTGTGTGTGTGTGTGTGTGTGTGTGTGTGTGTGTGTGTGTGTGTGCATGTGTGTGTGTGTGTGTGCGTGTGTGTGTGTGCGTGCGTGCGTGTGTGTGCGTGTGCGTGTGTGCGTGTGCGTGTGTGCGTGTGTGTGTGTGTGTGTGTGTGTGTGTGCTCAGTATACTCGTTCCATGCTGGGGGTTGAAGGTTGAATCCTTGTTTAATGTCAGCGTGACCTTGAGAGGAGAGGCAGCTCAATGTGTGGAGAATCAAGGTCTGCATGCGCGTGAACGCCACCGACCTGTGATGACGAGTGTGTGTGTGTGTGTGTGTGTGTGTGTGTGTGTGTGTGTGTGTGTGTGTGTGTGTGTGTGTGTGTGTGTGTGTGTGTGTGTGTGTGTGTGGTCTGCGTGTGCGTGAACGCCACCGACCTGTGATGACGAGTGTGTGGGGAACGGCGGCCTCGGTGAGCATGCCCTGCACGTGGCCCGTGAAGAGCTGGAGAGCCTGGCCGCGACCGCTGTGAGGGTTCACCAGGATCATGACCCTGCAGGGCCGACGCACCTCGGCATACACCACACCTGAGGGAGAGAGAGAGAGAGGGAGGGAGAGAGGGAGAGAGAGAGAGAGAGAGGGAGAGGGAGAGAAAGAGAGAGAGAGAGAGAGAGAGAGAGAGAGAGAGAGAGAGAGAGGCCGAGGTCACTAAAGATGTACACTTTCTTCTCAATAAAGTAAATGAAAACTGAATTGAAGATGAGGGCGATCCCACCTTGAAAAGTGAAGCGATGTGCTAAAGAAATACAATAAATACACGATTTTTCTGGGATTGTTTCTCGTGAATTTGTGACTTTATAATCTCAGAGAATATTCATGTTGTTTTCTAGTAAAATTGTGATTTCTTTTACCATTTAAATCTCAGAGAATATCCAGGTTTTTCCTCTGAATATCACCCCTCCCTTCCCCGGCTCTGTAATTATTATATATTTTAGAGAGAGAGAGAGAGAGAGAGAGAGAGAGAGAGAGAGAGAGAGGTGGATGTGAGCGAAGGCGAGGACGGAGACGACACAATGAAGACGAAGGGGGGAGGTCTTCTTGTGCATGATCAAATATTCAAAAGAATGCATAAGGACAGGCTGGTCCCAGAGGGGAAACGAGCATGAAACATGTGATGTCGGAGGCCGCGACGGCGTTCGGAGACGAAGATTAATGCTAACGCGACGAGCTGCTTCCTTCGAGGAGAGGCGGCTTACAGGTGCTTCTCATTCGGGATCCGGACGATTATTTATAGCAATTCTGTGACATTTTGTAAATCCCTGTGAGGAAATCCTGTTGCTTTGTGTCAAAAGACGCAAAGATATAGAGAGAGAGAGAAATGGGAGGGGGAGGGGGAGTAAGGAGAGGGGGAGGGGGGGGGCGGGGGGTCTCTGTGTGTGTGTGTGTTTAAGGAATGGTTCGACATTTAGGGAAATATTTGCTTTCTTGCAGAGAGTTGGTTTAGAACACAGACTGTTGGACGTTGGTTTGTGGACTGACGTTTTGAAGCCTCCAGTTCGGAGATTTGGCCGTCGCCATCTTGGCTTTTTGCAACCAGCGAACAGGAAGTCACCATATTTGGACTGAGGAGGAGTACAGACGCTGTTTACGTCTCTGGTGTCGACCTGTCAATCACCTGGTAGCCCCGCCCCTAAAGCATCCCCTGCTTTATGGTCTGTTTGACTCTAAATGGACCATAACTTACTAAATGAACATCATGCTGTATTGAAGAAGACTTGAAACTAGAGATTGAGACATAAACTCATGTTTACAATGTTTACTGAGGGAATAAATCAAGAGAGGTTTAGAACTATGCTAAGCTAAGATGACCGGATGCTAGCCGTGGTTACATGTACAAGAGAGGGGCGTCAATCTTCTCAGCCAGAAAGCGAACGAGTGTATTTCAATGACAAATGAAACACAAATGCTTTTGATTAAAAACTATGTTTTTTGGTAAGATGTGTGGTGCACACAAGCTTAAGATATTTTAACACTTTATACTGAGATATTAAATCCTCTCGTGAATTTTGAAGCTTCTACGTGTCTGCCTCTCGCTTAGTGGAGGCAACGTGAATCCATGCGACTGTGCAGCAGTTTCGTTTACAGCAGCTTTTTACTATTACCGATTGCATTCGCGCTTCACAAAAAAAAATGATGCATCATCAAGTTCTGTTTGCTATCGAGCAAATTTTCTGCAATAATCCAAAATCCAATGAAAAAAAATCCCAGTTGAATTTAACATGAGGCTCTCTTAATCTCCCTCCTTTTTGAACATTTGTCCGTCAGTTTAACTGTAACCGGAAAAAAAGTTGGAAATGGACAAAAACAAAGTTTTCCTTATTTCAGACCAAATCCGGCCACCGGCCCTTTAAACGACGGCTGTGGTTACGCAATGCAGTCTGAGCCTCGTCTTACTTTCCTGCAGCGTGCACCTGCTGCTGTACCCGGCACCCGGTAATGAGCCAGGAGCTGTTTGTTCCACCTCGTGACGTTCCAATTGTTTTTGAATACATATTTATGTGGGGAGATCAGGTTTAGCTGCACAGTGAATGCAGAGAGGAGCCCGGTCTGGAAAACGCAATCAATTTTCGAGGGTTGTTGAGGACAGAAACTCATCATCAGTATCAATTTGTCATCGTTTGGCTGCCGGTGAGGCGGAGTTTGGTATCAGCGGATTCCCAGAAGCACGAAATGTGATGGGTGGGTAAATTCCACCACCTCTTTTCTTTATCATGGAAACGAATCAGGAGAGGAGCCAGATGTCTCCACCGCCATCTCCTTCTCCCGCCACCGCCATCTCCTTCTCCCGCCACCGCCCTCTCCTTCTCCCGCCACCACCATCGACCTTCGCCCGCCACCGCCCTCTCCTTCTCCCGCTACCGCCTTCTCCTTCTCCCGCCACCGCCATCTCCTTCTCCCGCCACCTCCTCTCCTTCTCCCGCCACCGCCCTCTCCTTCTCCTGCCACCGCCATCTCCTTCTCCCGCCACCGCCATCTCCTTCTCCCGCCACCGCCCTCTCCTTCTCTCGCCACCGTCCTCTCCTTCTCCCGCCACCGCCATCTCCTTCTCCCACCACCGCCCTCTCCTTCTCTCGCCACCGTCCTCTCCTTCTCCCGCCACCGACATCTCCTTCTCCCACCACCGCCATCTCCTTCTCCCGCCACCGCCCTCTCCTTCTCTCGCCACCGCCCTCTCCTTCTCCCACCACCGCCATCTCCTTCTCCCGCCACCGCCATCTCCTTCTCCCACCACCGCCATCTCCTTCTTCCCGCAACGGTGGGACTTGGCGGAGGTGCAAAAATATCTCAGAGCAAGAAATGTAAAACCCGGCAGGAAGAGTGAGGAGAGGGTGCAAAATCACACGGGCACACGCCAAACTCTGCCTCCATTCTCACACACACACACACACACACACACACACACACACACACACACACACGCACAGGGTTACCATTGTGTTGTTGTTGCACAATGCGGCTTCCAGACACAAAAGGTCCTCTCTGCTCTTCCAGAATATCGTAGAAACCGGCGGTTTTGACCGTGGAGGAGCTTTAGAATCGGGTTTCGCCCTCAAGCGCTCGGAGCTGAATAGCAAACGCTGAGCAGACGCCCTCGCAAAGGTCAAACCGAGACGAGTACGGGTCAGCGTCCTCCTCTGGAAACTTTGACGCTGGAATTGCCGAGGCCTGTGGAGCGCAGACGGAGGTGGAGAGATGTGTCCCGAGTCACTGCACACATCTCTGATGATTTCAGGGATTCAAACTGAATAATGAATGATGAAAATGAAGAAAAATGGTAATTGAGGATTTATGCTGCTACACCTTCAGACCCAAGCTGCTTCATTCTGACGGGCGGCTTTAAAAGCACTTGTCATGCAAGAGAGTGTACTTATTAAATAAGGTGGGAATCATGATCGATTCTTGGACAATCACAATTTAAAACATGGTTTTACATACTTTTAGTATTTAGAGGATGCAGAGATAAAATAATTAAATTGAATTAATTAAGTAGTCAATCGACAGAATAGTAATTGGCAACTACTTTGATAATTTATGAATCGTTAAATTGTCAGTTTTCAAGCAAAGATATTTTTGTCTGATGGGGTTATAAACAAAATAACACGCAATTTGAAGAGATGCCCTCGATAACTGGGAAGAAGTGTTCTTCATTTTATTTCAGACCAAGAGATTAACTCAAGAAAAGAATCAGCAGATTAATCCATGATGTAAATAATCATCCATGAGTTAGCAACCCTAACGTAACGTGACTCAATATAACAGCAAAAATCATAAAATAAATCCAAAGGGTCACGAGATTATTAGCATAAACTCATATTTCTGCGACACAAAATTGTGGATGTATATTTTCAAAGGTTCGTCTTTGCCCCTTTTATTCTAGCAAATTACTGAAAGTGTTTTCGTCTCCAGGGCGTCTGATAATGAAATAAAAAATACATGCAACCACCAGCGAGGGGTCACAAATAGACACTGCATTGTTTTAGGGTATCACGAGCCAAAATAAGTATTAATTTAAGTTGACTGAACCAAAAAGACTCCAAGGAAGCTCAACGCTGATAAACTAATAATTCATTGTCTGTTATTTTTCAATGTGCTGCCCTAAATTTCTGTCTCTGAGAACTGGTTTTTTTTCGAGACATTCCTCCTGAGGTGTGCATGTGTGTGTGTGTGCGTGTGTGTGTGTGTGTGTGTGTGTGTGTGTGTGTGTGTGTGTGTGTGTGTGTGTGAGATGGAGAGAGACAGGAAGACAGATGCAGGGTATGAGGGTGAATGTGAAATCAGTCTGCAATGTGAAGTGAAAATACCTGCGGGCAGATCCTGCCCATCACACCGGCAAGCAAACTTCCAACTGCAGTCAGTGTGTGTGCGTGTGTGTGTGTGTGTATGTGTGTGTGTGTATTTCACAGGTACAAGTGTGTAAACACTCGCAGGCAGCCAGGTGACAGGCAGACTGGTTGTGACGGTGCCGAGATGCTGCAGAAGTGTCGATTGTTTAAAAATAAAGATGCGATGCGCCTTCGGTGCGTCTCGTACCGAAGGCGCGTCGTGAGCCGAGACACCATTCAGAGAATTCAGTGAAAGCCGTCTTGTCCGGGAGCAGCACGAGACACCCAGACTGGACCGACCTGTCTGCAAACAAGCTGCATTCCGAGGTTGGGTG
>JACSYO010001413.1:125000-155000 GCA_016806645.1 Ophiodon elongatus
TTTATTTTCTGCTGCTTATGATAATAACAGTATTTACTATAATAAAAAAATAATCATAACTAAATTAGCATTGAGTCCAGTTTCCATTGATTGAACAGTATCCTACTTTTCGCAAACAAATTGAACACAAGTTGAACTTTAAGCACAACCCACTCGGTGATCACGTGGGTTGTGACGTGTACAACCTATAAAAGCGTCATCACGCGAGATTTCCGTTCTCTCTGTCCTCCGTCGCTGGCTCGTGTAGGGCACGAGCAGCTCCAGCTCTCCGGCAGCATGCAGCCTCCACGTGCTGAGACGCGCTCACGGCTCTTCGAGATGTTTTCTGCAGACGAGCCGCCGTGAGCAGGTAAATACTGTCCGAGGAGGGAACGAGACTTTACGTGTGCGGAAGTGTGGAAGCCGGCTATGTGTGGGTTGTGCTAGCTGCGAGCTAGGCCAACACGTGGAGGGCGACCATGATGGGAAAAAGGGTCTTTTTTTTTAAAGGAGAAAACCAGAGAACATGCATGTAATCCACGTGTGTGATTATTAAATGTCTTCTCCTTACAGGATGCTTTGACCACTGCGGAATAATCCAACATGGTGGAATAACTCAACATAATGAAAGGTAAAGCTGACTTTAAATGGCGTTTTTATTACAAAATATATATTATTATTATTCATGACTCTGCAATTCACGTGATGATTTTGTTATCCCTGTCTGAAAAAAACAAATGTTGATATACATGGTATCTGACTGGCTGCAGAGCTGATGTGTGGAGTCACGTGCTTCTGCTCAACAATCGCTAACAAAAAACGTCTCCTTACGTCACAGGGCCGGGATTCGTGCGTCCCACGTGACTGAACAGGAGGCCTGGTGAGAAGGTGTGTCCCACCCTGTGATCCACGAGGAGGCCTGGTGAGAAGGTGTGTACCACCCTGCCCTCTTGGCTCCACGTTACCAGTTCTGTGATGATAACTGCTGCATAGGAAGTGCCGTCTGATGCGATAACTGATTATGGAAATAGCTGTTCTGAGAAATACGGTCGAACTGTTTGCTTTTGATTCGTAATCGAAACCCTTAAATGACCTAGATGTATAATTTCTTTCCCCCTACAGGTCGTGACCTTCTGCTAGTATGACCGTCCAGGGCGACACGTGGGTCCTGAGGAAAGTTAAACAGGTAAATGTGGCGACGCTGAAGTCTGATTTAACGTCAAGCCAGTGATGAAAAAAGTTATCCCTGTCTTAATTTAAGTGATGATTCATGGTAACCTGAGGCTTGACTGCAGATACGGTATTCATTAACGGTTTGTTTCATCATTGTGAAAGTGTTAACCGCCCTTTCTTTGTTCCTAACTTGCAGATGAAATGAACAGAGAAGTGGACGAACCAGCCGGAATGATCCAGAACTCTGATGCCACCGTATTATGAGTGGATTTGTTTGTACGCACTTTAAAAAAACAGTTTGAACTGAAACATGTTTAATGAAAAAGGTGTTTATTAAAATTCTGTACAACACATTAAAAGAAACAGTCTGCACATTTGAATGTTCTTTCTAAATAAAAATCCATTACAAGTCAAATACTTGCGTTTTGTGTGAATTTACATTTTAATGAACGTAAATCTTACTGGGACGCCCAGCGTGGGTCAGTCTGTGTTGAAAGGGGATCTGTAAGATTTCTTCTTCAAATTCTCCAAGAAGATCTGCTCCTCCTGGAGGTATTCTCGGTCCTGTGGGGAGGAAGAGATCAGAGCTCAACATGTAGAGTCATTACGGCCAACTAAATGATTTGGGGTCTGAATTAAGGACTTTACAGCCTTGTGCATGACGTTTAAAAGTCATGAAGCTCCAGGATGTCTAATTATCTGAAATAGCTTTCTGACGGTTGAGTCCTCGGTCATGCACCAAGAGATTTAAATCTGAAGTTGCTAGTCATGATGTGGCGACTCTGAATGCCCCCCTTACACCCTGAACCCTCAGAGACTTGACGGATGTCGCCTGTTAAATATTTAATCTTTAAAGGCTTGAAATGGTGTAAATATGACTGGGACATCACGTTACCATGAAAACTTAATGTACAGTAGCAGATTTGAGGCTACTATAGGACGGTAATCTCTCGGATGAAATTGTCAAACTGCTTCAATAACATTAAATGTTTGAATAAAGTGGTCTAAAGTCCTGTGCTTCGTGTTCCATCTTTAATGTCACATTACTATAAATTGTGGGTAATTCCCTGAAGCAAAGTGCAGAAATTGGGACTAATGGAAAGTGTTAGTCGTGCAAGAAACTCCTCAAACGCTCAGATTTGACGGAGGGGCCCTGAACCCTCACGGACTTTGCAGGAACGGACCCGTGAGTGTGGCGATTGGGTTTGGGCCCGTGACTAGATTCCCTAAACCTTCCTCGTGAAGTGCGTTACCTTTTCCGCGGTGTACTTCCACAGAGCCAGACTCGCCTGCAGAGCCATGGACTGGGAGGAGCCCAACGAGGCCGCAGGGCCAATGCTCAGGGTCGATGGCGGCTCAGGATTGGGCAACACTGAACCTGCATCCCCAGATAACAAAAACCATGTTCTGTACTTCACTTCACATGTTCATTTACGACGTGTGTGAGCCACTACGCTTCGTTGAATGACGGCCAACAACAGAATGGACCTCACCCGGGGAGGAGGTTGTAAACATCTGTGGTAACGAGGTGATTGGAGCGTTCTGCCTCAGCTTCTCTGCGTCCCTCTGCAGGTGACTCCACCTCATCCGCTCCTGGAACCACAAGAGTTACGTTTCTACCACAAAGTCACGTCGTGTCCATGATTGTTTCGTGACCTTGAAGCTCGGTCTGAAGGACGTCCCGAGTGACGCACCTGAAGGATGCGTTGCTCCTGCTGCCTCAGCCGCTCCGTCTGGGTGTGGATATTTCCGAGCCGAGCCTCGTGCTCGACCTCCACCCGCTTTGCCTCCCGCAGCGCTCGTTCTCCCTCCGCGTGCTTCTTCGCGGCGAGCTGCAAAGAGCGTGAGCGTAAGTCAGAGCTCGGACGTCACATGGTGGTCACGTGACTGCACTAACGCGTAGAGGGGGGGGGGTTACCTCGCTGAAGGCCTCCACCTCGTGGGCTCGCGTCTTGAGTCTCAAGGCCGTGCTGCTGATCCTCTCCTTCTCTCTGTCCAGTTCTTCTCGGAGTCTCTCCAGAGTCTCTCTCTCTTGTGCCACGGACATCTCCTTTTGTTTCAGCTCTGCGGTGTGGAGCTTCAAGTCGGCTTGTTCCTACAACAGGAACAGAAAAGAGTGTCCCGGGGAGCAAAAACTGAATGTACTTTTTCAGTAACGTAAACACAGTCACGTAGTTTTCACCTGAGCCAGGCTGAGGATGGAGCCCTCTCTCTTCTCCAGGAGGCTGCTGGCCTCCCGCTCGGCCCTCTCGTGCCTCTGCTTCTCCAGGCTGTGGAAGTGGGCCCAGTCGGCGGCCAGCTTCCTCCTCTCCTCTGCACAATGCTGCATCACCGACTTCTGCTCCTCCAGCAGTGCACTCTGATGAGACAGGGGTGAGGGTGGAGGTGTGAGGGTGGAGGGTGGAGGGGGACACGTACAGACGCGGTAGAGGTGGATGTTCAGCCTGGCTCACCTTGGCTCTCTCCAGCTCCTCTCTCTCCATGTTGCTCTGCAAGCTGAGGGCATGCCGCTCTCCCTCCAGGCCCCTCTGGGTGGACTCGGCCTTGGCCTGCTCTGCTGTCATCTTCCAGCGCTCCTGACGTAGATGCAAAAAAAAAAGTTACCTTCAGTCTAGTGCTCTTGTGGTGTTCTGCTGCGACAAAGCAAATGCAGGTATCCTAAAAACAATGTTCTATTTTTAAAGTCCGATTTGACCCCGACCTTCTCAAGCTGTCTCTGCTGCTCATTGAGCTGCGTGTCCATCCTGGAAATGATTTCCTTGAGGTAAGTCCTCTCCTCCGCCATGGCCTTCTGCTGCTGGGCCAGACGGTCCTGCATCACTGAGACGGGCATTTACAGAGTGACCGTAACTCACTTGCAATGTGATGCCGACTGCCAGCATTCTGTTAGACAAACTTGTATCTTGACCTAATTGTACAAAGTGAGCACAGCTAAAGTGTGTGTGTGTGTGTGTGTGTGTGTGTGTGTGTGTGTGTCTTAGGTACTTCGGAGCTGCTCGTCTCTGTGCCGTGCCCCTTGCTCCAGGCCGTGAGCCGTGTGTTCGTGTGTGCTCTCCACCCGGGAAGAAAGATCCCCCAGCCGAGAGGAGAACTGCTCCATCTGCTCCATCACCACCGTGAGAGACCTGGGAAGAAAATAATACAAACAAACATACAGAGTAGCTGTTAAATTATTATTTCTTTTAAATCACAGAAATCCTGACCTAGATTGGTTGGTCAGTGTGGAAAACAAACAAACAAAAACATCCTGTTCTGGTTTGCTCCTGCTACATTCTGTATATCATGGAAAATATATCAGCACGGAACAGACAGAATATACTACTAGTATTTAAAGGAGTATAATTTGTATATCAACTGCTGCTGTTATCAGTTGTCATCACAGATTGTAAAGCCCTCTGAGGCAAATTTGTGATATTGTGCTGTACAAATGAAACTGAATTGAATTATTATTACGAGTATAATTGCAAACGGGAACATCCAACCTTGTCTGAGACGTTGCACTAGTAACGGCGTCGATCTCCTCGTCCTTTAATTTCTTCAGTCTACGCACCTGGTCCTCGTGGTCCTTCTTCATCTCCAAGATAGACTTCCTGATGGGCAACGAAGGACAAATACACCAATATATAGACAGATACACATATATACACATATATACACATATATATATATATATATATATATATACATGTATGCCTCTTGAATCAGACTCCGGATATGCGGAAAGAATAAACTGCCTTTTAGAATAGAAAGATTAAACACGTTTTAGTTTTTGCTAATTCTTATGAAGCAAAGCAGACTCCGTACTGACTCGTATGTTTCTGTGTGTCGCGATGTGCCGATGGAACTATTGTTTTGTCCCGTTTTCGCTCTTTAATGAAGACTTTTCCGTCCGTACGCGTTGATGACGGTTGAATGTCTTACTTCGGTACTTGCTATTGTTACGGAACCGACGTGTCGCGGTAGGAAAAGGCTTCTCCGATAGACCCCCGGCGTTACCTCTGGAGGTCTCTGAGCCGCTCCACCTCCCGGTCTCGGTCTTGCTGGGCCTGCGTCAGTTTGCGCTGGTACTGCGCCTGCAGCTCGGAGCGCTCCTGCTCCGCCGACCGCGTGGCGGCAGACAGCCGCTCCGTCAGGTCTTCACACTCCTTCCGCGCCTGCGTCTCCTTCTGGGCCGCCGAGTCCTCCAGCAGCTTCACGCGACCCCTGGAAGAGCACAAAGGTACGTCCGGCATTCGCTGAGCATACAGGCGCACGTGAGCTGAGGATTACGCATAATGTGTGTAAACATGAACACAAGCGATGCACATCAGTAAAACTTAAACTTAAAACTACTTGTGTGCGTTCTCCATCAGTTCCACATCCTGTTTATGCCGCTGCTGGACACTCTCTAGCAACATCTGGCTTTGCTCTCGCTCCAGCTGCAGAGTCTTCACCTGGACGATAACACAGAGGAGGTGTGCAGGTTCATGGAGGTAACACAGGAAAAGGGAGGTTGTTCTTTGTTTCCCTCAGCAGCGTGGATGTACCTGTCCCTCCAGTTGGATGATGCGAGCCTGCAACGCGTGGTGATCTCCAGGGTGCTGCTCTCTCTCTTTGAGTCTCTGCAGGACCCCCGAATCCCCGACGCTCCCTAGACCCAGGAACTGAGAGTGCATCATCTGTAAGAGAAGAGTACGCGGGTCAAGAACAAACCCGGGTGATAAATGCATCTTTACATTTTGAATAAGTCTAAAAGTCGAGACTTTCTATGTTCCAACCTGCTGTTGCAGAAGCAGCTGCTGCAGACTGTCGGCTGAAAGTGTCACCTTGTCACAGGATACGGGCGGGATCAAAACAAACACATTAAAAGGATTGGCCAAATCAGGACAGACTTAATACAGGAAAGCATGAATACCTGTTGTTGGACAGCAGTTGATGTATTTTGCATTTGGTTCGTCTGTGGAACAGCTGGAAAGAAAACAACCACGAGTCATGGCTCTTGACGACCTTCACACGTTAGATCAATGTTGAATACTGAATCTAAAACTACTTCAGATTTCCCCGAGATCACCTACAGCACAACGGCAGCTGTTGCAGGGTTTCATCCGAAGCCTGACTGGGCCCTCTTGGCCCCCTGGGGCCCTTATGGGAGGGTAGGTGGTGGTGGGGGTGGGGTTGGGCTTGGGTGTGGCTAACGCTAGCAGAAGAGACCGGCAAGGGACCAGTAAGAGGAGGAGGGCAATCTGAGGGGTGAGACAAATATAGAGTTTGTCCGAGGTCTACCGCACGGAGAGCGGATGCTGAGGAGGATCTTAAGGTGGAGGGGAGGTGAGGCTGGGTGGGGGGTGTACACTCTGTAACGAAAGGAGGGGATTGCGGGGGAGTCGGGGGGCGAGCAGCGACGGCATCTGTACGAGAGGAGGAGCAGAATGTGAGCTGATGAGTCGCGGAGCTTGTGAGCGTGACGCGATACGATGTGTGGTGCGTTTACTTTGTCTGAATCTCATCCGCGTCTTCTGTAAATGAGCAGAGTTGCCAGGGACGGGGCTTTGAAAAGTCAAATGTCATTGACGGATAATTATTGGGATGAATACCTCTCTTGGTCGTCTCTCTGACGGGGGTGGAGTGAGCCGCCGGGCTGGGCTGTCCGAGAAAAGTGCTGCTGCACAAAACAAAAGGAGAATGATGAAAAACAGCTGAAGAATTTCACCAGACGGTTGGAGGGGTTTCATGGACTCAGAACACAAAGCTTACCTCGTTTCCTTGACAGATGTGAGAGTGTCCTCTGGGCCTCTGGGAGCCTGTTTACTGAAAACAAGAGCAGCTTATCGTTCAGAATGGAAAAACAAGCTTCTGCTGTCATCGTACATGTGGTTTATTCTTTGTTGTGTACCTATCAGTCGCCTCCAGATCCAGTTCTTCTCCCAGACCTAAAGAGTCTTCCTGCTTGGATGTTTTTGCCTCAGAGTTCGACAGAGCCTTCTTCCTGCTCAGCGCTCCTGCTAACCAGTCATCCTCCTCTTCCTCCTCTTCCTCTCTCTGCTGGCCCTTAGAGACCTCTAGCTTGGTTTGTTTGGTGATGTTATCGGTTAAGGCCGCGGACGTGGCAGGACCAGTCAGGGAGGGTCTTCTCTCTAAGGAGGGAGAGGAAAGAGCCCTCGGAGACCCTGTAGAGGGTTTGGCCTCTTCGGCATCCCCCACCAGGAAGGTGCGGTCGTCGTTTGTCTTGAGGCCCAGCCAGTCGGCCGAGTTGCGTTGCCGAGTGGAGGAAGGGGTGGTGGGTTTTGGTTTCTTCTCCGGGGTAGAGGGACCGGCGTCCTCCGTAGAAAACCTGACGATGAGACAAAAATCTGAGGTTCAGTTTACAATGGCAGCCAAAGAGCCCACACACACACACACACACACACACACACACACACACACACACACACACACACACACACACACACACACACACACACACACACACACACACACACACCTGACAGACTGTCTTCGGGACTGGCGCCCCTCCGGCGTGGATCCCAGGGTGGGCTGGTACGAGCCAAATGTGAGGTCATCTTCCAAAAGCGGTTCTAATAAATGGGAACAAAATGAACGTTTAAATATTTGGTCCTCTTTTTAAAAAAAAAAAAAAAAAACGCTCCTCGCGCTGAGCAGAAGGCGGCGGGGGTGGGGGGGGGGGGGCTCTGATTACCTCTCACAGTGGAGGTCCTCTCGGGCTGCTGCTTCCCTTGAGACGGAGGCTGGTCCTTCCTCTCGCCCGTCGGAGGTCGCTCCAGAAGTCGAGGGGAAGTCAAACTCTCCAGAATCTCGTCGAGTTTGGTGCGAGGTCTCTGAGGGATGTCACTCCTGAGGGAAGGAGGCCACAACAAGACCAAGGAGACAAGCGTTAGGAGACAGGCGAAGGCAGGGAAAGTTGCAAGAAACAGTGAAGGTGACCCCAAAGGGATTCTGAAAGATGTTGCTTTGTAAAACCCTGTCAATGTTTCTCTTTGTTTTTAGCAGCATCCCCAAAGCCCAAAGCACTACAGCAGTAATTATTTATCGTTCGAGCGCTATAAATACGGACAGCAATAAAGAGTTAGAACACAGCTGTTACCTTTCCGCGTTGGACCAAAGCGCAGCCTCTTTTTTCTTGGGTTTGTTTTTATCGCTGTCAAATCCCAGCGCATCCATTAGGTCATCCTTATCATCGTCGAATGTGAGACCGCTTTGTTTTTTTACCGCCTTAGCTGATGAACAAAGAACACACGCACACACACACACACAGACACACACATAAACACAAACACGTACTGTACTCTAGTATCTAGTCTAGTTTATTTGAAGTTTGAAAATAAAGAAATAAAGAATCGTTACACGACTCACATGTCTCAGTCTTTAGGAGAGGAGATGCTGGAGGAGATGTAAAAGGAGATTTTTCGGGCTTGGCCGGCTGTATTCTGGGTTTAGGTTTGGGTTTGGGTTCATCTGGAAGCAAGTCATCGAGTAGATCAGCCAGAGGGTCGTCCAGATCTGCAGAGGGAATCACACTCTTTACACGTTTACACCATTTTCTGTTGGACACCAGACTGTAAAGCAGCAAATAAAGAATCCTCATTTTATGTTTTTTTAAACGTCACATACAACAATGTACACATATGTTCAAATATATTTAAATTACGAGTTTACCTGAGCATGTACACTATGTTTCTTTTACACAGAGTTTATTAGGCAGACCTGTTTGTAACAATACAATAATTAGTGGTGGTGTTGTAATGCATTCCTTGAGAGGCATGTATATAAAAAGGGGGTGGACAAAATACTGGAAACACCTTTTAACATAAGGCAATGAGCTCAACAAATATAGGATTTATTGGAGGGTTGCATTCGGTTGTACGGGTGTACCAAACAAGCTGGTAATACATGAACTGGGTACTTCTCTATCTCTAGACTTGTACACCAACGATCATCACAGACACCCACTGAAAGGCCTAAAACACGGAGACACTAATGTACCTGTCGTGTACGGTTTCTGACCAAGACCTTCATCATCATCATCATCATCATCATCCCCACCACCACTGTCTAAATGAATGCAGCAGTTTGAGAGAAACGAAGCAAAGCTACGAGTAAACAACCGAGTCACATGAAGCTCATCGCCGAGGCCGGATGGGACGGGGAGGCTGGCTCACCAGAGACGGTGAACCTCTTGTAGTTGTGTGCCGTAGACGGAGGTGCAGAGTTTGGCTTCCTGCCTCCCGCGGTGGGTTCATCTGAGGGGGAGACACGGCTCTCTCTCTGAATGCTGCTATTAATGCAAACTTCAAAGCTGGTAATAATGCGAAGCTAATAATGAGAGAATAATGTATGCAAGAACTCTCCGCACTGAATTACCTGCTCCCTCTGGTTTTACTTTACTCTCTGAGGTGGAAGAGTCTTTCTTTGTTTGTGCAGGAGCTGAACTGGGCTTTTTCTTTGATCCAAAAAGGTCAGCATCCATATCGTCCATGTCCTGTACACGAGACAGAAAAAAAAAAAACAATGTGCCGACAACTATAAAGCTGAACTTTGCCTCTGCTTTTACAGAGTTTATAATGAGCTACCTTCATGTTCTTCAGTATGTCATTGGGGTCGGCTGCTGAGACATCAGAGTCCTGGACAAATAGAAGAAAATATTAACAAAGAGATAATAAAATAATGATACAAATATAAGACTGTGGACGTATCTTTTCACATCTCTTGTCTCCATACCTCACTGTCCCCGTCCCTCTTCACCTGCTCTGCTAGCAGACTGAAGATCTTATCCGTGGCAGAAGTGCTGGAGAAGAAATAAAAAAACAACAACTCACAAACAGTTATGATTTATAATTGGTGGCGTGTGACTCTTTGATTCCTCCAACTCACCGAGTTAAAGGCCCACTGCGAGTTGCTTTTCCCCTCACTGGGAGTTCTGGTGAGTGAATTGTTAAAAAAGGAAATATCACAACACATAAAAAGTCTCACAGAGATAATACAATAATAATCTGGTGAAATGCTCACTTACTTTCATCATCAAATAAGCTGTCAAGCAAAGCTCCATCTCCAAATGAACCTTGGGAAAACCGTATTATCCACTTCATTATATTATCCACTATATTATTACACTTTCAGTTACCTTTAATAATAATAATAATAGAATAATAATGCTCCAGTCTGATCATACTGCTGTTATTCCGTATGGATAGCATTTTGTAGCCAAATTGTAAGTACTTGGTTGTACATGTCTTTCTGTTTCTCTGCTACAATAATAATAATAATAATAATAATACAGTAAGCCAAACAGAACAACACTAGAGGAACTTACTTTTGGGTGGTTTCCCCTTCTTTGGAGCCTATAACAGTGAAATATAATGAGATATTTTACATCTGGGACACATTTCATGCAGTTTAAAGCTGATAGATCATGAAAATGTTGTCACGAGCACAGATTTTACTCACCATTTCTTAAAGCTCTCGCTGGAGCAGTAAGCTAGCTAACCTAGCTAACCTAGCTAAACCGGATTAGGCGTCTGCGGTCTCCATGGTAACCACTGTGACGCGTTCACGTTAACGTCACGTCATTGAGCGTCTTCTTTTTGACTGCCCGGTTAACGTTACTTGAAGTTAACGCTGAAACAAAGCTGCAACAACTGTACCGCCCGGCGTGCGAGACAGGCGCTTCCTGTTTACAGTTCGCAGTGCATTGTGGGTAAGGTAGTTTTATTTTGAGCGTACCCCTCTAAGGAAACTCATTTTTAGAAAAAGGTAATTGTTTTGGGCTGTGTTTGAGTTATGAAGGTGCTTGTCGTGGACTTTCTCTGACACATTTACCTGCTTGCTCACTTGCACATCTTTTATTTATTAAAATACACTTGCCACTTTTATTTTATAATATATACTTGTTTTAAAGTACTGTTATCTGTTTGTTGTTTACCATGTGTTTATTGTTTTTATTGTTTTTTATTGTTTTATTGTTTTATTCTATGTCTATGTTTATTGTTATGCACCTTTCACCTAGTGAAATTCACCTAGTCAAATAAACTATTCTGATTTTGGTGAATCCTACCAAACGTTTTGACCACCATGTGGCGTCAGAGCTCAGAAAATCAGTCTAAAGAAAATCAGTTTCAACCAAACTGAAGCGCTGAATAATTTATATTCTGAAGCCTATGTTTAATTCAGTAAAGTCTTGGCCTGATGTTGCACTCTTAATCAGCACCACGCACGATTAAGCAACCAGTAAGCATGTTGGTCAAAGTTGAGGTTCATAACACTATTTTTCCAGAGTTGGGATGGTTGGGATTAGACATGCATGCCAACGTCACGTGATTTTCTTTTAATCATTCTGTCAAAACACAAAGATTTACTCCATGAGCATCGCGAACAAGCAGACACCCTCCGTTTGAAATGTCTGGCCATGCATGTAGGAGTATGTTTTGTGGATAACTGTGATGATGGAGGGGTTTGTTGCTTCATGCTCCATCAGTATTTATTCTTTTATAAGATTTTGAAAGCAGAGAATTCATGCTTTTACTTGATCAAGGCTGAACACCACACATGTTTTAGAGATGACAATTGATTGTGAAGCAAATGTGCAGGCAGAATTGATGCTTATGCCTGTAACCAAATATGAATTATCAAGAAACAATACCAGTTCTAACTACGGGAGCTTGTCATGATGAGGAAAATAAATGCTTCCCTGATGTTATTATAAGAAAAATTAGCACTTTTTCCATAAATCTTCAACAAATCAAACACAGTTGTTCTAAGTGCATGTGAGCGACACCATTCAGAAGAACATAACAGCACACAAATGCATTTCATTGTTGTTTTCTTTTCTTTTTTTATCACTAATCATTACATTTTTAAAATCAAAACAGGAAATAACAGTAATAATTATTGCATGTTTTTACGCAGCGGCGCAACCCACAATTTATAATTGTTTACCCCGATCAATTGTACAATATTGTAAATTTAGTTTTCATTATGAATATGCAGTATTTGTCCCTCGGTCGGCGTTTCCTGACAGACGGGGAGCCATGATGAAAACAGGCCTCATCGATCAATAAGCCTGGTGGAAGCCTCGGCCATGGCTCTCAAGTGCATCCAATCAAAACGTGATGAATGAGAGAAAAACTACGAAAAAAAGGTTCCAGGAAACCTCTCTGTGGTATCGGGGGAAGTGCGTCTGGATCGCAGAGGTCCCTGAGAAAAGAAGACAGAACAAATCAGGGTGTGTAGCTTTCAAAGTGACGACGTAAATACACATTTTTGTCCATTAAAAGCATGCAAAGTTATGATGATGTCAGGAAATAATCATTCATAAAAAAACGTGAATCACTCTGACTCAGCTGACTGCATGTGCCACCATAAAAAAGAAGCATAACACATCACCTGATCTGCAAGAAACCTCCATAGTGGTTATAGTACAATGGTCAGTTAGGGCATGTCTTTATGTAAAGATCTTTTCAGTTGCATTAAGCGTTGTGGTTGTGAGGAGGTAATGTACTTATAATAATAATAACCCTCCGAAGAGATGATGGATTGTTGTTCTGCCCCTGAATCATTTAGTGTCAGCAGTGTAGCAGCGAATGCTTGAAAGCTAAATGTGGGGCAGGCGTCTCAGCTCTTTATGCATCTGTGCCTCTGTAACATGCTCCACTGCTCCACTTTCTCCCCTTGTCTGGAGCCCCCTCTGTAAACCTGCACACACACACACACACACACACACACACACACACACGCAAACCTCTTCCACATGACTGTCAGTGTCTCTTTGTCCTTCTGGATGTTTTCCCGTCTCTCTGTCATGCACTTTGATTTGGCAGTTGATTTATTTTAAAATTCAAGACTGAATTAAACTCTATAAGCTATATTTCTTCTCAAAAACTGGTTAAATAAATGTAGCATCAGCCCAATTTTCTTGCTGAAATATACTTATACAAAAAATACAAACACAGCTGTCCTCAAATAACTTTTGTACAAAAAAAAAAAAAAGGGCAACGTTTTTATTCCTAAAGGGGTACTCCTCTGATTCACCATCGATCCGTCGCTCGTCATCAGTTGTGTCTCATGTGGCTCTGGAGGAGCCTTGTCAAGTCTGGGAAAACGACCCTGATGATGTCATCAGGGTCGTTTTCCTAATGGTTCCCGGAATTTTAACTTTATTCTTCATATAACCTGAACTGTGTATGTTCAGCTGATTGTCTTTGCACAGATTAAAATAGTCTAGTCACTAGCAGTTCCATTGGAGTAGGGCTGTCCTCGACAAAGACATTTCTTAGTCATCTAACCGTCATGATCTTGGTGTTTGTTTAATTTGTTTCCTGTTTTATTTTGAAGTCTCCTGCCTCTTGTTTCTTTGACTCCCCGTCTTTGGCCCAATCTCAATCTCCACCCTAAAACCTCAAACCCTGAACCGTCAGGGACTTACTGACGTCACCTGTTAAGTGGCTGGGTGTGAGAGCCTGTGAGGGCTTGACATGGTGTTAATACGAATGGCACGGCACTTTGCTGCAACATACCACGTTACCATGACAACGTGGAAAAATATTGTGTACAATTGTGGGGATTTATTTTATACTTTTTACTCCCTGATTTAAACTTCTTCCAGGTTCCTTTCCTCACAAGATGAGACGTCATTAAAATAATATATTTACTCGTTTTTGTCAAAACGAAATGTTTGATGAATACATCTTTTTAAGATATATATATATATATATATATATATATATAGTCTATGCTTGCATTCCTCTGATTTCATGTGTTTTCATGTCCCATCTTTAATCCTTAATGTTGTTGTAAATGTAATTTATCGGGCTGAACACCCACGTGCCGTCCTCTTTGTTTACCTTTTCTTTTTTTTTTACGGCGCCATGCTTCCATGGTAACGGCGTGTTTAACGTCACATTGCTATGAATTGTGGGTAATACCCTTGGCCAAAGTCGGCATATCATGCTGACTTACGGTAAGGGTTCATAAAGGGCTCAAATGTCCGCCAGCGAGCCCTCAAGCACTCAACGACGTGACAGCGGGACAGAACTAAACCCTCGCGGACTTCGCGGGCGCGCGCGCGCCTCAAAGTCCGCGAGCCCGTAATGGTGGCGATTGAGATTGGGCCTTTGTGGTTTCCCTCCTTTCCTCATATCACCTGTGTCGTATCAGTCTCGTCAGCCTTGTTTCTTCCACCAATCAGCGTTCAGCGTCGTGTCTGCCCACCTGTGTGTTCTTGTCTGATTAGCTTCATGCTTATTTATAGCTCCGTCTTTTGTCCTTTGTCAGTCCCTGTGGCCTCCCCTTTACGTTGGACTCCAGCTTTTAAGCATTTTTATTTATTAAATCATTGCATTGCTTCTGCTGCGTGCTCCTCTTTGTCTGCGTTTATGTCCATCCCCTGTTGTCTGCTCTCCAGAACGAGATACTAACAATCACACAACTAATTGATCAGTTGATTAAATCTTTCGTTTTGTCACAAAGAATCACACAAAAGCAACTAAAGTCTTGTGTTTACCAGAGATGTACGTGCTTAGAAATAAGTCATTCAGCTTGTAAAGAATGAAAAAATTACTAATCGACCTTCAGAAATCTGAGTCGACTAAGACCAAAAACTGTGAGTCCGGGTGTTTCCAATGCAGGGAGCTCCAATGGAACATGCCATCAAGTGGCATCAATGGAATTGTAATTGCTACAGTTTTTGGACCAACATTAGGCTCTTGAAGGTGCAGTGTGTAGGATTTAGTGACATCTAGCGGCTAAGTTGCAGATTGCAACCAACTGAAAGCCAAAGCTGAAGTGTCTTAAACCTGAACTCTCTCTCCTGACCACCAGGGGGCGACTCCTCTGGTTGTATAGAAGTCAAAGCTTCATGTGTTAAAGCTGCATTCTCTCTCCTGACCACCAGGGGCGACTCCTCTGGTTGTATAGAAGTCAAAGCTTCATGTCTTATAGCTGCATTCTCTCTCCTGACCACCAGGGGGCGACTCCTCTGGTTGTATAGAAGTCAAAGCTTCATGTGTTAAAGCTGCATTCTCTCTCCTGACCACCAGGGGCGACTCCTCTGGTTGTATAGAAGTCAAAGCTTCATGTGTTAAAGCTGCATTCTCTCTCCTGACCACCAGGGGCGACTCCTCTGGTTGTATAGAAGTCAAAGCTTCATGTGTTAAAGCTGCATTCTCTCTCCTGACCACCAGGGGGCGACTCCTCTGGTTGTATAGAAGTCTATAGAAAATGACTCTACTTCTCTCTTGATTTATTCCCTCAGTAAACATTGTAAACATGAGTTTATGTCTCAATCTCTAGTTTCAAGTCTTCTTCAATACAGCATGATGTTCATTTAGTAAATTATGGTCCATTTAGAGTCAAACAGACCATAAAGCAGGGGATGCTTTAGGGGCGGGGCAATCTTGTGATTGACAGGTCGCTACTAGAGACGTAGACGCCGTCCAAATATGATCTCTTACGTTCACCCGCTGGCAAAAAAGCCGACATGGCGACAGCCGTAATCCAAGATGGCGACGCCGAAAACGCCGGACTCCAGTCCACAAACCAATTGGTGACGTCACGACGTGGTCATGCAGCACACGTCCTAAGTCAGGTTTCAGTGACTTGTTTTTGTTTCCTTACCCTGTGACGCTCACTGTTGTCATTCTGGGGTTTCTGCTGCTCCATTGCTCTTCATGTATGGCACGTCTTGCTCAACGGTCCCTCTCTGCCTGTGATACATAACAAACACAAACACTCAAAATGAAATGCCTCGTGTTAATTATCACGGGGCCTTCTTGAACAGTTTGGTAAAGAAACTCATTAAAATAGTTGAGGTTTAGCTTGTTTATTAGCTCATAATTGTGTGTGCGAGCTGTTGCCATGAGCCATGGTGCTCTGGAGCCTCCTGGTATTGTTTGCCATTGCTGTGTGAATGGCTGAGCACAGCCAGGGGAGGGGGGGGGGGTAAATGAGGGGGGGAGATTGCACTTTAAGTCAATTAGCAGCCATGAGCTAGAGAGCTCTTATGCTTTCCCCTCCATTCTTCTCTCCATTAGAAAAAAAACCCAACTGGAATACACTGTTGTTATGTATCGAGCCACTTAATCCGCACACTGTTGCTCAAGGCGAACCCTAAAATAATCACTGGAGTGATTTCAAATCAATGATGCAGAGAAGTCTCTCTCTCACTCCCCCACACGTTAAAACACACACATGCATGTGTGTGTTCAGACTTGTTGTATGGGTGGAAGTATTTTATGTGTTTATTTTTAGTCGTATTTAACGCTTTCTGCTCGCAAGCCTCAAGCTGCTGAATTAGATAAAAACAAAAATTTGGTAGGTGAATCCAGATCTTGAGAAAAAAAAAAAAACTAGTTTCTTAATTAATAATTGAAAACACAGACAGATCTTCTAACGAGCTCCTGGACATCTCAAGAGTTAACGATCGGCACTCACGGTTTGATCTTGCTGGAGAATCTCTGCCGCAGGATGAGAGCGATGGTGGTGAGGACCACCATAGTGGTGCACATGGTCCCACCGCCAAGGATCCCCCCCCCACCCCCCGCCTCGGGGCCGAGGATGCTTCAGAGCACTGAGGCTTCTCCTCCCATTGAAAGGCTTGAATGGTAGAAAGGCAGAATTTTTTTGTCGCGTAACAGTCGGACTATTTCAGTCTCTCCTCTTGGCTCTCACTCATGACTAGGGAGATTAGCTCAGGAGGATTAGCTTGGATCAAGGCAGGACTAAGAGGTAATCAGAGCATGCTCTGTGTTTCTATTCCTTCGTCACCATGCCGTCAACGAAGCGGGACCAAATTAACCTCAATGTTGTCGTTTCATTTTGTTAAGAAACGGCAACATTTTGTGAGAGGGCCTGTTGGAATTGGCTCTAAGAGGCAGTTTAAAACACATTTATCTGGATGAAACCATGAAAAGAGAGAGAGCCTATAGGGGGATGAATGAGGATAGGCAGCAGCTTATACTTAGCACTGCTGACTCAAGCAGAGAAACAGGGAGCAGTAGGGCGAGCAAGAGAGAGAAAGGTCTAATTATGTCGACACACTTGTGAGTAGAAATGATATTAAAAGGATCCAACGTTGTGGCAGTGGAGCTTTTTTTTTTTTTTTCTTTGTATTTTTATTTCAAAGTTGTGTTAAATACAGATAGAAAGGTGAGTCATCATGAAAAAAAATGTACAACCATCACAAGTAACTGTTAGAAAATGTATAAATGTCCTCTGAAATATCCCATGAAGCGAACACAAGTGGGCCCAGGCTAATAAAGGGAAACGTCACATGATATTTAGTAAGAACGGTATTTACACAGCAGTTTTCTTTTCTTTTTTTAACTTTTTTTGTTTTTTTTTAGATATACACATTCGGTAGAAGGCACATCCAAGTCAAATGTGACCTCTTGTCCACTGTTGGGTTTATGTTTGCATCTCACTCACACACACACACACACACACACACACACACACACACACACGAAAAGGGCAAAGTGCCTGTTTCTTATTTAGAGTATATGTCCCATAGCCCAGGATTATCTCAGGCTACATTAAACCGTATTCCCCGTATAGGTCCCCAGATACGTTGCTTCCCGTCAAAGGTCAGTACAGTTGATTTTTCCCTCTCTCATGGCCAAACATTAAAAGTCTCTCATGGTCCAATAAACCCAGACTAAAAGCTTCACCCGGTTGAGGTTGAGAGCTTCGTCCAGCCCACTTCCTCGTAGACGGCTGTGATGCTGCTGTAAACCATAGCGAAGAATTTGGTCCAGGCCACGCCCACCTCCGGGGTCACGACCTCGGAAAACTCTTCTCCCAGGACCTCCAGGATCACGCCACTCAGGATCTGGACAAAACACAACAAACACGCAGTACTTAGTTGTGACACGTTGAGGTTCCATTGGAGGAGCAGTTCGACATTTTGGAGAAATATTCTGCAGCGAGTTAGATGGAGTTGAAAGATTGCTACCAGTCTCGTGTCTGTGTGCAACGTGTCCTCATACGACAGCTCGCCTGATATTTTTACGAAAAGTTACTCCTCGTTTTTTGTGGGATTTACTACGAAATCCAGCAACACGTGTCAATTTCATCAAAATAATCTTCCATCTTCACAAAAAACTCATTTTCGGAAACAAGCGTCACTTTGGGATGAAAGGGTCCTTTACGATCTCTCTGGGATACATTCATAGACGTGTATATAAGAAGTGGACGTAGTCATCGTGACGTCACCCGTTGGTTTGTGGACTGACTAAGTTCGAAGATTTGCTCGTCGCCATCTTGGTTTTTTGCAACCAGTGAACAGGAAATGACCATATTTGGAATGTGGATGAGTGACGCAGAGAGACGCCGTCTACGGCTTTGCTAGCGTCAGCGACCTGTCAATCACCTTGTAGCCCCGCCCCTAAAGCATCCCCTGCTTTATGATCTGTTTCCCTCTAAATGGACCATAATTTATTAAATGAACATCATGCTGTATTGAAGAAGACTTGAAACTAGAGATTGAGACATAAACTCAAGTTTACAATGTTTACTGAGGGAATAAATCAAGAGACAAGTAGAGTCATTTTCTCATAGACTTCTATACAATCTGGCTTTTTGCAGGGAGGAGTCGCCCCCTGCTGGCCATCAGAAAGAATGCACGTTTTTTAGACACTTCTGTATTGGCTTCATTGTCAGAACCGGAGGTTGCCGCCTGGGATCTGCTCCTGGAGTTTATTCCTAAAGTTAATTAATGTCTGTGGTTGTGTGTGTGTCGATTCTTTTTTTCCTTCACCTTAAAGTACACAGGCTCCACCTTGTGTCGCAGCGCGTGCGCCTTGCCCACCAGCTTGAGCACCGAGGCCACCTTGTCCGAGTTGTCGAGGCTCTCCACCAGCGTGTTGAGGGCGCTCATCACTCTGCGAGCGTGCTTCCTGAGCTGGCCGCTCTTCTCCAGTTCCTCCGGCTCCTCGATGTTCTTGAACTGGCTGAAGAACTGCTTGGATGAGGGGAAGTTCACGAACAGCCTGCGAAGGATGGAGAGTAAACAAGAGATATGAGCACGAGCAGCTGCTGCGAAGCTCGGCTAATCTCATCGCCCCACAGCGAGAACCAGCTAGATCCTGCAAACCCACGTTCTTTTTTTCTTTTTTTCTGCAGCTGGCAAGATACCATAAGTAAATACCAGCACTGACGTGAGCATGCTACATATTTTCCCTTTAGATGTTTGCTTTAAACTACTATCAAAGTACTGCATGGTACAAAGGGAAAACATTCAGCTGTAGAGAAAACAGCACTACATGTGATTATATAATGAAATGCAGAGGGAAGAAATAAAGTCACATTAGTTTCCTTTAGTTACTCTCATTGCACATTATAGAAATATATCTTGCAGCATCAGATATAATGTGTTGTTTATTATCCTGAAGGTGGATCCATCTCTAAAAGTGTCTTTGTTTTATATCTGTTTGTCTTTTCCCGATGTATTGTCAGTGTGTGTATGTTGTTAGAAAAATAACATCTTTTGTATTCTTTGTAAATGAGTACAGATTCTCTACGTGTTAACAAAGTGTACTTTACATTTAAATGTCTGTGTAAATTAAGGGTTTGAAGAATCAATCATTTCTTACGTATCCAGATATCTATGCCTATATTTATTTCACTCCCTCAATCCAAGCATATCTTCGTTTGGCATAAATGTTATATTATTTTTATTTCAAGGTCCCGGTCTAATATTTCTTCGCACATCCTGCTCTTTCCAAGAACAAATAGTCAGTTCAAAGACATTTTCCTCGGTTTATATCCCCGTTTGACCCCTAGAAGTATCACAGAGAATTAGAAAAGAGGAACCTAAAAACACCCCCTCCCACAGTCTGGGCAGAGGGCCAATGCATCTGGATGCTGACCTGACGACACATCTCCCTGTTTCTGCAGCAGCTAACACAAAAAGAACCAAACATTCCTCGGGTAGCTCTGAAGCATATAGCTGGATGTAAGTTTCACGTGTGAACCCAAGTGTCTGAGAGGGGAGGAGCCAGAGCGTCTCAGGGTGGAGGGCCTTGTTATTCTCACCGCTGCGGTGTGTTTAATCTCTCTCTCTTTTAATTAATTGCATTACTGCGGTTGCATATAAATAGCCTCATTAGTATTTGATATGATCATTGCAGCCTTAATTCTTCCTTATCGGTTTCCTTAAAGACTAACTGAAGAGCTGAATCCAGAGACAGCGTCCTGATGTGATACTGTGGCTCTCTGACCCTGAAGACTTTTCCTTTGAAGGATTCAAGTTGAAGCTGAGGTTTCGGGATTTGCTTTCACCGCTGGAGGGTGAATTTACTACGGTCATGCTTATCAATTATTCCCCATTCCTCACATTCCTGGGGGTCGTAGGGTGTTTGTGAAGGAATGCGGCAGAAGAAAACGAGGGGAAATTGAGTTCAATTAATTTAGTTTCCACATGTTTGTCATAAAACAAGAAGAAGCAGGAGACAGATTTGTTTTGTTAAATTGCTGCAGCTTAATCCCTAATCTGTAAAATGATCTTACTGATGGGTCTGTACATGTTGTGCCCTGCTTCTTCTTCTTTCTTTTGTTTTGCACACCTCCTTTTCAACTTTCACCTCCATCAATCGTAAAAGATTATAAAGGCGGGATGTGTCACGCAGGAAATCTGGTCACAGGCGAAAGACCGCGTGAGCCTTCACGCCAGCGTTTCCCTCTTCAGATCAGATGGTTGCTGTTCAGTGGAGCGTTTGAAAGACCTCCCTTAGTGATAGATTGTTGTGGTGACACTCCCTTGATAGCAGAGAAAAGAGTCTTGACTGCCAGTGATGAAGATGTGTTGCTTCATGTTGCCCAAACTTCTAGAAAAGCGTTTGAAGCATTCCTCTTTGGGAGGAAGCGCTCTGAGTGCCAGAGATGTCCGATTGATGGATTGCCTCGTTCAACCTTTGCCTCTACGATTTGATGAAGAGGATTAAAAAAAAAAAACGGGAGGTGAGGCGAGAGTGTTACACCTCACTCCTTTGGACAGACTGGAAACTTCTGAAGTCAATGAGATCATTTGAATCAACCGTCTGGGTTGAAGTTGATGCATCTTTGCAGTTTTCTGTGCGGCAGAAAAGCCTCAGTGGACCTTTCGGCTCCAGCAGGTGCAGTTTTCTTACAGAGGGAGGAGGAGACTAAAGGCCAGTGGTGAACTAATTAAAGTTGCGGGAAATGAGGAGAAATTATGAAAAATTCCCAAATAGGAATGGACACTATGCATACAGTTTCGTGTCAGCCCATCATCGGTGCATGTGCCATCTATGTTTCTATGCGGGTCGCAGAGGGCAGCAGGCTCAGGAGGATATTCCAGATTTGGCTCTCCGCAGCTCTTCCTGAAAAACCCAGAGGCGTTTCCAGTCCAGACTAGACCTACAACCCCTCCAGGGTGTTCTGGGTCTACCCCGGGGAACTCTTACCAGTCGGACATGCCCAGAAAACCTCTAAAGGAAGGAATCCAGGAGGCATCATGGCCAGATGTTGAACCACCTCAGCTGACCCCGTTTTTCGACTCAACTCTGAGCTCCCTCCCTCCTGTCTCTCAGGCTGTAGCCACGATCTCATTCTTTCTGTCACTACCAAAAGCTCATGACTATAGGTGAGGGTTGGAACCCAGATGGACCTTTAAATCAAGAGTTTTGCATTATTATCTTCACGGCCAACGGCTCGGTACAACGGCCCTGCACCGAAACCGCCTGTCCAGCTCGCGCTCCACGAGACCCCGAGACACTTGAGCTCCCTCGCTTGTGTGTCTCCCTCGCTTGTGTGTGTGTGTGTGTGTGTGTGTGTGTGTGTGTGTGTGTGGGGGGGAGGGAGGGAGCAACCGCGGCCTCTCACTTGGTGGTTCTGACTCTCATCCCGGCCCCAGGGCGTGCTGCAAGGTCACCGCGTGAGCCAACAGAACCACATCCTCTGGAGGAGAGACGCAACTCTGAGGTCCCCAAAACCTAAACACCCCCGCCCCCCCCCCTCCCCCGCTGCGCCTCACTTTCATCATCAACGAAGACATTTCTTATGAGAACGTTTCATTCTGGCTTTATTCGCTTCATTGCTCTTTTATCTGTTGTTTTGGGTCACTTACCCTGAAAGACACAAACGAGGCCTTGTCCCGGGATAACAGAGAACAGCTCACCTTGTCTCACATGCAGCTCTCCCTCCTGATTACACTCACCACTCTGCCATTCGTATGATTTCAAGCCTTACACACAGGAGGATTAAAACTAAGAAAAAGAAATACCTGACTAGTATGGCCACCCCAACGTCATCACAGTTCTGGTAGACTTTAGCCCAGCAGTCCTGGATCATCAGCCTCTCCTTGTCAGTCAGTGGGCTCGGCCGCTCCAGGGGGTCGCCCTCGCCCTCGCCCTCGCCCTCGCCCTGCAGCCGCTCCATCTGGAAACACAGTTGTGCAAAGCTGAGCACGTGCAGAAGGCAACGCTGATGAGAGCGACCCCTCCCTTCAAGATGAGCACTATATTTCTACCTTTTTTTTTTTTTTTCTGTTGTTTATGTCTCTTTCTTTCTTGGCGAGAGAGGAAGAAAAATCTGTTTCCTTTCCCCACCCCCGTTTGTTTTGTTTTTTTCTCCCCCAGTGAGAATCTTTGGTCTCCACCTCTGAATCTCTGCTGAGCGCGAGTGTGAGTGAAGAACAGGCAGCAAAAACACAAGAAACACACGCAGCGAATGAGGAGGAGCCTCTGTACTCTCTCTTTTACACTCTCCCCCCCTCTCCCTCTCTCTCTCTCTCCCTCTCTCTTTCTCCCTCCACCTCACCTTTGTAGGTGGCGTTTGATGAAAATATGATGAGATGCGAAACAGATAACCCATTAGAGAGTCAGATGTGTAATTCATGCAATGGGTGAGCGCGGATGGATGTAACGTAAGATTATGATGTTGAAATAAGATAAAGGACCACGCTGACCTTTAACCTCCACCGTCACCATTCCAGAGCAACCAGGAGATTAAACTGTAATATTGAATTTGAAGGCACAAAGTTAAACAGCGTGACATCCATCAGAATTAGGGCAGGCGTCTATTTGTTTTCGTTTGTTTCAGATTATACGAGCGTGTTTCTCGGCCCATTTTTCATTACTTTATCCTCTTCATTATTTTTGCACTTTTTCAAAATTCGTACATAGTCCACCCTGTGTGTGTGTGTGTTTTTTTTTTTTTTTTTTTTTTTTACAGGGGTCATCAAGGGGGGAATTCATATCTTGCATGCGGCGTGGCGGCTGAAAACTTCAGAATGTTCTTATTGAGCATTTCGTGTGAGGTGATCGGGTCCAAGTTGCCAAGAATCTGGGCGTTGACCTTTCAGAGGAGAGCAAACGAGACAAACATCAGATGTTTAAAGAAAAGCTCGGATTGAGGTGATAATTGCTGCCTGTTTGGGGTCGTGGAGGCAACAACAAGGAAAGGACACGTGTGAAACATTGACAGAGTCCTTGAGAGTGTACCATTAACAATCATGTTAAAGGAGGGGGGGGGTAAGGAGGGGGGTGGGGGGAGGGCAGGGGCTTCAGGTAGACACATGCCATATTTCTGGGATTGCCGTGTCTCAGATATGAGCGCTCAATTAAAAAAAATACGGTCAGTTTGTGAATGTGTGTCCTGCGTATGATTATCAAACAGGGATCAGGCAGTTGTGGACAAGATTAGGTTGTTGTGGAATCGAAAAAAAAAAATAAGGAGACTTCTCGGTCAATGATTGTAGATCATCACGCTCTGCTGGTTTATGATTCCTCAAGAGGAAATGTTAAACATTCGGCAACGCTTTATAATTACTCCTACTGTCTCCGCCCATGCGAGAACATTCAGACTAGTTTTTGTCTCACTCTTCTCAAAAAAACAAACATCTAATGAACTCATTATGTTACACTGGGAGACATAACTCCACTCAGTAGATCCAGGGCTAATGGATAATGACATCTAGTGGAGAGTTGGAGTAGAACCTCTTTTCAGGTGCTGTCAAAATGTTATATTTGAGATGGGTTTCTGTAAATTATTCATAGAAAAAGTTAATAATCACGTATCTGTGAGAAAGCCTCTTCTCTAAAAAACTAAAGGCAAAAATTATATAAATTACTTTTGTTTTTTTTGTATTATTGTATAATGATTTTTATCTCATCATCATTGACATTTTAGATTTGTTATTAATGGCTTTATGTGTGAACTTGCTAGTGTAAACAATGCTGAAAGAAATATTTTGTTAATTTATAATTAACTTCTAATCCTATTTATTTAAAATAAATTATATATATGTTTTTAAAAGCATTTATTAAGTCACGAAAAAGAAGCAAGTATTGATAAGAGTAGCTCCTTGTAGTAATAAAATAATACCTATCCCTACCAGAGGGCCTCCGGCAGGCTTGGAAAGGGAGGGGTATGTTGTTGCTTGCAATCTGCAACCTCACCACTAGATGCAACTAAATCTCACACACTGTTCCTTTAAACAAGGGAACTTTAACCTTCAAAAATGTCTCTAAAAGAAATGTACTCTATCTGTTACTCTTACCAATCCTCAAATATTATTATGTATATCAAATATGATTATTATTATTATTATGTCACCTCTCTTGTTTATATTGTTATTGCTTTTATTGTTTGTTTTTACCATGTAAAGTGCCTTGAGTACCTTGTAAAGCACTATCAAAATTAAATGTTATTATTATATTATTATAATTATTATTATTATTATAACTAAATAAATATTTATTATTTATGTATTTATTTTCCTTTATTTAACCAGATAAGACAATTGAGAACCAGTTCTCCTTTATGATAACGACCTGGCCAAAAAAGGCAGCAACAAGGAGGCAAGTAGATAAACACGATAAAATAAAACATAGATACATCTCAAACAATCTCATACAGAAATTACAACACCACAATGTGCACAATATATAAAACATTTAAGAAATCTTATGTATAAATGTATTTGCTGGGTTACTGACTCTGAAAATTAGATAAAATTGGTGTTATCAAACACTACACGCTACCAGTCCCAGCTGTGGAGACATTGGTACAGCTGTCTCTTAATAAGGAATTGGTAGGTCTATGTATTTTAATTGTGCTGTTTTATGTATTTGATTCTATTTAATGTTTTATTTAAAGTCTGCAATTAAGTAAGTTATTAAGTTTGATTGATATGTCATTGCGCTATATGAATATTATAAATATTTATATATATAATATATAATAATAATATATATATATATATATATATATATATATATATATAAATATTTTTTTATTGACTACTAATTTGCAAACATTGCAGTTCTGTTTTTTGTATTTGTCCCAATTTCTTCCAATAACTGCGCATTTAAATTGCCCGCTATGTATTTTCTAGAATGATCCGCGTGAGTCACGTGAATTTCAGGCGTTTTTCCAACTGCCGTCGACGCGACTCTCTCTTTATACGGCTCTGCCCTGTTTTGATTGGATCTCACTCCTGGTGTGGTGTGACGTAACCTGCAGGGGGGTGGGGGGCGGGGCTTTCCTGAAACAGGAAGTATGACGTAACGTTTATTTTGGAAAAACGAAGCCGAGGCTGAGGTGACGGAAAAAAATGGAGCAAAACGTTGAGGATTACAAGGTATTCCCGAGTTTTACACAACGTCGCGGTCAGAACTCAAAACGTGTGACTGCTGACAACTTTCCTTCCTCGCGACTGCGACATTTTGGGGGAAATTCCTCGAGCTTGTTGTCGTTGTTAGCTTATTGTTTACACTTCAAGCTAGCTGGCTGGGGGAGCTAGTTGAGGTTTTTTTTTTTATCTTTAACCAGTTAAACCTGCCACCTAAGGGAGTCGACACCAGGTTTCTGGCAAAGTCTGACCCGACATACCTGTAGTCACGTGACATGCTTCATGTTTTCACGCTGCTTGTTGTGTGATTACCTGCCACAGGTTGGTTATTTCCCACTGGAGGAGGAGGTTTATTCTTAGGTTTTGTCCTGAATATTTAATAGTAGTAAACCTTACAATAAATCCCCTGTTGCCAAATTAATCACACAGCTATAACACCGTTACACTGTTGTTGGTTTGTTTGTTTGTTTGTTTACATCGTTCGTTAATTTCATATTATTCTATTCTATTTTTGTATATATATTGTGCATTTTAATATTTAATATTGCTGTACTTGTATGTATAAATGCTGCTGGAGCGAAACAATTCCCTCTGGCAGGATTAATAAAGTAACTATCTATCTAAACATCAACTCACACCGTTGTAACACAATGTCCATCCCCCCCAAAAAATAGATGTTGATAATAGGTCGATCCTTTCAGCTTCACACATGAGAAGCTTTTGTGTTGATGCTTTTCTTTTCTATTCTCTGTCATGTATGATGGTACGCTTAATACATTCGGTTGGATAAAAACAAGAAATTTTAAGCAGATTAATAGATGAAAAAAAAAAAACAACATTTACCAAACGTGAACCGATGAGCTGCTCTTCATTCCAGCTCACATTATGATTCATATTCTCGACATTGATGTGTATTTTTTTTCTTCCTCCTCAGCTGATATTTGAGAAGGAGGGAGTTTACCTCCACACAAATGCCAAGAGGAGTAACCAGGACACAACCATCCCGGGGTTCATCCGCATTGTTGAGCGGGTAAGCCGAGTCGTTCAAGACACAAAGCGTGGAAATGAGAGAAACACTAGTTGTTGTTAAGCCTGCGTTTGTTTCAGGCCGGTGTTCCAGCTTTAGAGTGGAGCCCGTTGGAGGACGAAGGCCGCTGTGCCCCGGCTGTACTCTACACCAAAAAGGTCAGGAATCCTCTTACTTCCTACAAATGAGTGTTTATTTATTTATTGTTTATCTCTGATATAATTGCCGTCAACCCCCGCTTCTTACTTCTCAGGACGGAGAAGGAGGAGAGGAGGACACGAACTTTGACCCTGGCTATGAGCCGGACTGGGCCGTCATCAGCACAGTGAAGAAAGACCGAGTTCAGGTCCCAGTCAGAGACTCAGGTGCCAATTTTTTTAATTTTTTTTTTTACGCGTCTGTCTCTTTTGGGGGCCAAATGGGTTAAATTACGAAGAAATGCTGCGTGAAACTAAACGTCGGCCATTTTGCCCCGCAGGTCAGTGGTCGTTCTCGCTGCCTCTCTCGGAGTTGTACTCCCTTCGGAGGGCTCGGTTCTCTCTGGGCCGGAACTTCCTGGTGCTGACGAGTCGAGGCGGCCACCCGCTGCCCGCGCTGCACTTCCACAGAGGAGGAACCAGGGAGCTGTTTCGGGCCCTGCAGCGTTACATCATCCTGGACCAGTGAGTACCGTCGCCGTCCTGATTGTTTACATCTTTGTTTGCTCGTCACGTGAGTGTGAAAGACGTCACATGGTTTCCTGTTGTCGTCGCCAGGTCACCGGTTGACGGGCGGCTCTTCCTCGCCTACCCCCACGACTCGGGCGCTCTCTCTCAGTCCTTCGAAAAGCTGCAGCTACTCGACGACGGAGGCTCTGATCTTGTCTCAGTGAGTCGCTATTTTGGATCATAAAATTATTTATTCATTAGCTTAGCTAATTAGCTTATTAGCTTGTGGGAGGAGACGAACTCTTTCCAGCTTGTTTCTCACTCAAAGTAAAAAAATAACCTCTCCGTCTGTTCCCCTTCAGAGATTCATCCAGGACCCGTACGCCACCACGTTCGGTGGATTCTCCAAAGTCACCAATTTCTTCAAAGCGGCCCTTCGACCTCCGGGGTCCCCCGCCCACTTCCGTACTGCCCAGGATCCTAATTTGCCCCACCAGTCCGATGAAGAGCCCGGCTTCGAACTCATCAACTGTGTAAGAGAAGGAAACAACAATTGCGACAAAAAGAGCAATTCAGAGCACACGGCCGCGTCTCACGGCTCGTTGTGACGTTAAGCGTTAAGAGAACCAACGGTTTTGTGTCTTGTCTTTCCGCGAAGGGCGTAGAGCTCGGTCCCAGGCCGGACGTAACCAGGGGACAGCCTCTGAACAAATGGGACGAATTTCTGGACCCAGAGGGGCGAGTGAAGAACCCGGAGAAGATCAAAGAGCTCGTATTCAGAGGGGTGAGGCAGTGAAACAGTGACAGTATGTCTCCTGTGTGGAACACGCAGTGTTTACTCTTTCAACCTTCCATCCGCCTGATGTGTGTCTGTGTGTCTGTGTGTCTGTGTGTCTGTGTGTGTGTGTGTGTGTGTGTGTGTGTGTGTGTGTGTTTTCGTTGCGTTCTTGTCCGTCGCAGGGTGTCACACCGTCCCTGAGGAAGGAGGTATGGAAGTTCCTCCTGGGCTTTTATCCGTGGAACAGCACTCTGAAGGAGAGAGAGGACATCCTGCGGACCAAAACGTGAGTCTTGTTATTACTGCGCTGTTATCAACACTTTTTAATGGTTCAATGAACAGTTCCACATTTTGAGTTAGATGAGGCCGAGAAATAGTCCCGAATTTCCACCAGGAGCAGGATGGGAAATGTAGTCCTGCCAGAGCCCCAGTCTGTTAGTCTGTGACCATGAACTCTTTGATTTCTGACACATTATCTGCAGACGTGAGAGGGTTGAAGGCTTTTAAGATTAATTTCAAAGGGTTATGACGCCTCTTCTCTGTCTGCAGGGACGAGTACTTCAGAATGAAGGTGCAGTGGAAGTCAGTTAGTGAAGAGCAGGAGATGAGGAACTCCCTCCTCAGAGGATACAGGAGCCTGATAGGTCAGCGCCGCTATCCGCCGTGAAACAGAAGATCTGTTCATGGACTCGTTCTGTTGTTTGAAGTGTCTTTGTTCTGTCGCGGCAGAGAGAGACGTCAGCAGGACGGACCGACACAATACCTTCTTCTCCGGGAACGACAACCCAGGACTGACTCTGCTGCACGATGTGCTGATGACCTACTGCATGTACAACTTTGATCTTGGTACGTGTGCTGCACCAGCTCAAGACACTTCCTCACTTATAGCACCGATACAGATGGAAACGAAGCGGAAAGCAACCAGAAAGTTGCAGATCTCCACCAGGGGTGTCATTAAATATTATCTCTTTGAGGAGATAATAATAATAATAATAATAATAAAAATATGATCTCCTTGAGAAGATAATAATAATAATTAATTATTATCTCCTTGAGAAGATAATAATAATTAAATATTATCTCCTTGAGGAGATAATAATAATAATATTAAAATAATGTCTCCTTAAGGAGATAATAATAATAATAATAGTAATAATTAAATACTAGCTCCTTGAGGAGATGATAATAATAATAATAATAATAATAATAAGAGTAATAATTAAATATATCCTTGAGGAGATAATAACAATAAAATAATATCTCCTTGAGATGATAATAATAATAATAATAGTAATAAATAAATATTAGCTCCTTGAGGAGATAATAATAATAAAATAATATATCCTTGAGGAGACAATAATAATAATAATAGTAATAATTAAATATTAGATCCTTGAGATAATAATAATAAAATAATATATCCTTGAGGAGACAATAATAATAATAGTAATAATTAAATATTAGCTCCTTGAGGAGATAATAATAATACTAATAATTAAATAATATCTCCTTGAGAAGATAATAATAGTAATAATTAAATATTAGCTCATGAGGAGATATTAATAATAATAATAATAATTAAGTAATATCTCCTTGAGGAGATAATACTAATAATAATAACAGTAATAATTAAATACTAGCTCCCTGAGGAGATAATAAATTATGATTTTTTTTTTTGACAAAAGCAAAGGCGACAAGATACAAACAAACATTGGGAGGTGGACTCGAATTAGACACAGATTATTGTTCTCAACATCTTTGTGTATAAAGTGTGTTACCAGCCTCTGGGTTTAACTGAGTTACAGCCGTTACAGCC
>JACSYO010001413.1:157500-187500 GCA_016806645.1 Ophiodon elongatus
AAATGGTTGAATTTGAAGAAGCGGAGCATTTTATATATATATATATTTTTTTTTTTTTTCTTTTTCTAACCAGTCTGCAGATGTACTCACATCCAGGATCTGATGTATTTATTTACAAGTTCGTAGCACAGACTAGTATCACATGTGTTTAGACTCATTTATGTAAATGGGGTGAAGAAAATAATATGAAAACAGCCTCCAAAATGACCTTAACATTAAATCAACAGCTCTTTAAGTTTCAACAAAAACTGAATATTATAACGTTCATGAGGGAAACATTTGAGACTGCTTTATTTTTGGCGAGGTGTACCTAATAAACTGGCAGCTGAGTGTGAAGCCTAAGCTAGTTTGTAATGCAAGTCTCTGGATGGGTCTTTTTTATTGATGCATTTAAAAACTCATCAAGAAAACACAAAAAAACCACCACAAAAGTCAAGAAACGATTACAAAATCATAAAAAGGAAAAAGAAAGCGTCCAAAACAGCACAAAATTATAGAAAACGCAACAATAAAACATTAAAAAAACTGCAAAAATCAACAGGAAAATACACAAAAACACAAGAAACTGACCATAAAACTCAAAGACAAGCAGTGGATCTTTGTGACTGATCCCTCATTAAAATCTCTTTCACCTTGATTTTAATATGCTCCAATATTTTAAAACTCTTAATACTCAATGCCCACTTAAAATGTTATGTTATGTGTAAATATATATATTAGTTAAGTTAAGACAGGGAGATATTGCCAAATATTTGTTTCTGTTAAATGTAAATAAAAGATGTAAATCCGTCTAATATTTAGGCGTTTAAATTACAAACAATGGTTCCAATGCCATAAATTAAGATAATTTAATTAAATGTTGTCAACATGTGTTTTAAGTAGGATGTGTAATGTACATTCAGTGTAATTTATTAGAAATAGTTTTAATTTAAAGAAATCACTGCGGGGGGATGAATTGATGAAAAAAAAAGGTGATGAATAACAGATCAAACCCTGAAATTGAATGATCTCAGTGTAACAGTAGCAACTGTTTGCTTAAGTGGTGTCTTCACTCGTGAACTGGTTAAACTCCCCCCTCTCCTCCCCCTCTCCTCCCCCCTCCGGCCAGCAGGTGTCTGTGTGAGGTGAATGGGGCCTCTGTTCTCCACTGTCCCGGGAAATGAGCTGGAAAATGAGGGGCGGGGACCCACACCCCCTTTCTCAGGACCTCCTTTGGCTCGCCGCTCGCCCCCCGTCCCCCTCCGGGCCGCGCTGTTTGAATACAGCTGCGACGTATGAATTTAGCAGGGTGCTTAAACAGGCCGCCGATCTGTCACCCTGTTTTTTCCCCTTTCCTCCCCTCCGCCTGACCTCGAGAGGCCAACTCACTCATTCAAACTCAATCTGCTTTCAGCTCCTCTCAAAGCCGGTGTTATGAGCGCGAGGCCTTGTCGGCGGCTTTAAACCCTCATATTCTCTCGCTGACGCCACAATCGACTGCGTGTCAGAGGATCAGAGTCTCTTCATGTTGTCATTATGCTCCGCGTCTTGGAAGTAGATGATGCGGCTCAAGATCTGCCCTCTTGAGTGTGACACTTTAAAATATCTGGAGGGGCGTTTCTGTGTGTGGGGGTGGGGGGGGGGCTTTTACCGGTTTGGTTATTCTGTTGGACCCGAGTCGTCTCTTGATTTGCTTGAATCGAACTTAAAACAGGTCTGCGGGCCTTAAGTGATGATTGTTTGCTCGTGTTGCTATCTGCAGAAGAGAGTTCATCCTCACGTCCTCAGTAGGCGGTGAGATTATCGACGTTCTTGCAGAAGGTAAACATAGTTTTCCGGTGGTACTTTTAAAGAGTGCTTCCTTTGGGCCAAAAATACATCCAAACACTCATCTGTGCAGTACAATCCCTTAATTTGCAAGTCAACTATTTATTCCCCCCCCCCCTGTTTGTTTTTCTTATTTCCTAAATTTACCTGTTTTTATTTCAAATTTTTATTGTTACTGTGTGATATATTCAAATTATTCAAATTTTTTTTTATTTATCGGTTGGAGCTGCAAGCCAGATTTCCCATGCAGGACAATAAAGACAGGAAAATCAATATCCGCGCATATGAACGTGGTCGGGTGGCGCTCGTTGATCTTTGGCTCTTTTTGTTTCAGACGTATTGAATTTATTTATTATTTATTTTTATTTAAATGCAGGAATTCCAGCTATGCATCAGAAAGTGATCCCATATGTCAACGTTTACACGCTGTTCAGCGTTACGATCCTATTATTGTTATTTATTATAATTAAATCAATTACTTTTATGGTGGGTTTTCTATTTGTAAAATGTGAAATATAGCGTTTAATGTTCTTTTTTTACTAAAGTATGCCTCCTTTTATATTTAACAGCTCACTGTTACTTAAATGTATTTACGTCTGCAGTGGCGTAATGTAACTATAATAAGTAAGTAAGTACATATTTTAGGTACTTTTATTGTTTCCTGCCACTTTAAACTTTTACTTGACTACACTTCAGAGAGAAATACTGCACGTTTTACTAAAATATGATACGATGATGATATATGATAATATAAAAGTTATCGATTAAACTAAAACAGAATGTAAAACACTTAAAGTTAGCAGTAACAATAATCCAATAATGTAAAATGTAATTAGTACAACACTCTTCTGCATCATGAAAACTTTCTCTTTTGATATTTAAATTTTTTTGCTCATTGAATAGAATATAATTCCTTTATTGTCTTTGCACAAAGTACAACGACATTAAAAATAAATAAAATAGGTCATATTTAAATAGAAAATATGTAATTGCTGTAAGATATTATCTGGATATGACAATACTTGTGTACTTTTAAGACTCCTCCTTGTTTTGGAGGATCTGAATCTGGATATCTGATCAAATCTAAAATATTCAGTCCAATAAAAAAAACAAAGAAACTTAATTAAATTCACGATAGTCTTTCTATTAAATACCGTAAAACATTAAAATACCACTTCCAATCCCATGTATGTATTTTATTATTGTGTGAACCTGACTCTGCTGTCATGGTTAGTGAGAACGGCCACCAGCGATGAATAATTGATGCTCCGCTGAAATCAAGTCGTCCATTTAACTCCCGTTGGAAACGCGAGCCGCCATCGAAGCCCTTAATGTGTGAAGAGCCACCTGTAATGACTGTCACGTGCAATCTGTATCCTCCTCTGGTGAGTGCGACCCCATTGTGACCACCAGAGGAGTCCCAGGAGAGTGTGTGAAAAGTGTGTCTACCTACCCCGTCAGTGTGTGAGATGGAGAAGGGGGGGGGGGGGGGGGGGGCAGCAGCAGGCAGAAGGCCAGGGGCCGTTGTCTGACACTGATTTGTAAAGGGAGACAATACGGCTCATTGACCTGCCGGCTCCACTGTCTGTTGCACATACCTCGCCCGGCCCTCCCCGCTGGCTTCGCTGCTCTTTAAACACGAGCAGCAGATTGTCAGGGGGGGGGGTAGAGGGGGGCGAGGCCACAGGTTGCTTTGACAATGACAAAACCTCAGAGACAAGAAGAGGCAGAGCCAAAACTTTGATGAATACATTCATATTCTAAAAAGTCTCACTCGTGCAACATTGTTTCTATTTGTCTTGTTTATTTTTTATTTTATTATTATTATTTTTTTTAATTATTTTTAGAATCAGAATCCAGTTTATTGCCAAATAGACAAACAACAAATATAATAGAAAAAAAATACAGATTAAATGTTAAATTTAAATTTATTTTAAATTTAAAAATAGTTTGAAATAAATAAATAAATATAAATATATATATATATATATATATGTGTGTGTGTGTGTGTGTGTGTGTGTGTGTGCAGTGTAACTGTTCATCTTAAATCATTCAATTTCATAACATTTTTATTTCTTTATTTTTTTTTTATTGTTTTGTTCTATTTATCTTGATTTTAATTAACAAGTAGTAGAGTAGTAGTTCACAGTAACGTAATTTCACAGTAATATGCTTTAGTGCATTACTGGATAGACAATAAATACAAATATAAATATTTAGAAATACAATTTAAAGTATAAAAGGTTTATATGTACATTGTAAGTATTCATCCTATGTAATTTAATTACATTTTTTAATCATTTTTAATTGTCTGATTCTATTTGTCCTGTTATATTCTAATTCTTGTTCAACCATGTGAAGCCCTTTGTAACTTTATTTTGTAAAGTGCTGTGTCAATAAAGTTTAGCATTTTCCTTATCTATCCTTATCTTCTGCTAATAAAGGATAAATACACTATTAAAGGCCGGGTAAATACTGAAAATACTGAAAAATGTCATTTGATAAGATGGAACCAGCTACTTTTGGGGCATTTTTGCTTACTTTAAAAAAAAATATTTACTAATTAATACTTTTTTTAAGATATGTTGCTGATTAATTGATTATGTTAAATTAATAATTAATACAACTCATAAATATTTCAGCTCTGTTTACCTTCAAGATTGGGGAAATGTCTAAAAATATGGACATAACTTTTGTAATTTCTTCAGAAATATGTATGTACCGAATTCATTTCGTGACCCAAGTTTGAAAACCACTGTTGTAGAACATTAATGAGAATCCCCACTGAGATAACTTATCCTTATACTCATTTACAACGAGTGTCCTGGCCGAGAATTAAGTGTAAAGACCACAAATAACAGACTTAAAAATAAAAACTTAAAAATAAAAACTTAAAAACAACATAAAAGAAATTCACTTAGAAGAGACGACAGACTTGAAACAATCAAAGAATTTTCCTTCCCTGTCAGGAAAAGTACAAATAAATATTGTAGTTGTATCATCAAAGTATTTAGGGGTGAGAAAAAAGTGAATATCAGTACTTCAAGCCTCTCGATGGTGCGGCAGCAGGATTAAACATCCATCCAGACTCTGACACGTCTCCTCTCGTGGTAAACAAACACCCTCCTCCCTTTTGTCATCCATTCCCATTGTCAGAGTCTGGATATGACCTTTTCTCTCCCTCTCTGTCCCTTTCTCTTCCTCCCTTCTCTCTTTCACTGTCGAAGACAAGCTGTTGCTCCGTCCCCTGCGGGCCACTCCCTCACTTGTCTGCTCCTCTTTCCTCCCCCCCTCTCCCCCCCTCCACCCCCCCTCCCCTCTCTCTCTCCCCCCTCCCCTCTCGGCTCTCCCTTCCTTCTCCCTCTCCCCACCTGTTGAAGCAATTGTTGCACGGACCACATTGTTGTCTTCTTATTATTTCATGTGACTCAGGACGGTCCACGCCCCCTTTTTCTACGCTCCTCTTCCTCCCTCTCTCCCCCTCTCTCCCCCTCTCTCTCCCCGTCTCTCCCTCCCTGCTGGGTATAAAAGTCAGAGCCGATAGTTGAGCGGTGCCATTCATCGGAGCACCACAGGAAGCCCAAACTATACTTCACCCGGGACCAAAGGGTCTCCCAGCTTCTGTTTACCTGCACAACACAAAGGTCACACAAGGACACTAGCTGCTGCTGCGGGGTTTTTTTTAAAAATATTTTTCTTTCTTTTCTTCCCCATTTGGACGTAAACAAGTTCACATTTCCCCCGGATGGACCGAGGCATGCCCGTGTCCCTGTGGTGCGAGGAGGTGGAGGAGGACCAGGGTCGGGACCGGGGTCAGGCCGAAGCCCGGGGCCTGGCGGCGGGCTCGTCTCAGCTGCGAGCCGCCTGGGACCCCACGGTGTCCGGGCACCGCGTCATCCAGAGGCTGCTCCACGTGGAGGAGAGGTACATGCCCTCCGTGCTCTACATCACCCTCATCCAGCGGGAGCCGGAGCACCGGGAGGAGCTCGCCAAGTGGGCCCTGGAGGTAGGAGGGGTGTCCCCGCTCCCAGTTTCGGCTCTGATGCTGATGCTGATGCTGATGCTGATGCTGATGCTGATGCTGATGCTTCTCTCTCTCTCTCTCTCTCTCTCTCTCTCTCCCTCTCTCTCTCTCCCTCCCTCCAGGTGTGCTGTGAGTGCGGCTGCGACGAGGCCGTGTTCCCGCTGTCCGTCTCTCTGCTGGACCGGTTCCTGTCGGCCTCCTTGTCTCTGCCCGTCTCGCCCTACTGCCTGGCGGCCGGCTGCATCCTCATCGCCTCCAAGCTCGCGGAGTGCGACAACGTCACCGCCGACACGCTCTGCGCCGCGGCCGAGTACAGCTTCCAGCCCTCCAACCTGCGGGTGAGTCGGCCACATCCGCCACGGTTTAATATGATCAACACATTTAAGGTGTAAGAACCATGAACTCAGGTACACCTTGATTTTAAAATAACCTTTCACGGTGCTTTTATTCTCAAGAGTTGCAGACGCCTTTATACTTTTTTCAAACTAATGTGAAGACAGGCAGAGAGACGGGGTAAACCTGTGCAATATAAATATAAATACACTGCAATGACAGTTATACTGTCTGTACATAATTTGTTTATTTCATTTCAATTTACTGTTTTTGTCTTTTTACTGCTGTTTAATGTGTATTTGCTATTTATAATACTTGTGTTTCTTTTATTATTTGTCTGTGTGCACTTTAACTTTGCTGCTGTGATCCTGCAAATTTCCCCTTGTGGGACTAATAAAGTATATCTTATCTTATCTTATCTTATCTTATCTTAAAGGGAAACAACAAACAAACCCTTTATGATTGTGATGCCTTTGTTCATCCATCAACTGGATGACGACCCACTTCAAACTTGACTTTACAATCCAAGAGGGGATTATTTTTTTATATGAATGTTGTTTCCAACTTTTGTAATTGACTGATCAATCAAAGGGTTTATACTATAAAGTAGATTGAGTGACAAAACAATTAGGGCTGTAACTACAATCTTTGCATTCGCAATTAATCTGCCAAATGTTGTTTTTTGTTTTTTATTAATTGATTATTAATTTTGTCAGTGACACAACTCCCCCAGAGCCCAAAGAGACGTCTTTAAATGTCTTGTTTTGTCTGAGTTTATCTTTGATATAAAGAGAAGCTGAAACCTGAGAAATGTTGTATTCTGTTCTATGAAATACTTGGAATTATCAAAACAGCTGTACTTTCATCAATGTTTTTAATTTAATGCAGACTTTAAGACCACATAACAAATCCCTCATGAAATCCATCCTCTCATCACAATGTCTGCATTACAGCATGTATCGCACAAACCCTTTTTTCTAAATGCACCCGTCTTCCCTCCATCAGGAGATGGAGCGCGTCATCCTCGCCACGCTCCGGTGGGACACCGCAGCAGTGACCCCGCAGGACTTCCTCCCACATTTCCTCGCCTCCGTGGAGGAGAGAGGGGACGGAGGCCGCGGCGACTCCGAGGAGGCGCTGTTCTCCACCCTGCGGCGGCACAGCGACACGCTGGCCGCCATGTGTGCCTGCGACTCACGCTTTCTCGGAGCTCCGCCGTCGCTTGTCGCCGCAGCGTCACTGAACTGTGCCCTGCGGGGTCTGGGCGACAAGGGCCCCGCTCACCTGGCTGTGATTTGTGAAGCTCTGGCGGAGCTCTGTCAGGCTGACCTGGTGAGCGTTCAACACCTGCGAAGTCTGAGGCTCTTCTCGGGCTCCTATTTGTCTGATTTTATCACATTTAGGGGTCATTCTGGATCGCAGGAGGGGAGAATCAGAATGCTCTACAGTCATTGCATCTATGGCAAAATAATGTACTCTCTCTCCCCCTCTCTCTCTCTCTCTCTCTCTCTCTCTCTCTCTCTCTCTCTCTCTCTCTCTCTCTGTCTCTGTCTTGCATCCCAGGCGGTGCTGCAGTGCTACAGTGACATGATCGAATATGCCCTCCGACAGCGGCTGAGGAGTGGCCTGGAGCAGGGCCCCATGGAGAAGGATGAAGAGGTGGAGAACGAAAGGCCCGGGACACCAACAGACATGAGAGAGATTGATTTCTAAACACCGAATTAGCTGTTGCATTGAAAGTGTGAATCAATCAAAAAAACTTACTTTAAAGTCCATCAGTCAAACTGATATAAATTGATCGTGACCTCAAAATGCTCTGACACGTCTTGACATTTTAAAAATTACTTTATTGAGTGACTGTTAATTTATTTTTTAAACTATATTTATTTGTGAACTGTTTTTGCATGTGCCATATTTAATTATCTATTTCTGTTATTTTTATTGTAGGCCTAGATGTTATTTTTTGTTGCGCAATATTTATACCTTTAATTTATTATCACGTGCAATTGTTGGCTCTTTCTATGTTAATTTATTTCAACTTGCCATGCCTTTGTGTTTGTGTGCGGAATTAAATATACAACAGATCTATTTTTCAAAGCAATTAAACGTTTAAAACGTTTGTACCTATTTTGTGTTTTATTTCGTGTGTTATTTATCAGAGAAAATGCTGCCTTCATGTACTATTCACAGGGTAGTACATCTGAGCTTTCGTTGCTATTCATCTGCGTATGATGGGACATAAATAACCCGTAAAGGACATATTTAGGAGCACACGTGTGGTCGGCTGAAGGTCTTCTGACTTATTACGGGCTGTAGTACGAAAAAAAGAAAACACGAATCTGTCCAGGAATGGTAAAATAAACACTTCCATTATTTCCGACAGCACGTGAACGCATCATATGCTGCATTCTCGTGACGTCACTTTTATCCGACGCAGATTCAGGTCGTGTCTTGAGCATCGGATCAGGTATTACAGATATTAAGAGATTAAGAGACGAACAGCTGGATGTTTTTTGTCTTTATAACATATTTGTGATTGTACGTTTTAATATCGGCGGATTTTAAAGGAAGGAATTGGTATAAAATCATGACATAAGAGGAAGAGGACGTTTTCTTCATGTAGCTCCCTCCGGCTAACTGTGGACATCAAGTACCTGTATCACCTTTTAAAATGACCTTAAAGACCGTTTAATGTTTAAATATCGTAGAAACGACACATTAATTCCCTCGTGCCACGTGTTTAATGTCACACCTCACGTTATGGAAGGATTGGGACCGCCTCATCCGCATCCGCATCCTTGTTCATGTTTAGGCTAGTTTATGGGTTTTCTAGCTACAGAAACGACCCATTTTAATACTAAAATCCTAATTAAACCGTGTTGTTTTTTCCAATAAGTGCTGCTGATGACTCACACTAAATGTGAGCTGTTAATTCAGCATGCAAAATATGTTTTTCCTGCTCTAAAATGTATCGCTGTGCCAAACTCCATGTAAGAAATCTGATATTATTGTTTACTCTCATCGGTGAAGACACACACGTCCAAAGAAACGAGAGTATCCGACTTTTTACAAATCTCTCAAGTCTCCCGGTCATTTCGGCATACGATGTTTACACCAGCCTCCAAGCTGTGTCACTGAAATCCGTGTATGAGTTCTCTGTGGCATTGTTCAGGTTACATTGAGAGGCTGATCCAGGAGACTTCCCTGGTGTGCTCTGGACTTGTATGTGTGTATGTATCCAGTAGTTAGTGATGACTAAAAACACATTGGGATAAAGTGTGTCTGAAACTGGTCATGTGGAGAATAACCAATTTGGATCAAATATATTATTTATTATTTATATGAGTGTGACTTGTTGTCCTCTCACATTGAAGACACCTAGGAACAAATCCAGCGGTTAAACTTGCAGCCGTGAACCAAAGTTGGTTCATTACTGCACCGTTCGGTCCCAGAAGAAGATATGATCTCTTAAATATGACCAAAAGCAGAATTAGACACAACTGGTATTGTTTTATAGTTTGCATGTTAAGATGCAAGTTCAGATTTTAACCGAAATAAATGCATCTTGTTGAATTTGAGGTCGAATTGCAAATGGATGACGGTGGCGAACGGATCATTAATTTAGGTTATTTTTTAATTGAAGACACATGTAGGAGAAGTGACACTCCACGAGACATTCGTCCTGGCTCGTTTGTATTCGTCACACCGCTCTGCCTCTCCTTTTCCGTGCGAAGATCGAAGCTTTTCAGCCAAAGCTCTGCATACAACATGGTCACCTGTCGTTGTCGTTGTTTATTCTGAAGGAGGATGAACCTCACACCTGGCTGGCTGCTGCTCATATCCATCTCCGCCGGGGTCTGGTCGGTGCCTATCGATCGCAATGCAGACAACCAGGAAGCTAAAGTGGAGGTGCCGGAGGAGAACGTGGTAACGGTCTCAGACGTCTCAGTCCTGTAATTAATTTGAGATTCAGCTTGTTGTGAGTAACTTTCCCTTTTTAATGACACGCTCTTGCAGGACACCGGCCTGTACTACGACAGGTACCTCAGGGAGGTGATTGAGGTTTTGGAGACGGACCCTCACTTCAGAGAGAAACTGCAAACGGCGAACACGGAGGACATCAAGGTCGGCGTCCATTTCTCCCGTCCTTCGTTAGGCTTTTTTTTTAAATTCTCATTTTTAGGATCTCGCATTGACCTGGATGTCTTTCAGAACGGTCGTCTCAGTAAAGAGCTGGACCTGGTCGGCCACCATGTGAGGACCCGCCTGGATGAGCTGAAGCGTCAGGAGGTCTCTCGCCTCAGGATGCTGCTCAAGGCCAAACTGGACAGCACCAACACGCAGAGTGAGTGGACTCGTTGCTCTGTAGCGAGCGTATGGATTCATATTCATGGAGATGATTACTTAAGATTTCATTTAAAGATCCCTCGTGAAAAAGGGTAAGTGCTAGATGGTTGCCGTAGCAAAGGGAGACAACAAATACCAATGTTTAAGGTTATTTACTAAATCATACACTATGTTAATAGATCACTTATAAATAATAAATACTATATTTGATCCAAATTGTTTACTATTTAAAGCAATATTTTTGCACTTTTTTTGTATTTTAATGTTCCCTTAGCTAATCAAGGGTGATACAAATTATCTGCTGAATCAGCAATGTGAGCAGAGATTGATAAAATTTTTAGGCAAATGGAGGAAAAACAAATAAATGAAACATCCAAATATTCATATTGCCATAAACAGATGTGAAAATGTAGGTATTGTATGTTTAAAAAAGAAAAATGGGTGCAGTCCTCGTAATTGTGCATCGTTATCACTTATTATAATATTGTGTAATACCCGTTCATGTGCATGGATGCAGATCAGAATTTTCACCAAGCAAAGCAGGTGGAAGCAACACAAGTAAAAATCTTTGCCATTAATTGTAAAATATCTTCATGAATGTAAATTAGCAAAGGTTTTATTGAGAGAGGAAGGAAGAGCGATGTGTTCAGGGAGCGTGGGACGTGATGGAAGTCATGCGTGTGCCTGTTAACCGATGTGTCCGCTGTGCAGGTCTGCAGATGGACCACGCCTCCCTGCTGAAGCAGTTTGAACATCTGGATCCCCACAATCAAAACACCTTCGAGGCCAAAGACCTCGAGCTGCTGATCACGACGGTAAGATCACACGGGGAGAATAACAACCGGATTATCGTTGCCCCCGGAGACGGGGAAAAAAAAAAAAAAAAAAATCAATCAACGTGTTTTATGCTCTGACCAGATTTAAATGGAACGTGTGAGTGGTGATGAATCCTCATTACACCGATCAGGCTCGAGGGGGCTGCAGCTGCAGGTCAAAACAAGATGGCGGTAACATCTCTCTCTCTCTCTCTCTCTCTCTCTCTCTCTCTCTCTCTCTCTCTCTCTCTCTCTCTCTCTCTCTAGGCCACCAAGGACCTGGAGAACTACGACGCCGAGAGACACGAGGAGTTCAAGCGCTACGAGATGCTGAAGGAGCACGAGAGACGGGAGTACCTGAAGGGCCTCGACCAGGAGAAGAGGGAGCAGGAGGAGAAGAGGATGCAGGAGCTCAAGGACAAACACCGGCAGCACCCCAAAGTCAACGCTCCGGTACGCACCCTACTCACCCTACTCACCCACATACCCATGCACCCACCCACCCACATACCCACATACCCACTCACCTACGCACCCACTCACCCACATACCCACTCACCCATGCACCCACATACCCACATACCCACCCACCCTACTCACCCACCCACCCACATACCCATGCACCCACATACCCACTCACCCACATACCCACGCACCCTACTCACCCACTCACCCACATACCCACTCACCCACCCACCCACCCACACACCCTACTCACCCACTCACCCACCCACCCACATACCCACATACCCACGCACCCACATACCCACATACCCACCCACCCAAATACCCACATACCCAAATACCCACATACCCACTCACCCACCCACCCACTCACGCTCCCTGACTCCCCTTCTCTCCGACGTGCAGGGAAGTGTTGCTCAGCTGCGGGAAGTTTGGGAGGAGACGGACGGACTGGATCCTCAGGAGTTTAACCCCAAAACGTTTTTTAAACTGCACGGTGAGTGACGCCTCTTCTTTTTAACCGCTATCTTTTGCTATGACGTGAGTGAATATGAATAAAGTCCTTCTCCGCCCGGTTCAGATACAAATGAAGACGGCGTGTTGGATGAGCAGGAATTGGAGGCTCTCTTCACGAAAGAGGTAAGAAACCAAACTCGAAGCTTTTACTTTTTTCGCTTCCACAATGAAACTCATTAAAGTGACTTGACAGAATATCAAAGAGTGGATGATCATCCATTTGAAAATACAGCTGTTTCATCTGTGTTCCTGCAGACTTTTTTATTTATTTATTTATTTTTTAAAGTGAAAGTTTCCAACCTGACAGCGGTGATGTGCTCAGCCGCCCTGTAACATCTGTTCTCTTCCCTCCGCCAGCTGGAGAAAGTCTACGACGCCAAGAACGAGGAGGACGACATGATGGAGATGGAGGAAGAGAGGCTGAGGATGAGGGAGCACGTGATGAAGAATGTGAGTCTTAACTATTTTCTATTGCTGTTTAACTACTTTCTCTGCTTTGCTCCGACCGACTACGTCTCTGTGTTTTCGAAAAGGTGGACGCGAATAAAGATCGTCTCGTCACCCTGGAGGAGTTCCTCAAATCCACGGAGAAGAAGGAGTTCGGTAATACCAAAGAGTGGGAGGTGAGGAGCCCAGAGGTGGCCGGCCTACAATACCCACAATGCAACGCCCCCGTTCAGTCTGAGATTCTGCTGTGTTACTGTAGCCCGGAGCAGAGATAAGGAGCTACAGAGGTCTCACTTCTTTCTAATTCCGCACATCCAGATTCTTAAAAATTTTTCAAACCTTTAGTGTTCAGACTCAACTGACAACTGAGCGACATTTATGAGTTCATACCTGAGAGATTTATGAGTTCATACCTGAGAGATTTATGAGTTCATACCTGAGAGATTTATGAGTTCATACCTGAGACAGAGAGCCGTTTACAGGTGTGTGAAGTCAGCGGTGTGCTCTGTGCACACCAGAACTGGGTCGTAAACAGGTTTCTGTAAATGTGTCCGTGAGGAGTTTTAATGTGAGGAAAATATGAACGCTGAATATTTGTAGTTGAACGCCATAATATCGATTTCTCCTCCAGTCGGGGCGGGCGTGTAATTATTATGTCGCTTAAAGCTCGCTACAGTGGACTCTACACTTAAGTATGTTTGTATAATAAGTACATTTGCATGCTCCGTGCAGACTCTGGAAACCAGCCCGGTGTACACGGAGGAGGAGCTGCAGAGGTTCGAGGTTGAACTCCGGGACCGAGAGGAGGAGCTGAAGAGGAAGGCGGAGAATCTCCGTCAGCAGCAGGAGCTGCTGAAGGAGAGAGGCAAAGCCCTGGAGGCCCAGAGGAAAGAGTACCAGCAGGTAACTGTCCAACCCCTCAGTCACACAGGGGGTCAGACTTTCAGTATGTTGACTCCACGCACGGCTTCCAGGCCGCAGTGACACCGGATGATAATTCAATTTTTACAATTTCAGGCGGTATTAGAAATGTCCCAGAGACAGAAAGGGCAGCAGGCAGCGGACGGGCAGCCTCCCGCGGGTCCTAACGGAGAACTACAGTTCCAACCAGAGGCGCAAAAAGTGGACGATAAAGGTAAACGACCGTGAGGCGTGAGAAATGTGTTTTATTGTCGGAACGGAATTATTTCTTCTATTTTAGTGAATCTTTCTCTTCTCTCCTCTCACAGCTGAACACCAGGCCGAGGCCCCGAACAACCTGCCTGCAGAGCCGCCACAGAATCTGCCTATACACACTTAGTGCAGCGCACACACACACGCACACACACGCACACACACACACACACAGGATTTGCACTGACTCACATATCCAGATGGGTTCCACAAGCTGAATAACGGGGAGTTTATGTATAAATTCAGACAGACTCGGCTCGTGGATCCTGACATATTGTACCGTGTGTTCATCTCTGTGGTCTCCGTCAGATTCAAGATCTCAAAACAACACACATACACATATATACATATATATACATATATATATATATATATGTACGTATATATATATATATATATATATATACATACATATGTGTGTGTGTGTGTGTGTTTTCAGAAATCTTCAGTGAAGTTTTCATTAATGCAGGGTCTTCAGTATAAAATCCTCAACATCTTTAAATAAAGACTTAATTTAAAAACCTCTAAACCAAACTTCTTGAAATCAATTTTTTTTTGGGGGGGGGGGGGCTGGGGGGGGGGGGGGCCTTATTTTAACTATACTCTCCAAAGTTTTTCCTCTCGTCTTCCTGCTGTTTCATCCCACAGTAACGATTGCTGAGAAGACCTTTCATTCAGTTCTGAGAGTAATATGTCGCATGCTTATAAAATATTGTAGTTTAAAATGTCTCGCACCAGGACGAGGCTGAAAAAGGTCGACCAACACACGCTGCAAAATATCTATCAGAAGCATGAAGCATAAAATCTAAAGAGTGTATTTCATGTGTTGTAATATTATATTTAGCTCTAAGAGTGATTTGATACAAACGACTATGAACAACATACTTTAGAATAAAATAAGTATTAATACAGTGTGGGTGAGTGTTTGGATGTGTTTTTGTGACCCCAGCCTCCTCCTCCTCCTCCTCTTCCTCTTCCTCCTCTTTCTCTTCCTCCTCTTTCTCCTCCTCCTCCTCTTCCTCCTCTTTCTCTTCTTCCTCCTTCTCTTTCTCTTCCGCCTCTTCCTCTTTCTCCTCTTTCTCCTCCTCTTCCTTCTCCTCTTTCTCTTCCTCTTTCTCTTCCTCTTCCTCCTCTTCCTCCTCCACCTCCTTTCTCCTCTTCCTCCTCTTTCTCCTCCGCTTACTCCTCCTCTTTCTCTTCCTCCTCCTCCTCCTCCGCCTCCTCTTTCTCCTCTTTCTCCTCCGCTTCCTCCGCCTCTTTCTCTTCCTCTTCCTTCTCCTTCTCCTCCTCTTTCTCTTCCTCCTCCTCCTCCTCTTACTCTTCCTCGTCTTCCTTCTCCTCTTCCTCCTGCTCTTCCTCCTCCTCTTCCTCCTCTTTTCTCTTCCTCCTCCTCCTCCTCCTCCTCTTCCTTCTCCTCCTTCCTCCTCCTTCCTCTTCCTCCTCTTCCTCCTCCTTTCTCCTCCTCCTCCTCTTCCTCCTCCTTTCTCTTCCTCCTCCTCCTCCTCCTCCTCCTTTCTCCTCCTCCTCCTCTTCCTCTTCCTCCTCCTCCTTTCTCCTCCTCCTTTCTCCTCCTCCTCCTCCTCCTTCCTCCTCCTTCCTCCTCCTCCTCCTCCTCCTCTTCCTCCTCATCCTCCTCCTTTCTCCTCTTCCTTCTCCTCCTCCTCCTCCTTCCTCCTCCTCCTCCGGGTTGCTGTCTGTCTGCAGACACTGGGCCTGTTGTCATGGCTCCCTGGAGACCAGCTGATGCTTGTTGTTGTCCTGCTGACCCTCTGCTCAGGGCATTCCTATCAGCATTCCTCCAACTCGCTGACCCCACAGCAGGGGGGGAGGGGGTCCCCTCCTCCTCCTCCCCCTCCTCCCCCTCCTCCTCCCCCCCTCCTCCCCCTCCTCCTCTCCTGGTGTCCACGCAGCTGCCTGCTGTGCGTCGCCGCTGTCACATCGGCCCAAACAGAGACGTCTTCATGAAGCCGCCGGATCATCAAGTCAGAGCTGGAGCGAGTTCAACCAGCACGTCGGGATGTTTCCCACCGCATCCATACAGGAAACAGTTTTGCCACAAACACACATGCAAAAAGAGCAAATCTACTTTTTATTATGTTGTTAATCACGTGTTGCATCAAGGGGAAAACGTTTAGCGGAAAAAAAAGGTGCAGATTCTCCGTCAGGCCAAGTAGAATAAAACTGAAGACGCCATGAAACGTGCTTCATAGCTGATGTGGACGCGTTCAAATAGTTCACCGAGAAACATCATCGGTGAGTGTGTAGCGCAGAGGGAACGAGAGAGTGGCTGTAAATGGGTTCGGACGCTTTACTGAACCGAACCTCCTTCATTTGACATGTTTGATGAATGAGTGATGAAACTAGTTAACTAACTCAACTGAGACCGTCTTTAAAAAACCTTTTAGAACTGAAATGATGAAAAGCTGAGCTGAAGTGTAGAAGCAGCGGACCTATGGGGTTTTATTCTTTTACATTTACTACACTTTTTACATTATTATTTTGCAGATAAACACGATTTGGTGCACGGTTCGAGTTTAAAGTAGCCGGCTTTTTATATATTTATCTGATCAAAAACAAGATGATGCAATTTTAGACGGTTTGATTCTGACAAATATCACAATATTATAAGTGATAACACTCTCAGACTGATTGTATGAATTATTCTACAACGTATGAGACAGGACAAGTCCTTTAATACCATTAAAGCATATATTGTATTTCTGGGTTTTTATGCTGCTTTACTGCAAAATAAAAATATATAAATGATCAGTTGCTTTCTTAAAGAAAATACTTTCTTTCTTTCTTGTTTTCTCTAAAATATATTGTTGTAAATGAAATGTGGATGCTCTTTGAATCTCACCGGTGGCTCTACTGTACATCACCCTCTCTGAGGAGAGCATTACGTCACCTCCCTCCGAGGCTTAAGTCCCGCCTCCCCTGCGTTCTGATTGGCTGATAAGCCTTTCGCGACTGCTGATGGGGACTGATACATTGTGACTAACATAAGTAGCGCCTGATTTTAATCATAAGAAAGAATCAAGAAAGAATTTGTGTTTTGAATTAAATTATTTTACAGCTCACAGATTCACGGAACTTAATATGAACTTTGAAAGTTGAATTTCCTGGTTATTTACAAGTTGTTTATTACTGATTGTCACCTCATAATGTTCAGTTTCACACAAAGTGTCTCCATGATGGGTGTTTAAGATGAGGGCTCTGAAGTGCTTTGTATTCTCCTTGTTGAGCCGCCAGAGGGAGCAGTTGTTTAATTATTTATTTTGCAAGTTTCGTGGACCACAGCGTGAGAATATATGAAATAAATGCCTCTAACTCTGCTGATGTCCATTTGTTTTGTGTTTAAAGACGTGAACGTGACTCGAGGTGCAGCTGGAAGTGAGTTTGAGGACTTGAAGAGTTAATTTAGCCGCCGGGAGCTTGTTTCTTTAAGACCCAGCATCTTTACCGAGGAGGAGAGACGAGGATGGGAGATCATCAAGTTACACAGAAGCATCAGGAAGGAGACCGGAAGCAGTATTATTTCCCTTCAGAATAAAGAGTTTATCTATTATTATATTTATAGAAGGGATTTATCTGTAATTACTCCTTTTTATTTTTTTTACAGTCATACTATATAGCTAATTTTCAACAAAAGATATTTGTATATATTTGTATATATATGTATATATATATATATGTATATATATGTATATTCCATTCCATTATCCAAACCGCTTATCCTATTTAGGGTCGCGGGGTCGCTGGAGCCGATCCCAGCTGACATTGGGCAGGGTTCATATATATATATATATATATATATATATATATATATATATATATATATATATATATACATGTGTATATATCTGTGTTAAATTTGAATAGTTTTTAAAAATTCGAAGACACAAAAACTTAAATGTGTAGCAGAAATCAGCTTTTTTTTCTATTTGCTTCATCCAATAAAACGAATTGTTTTGTTTTTTACTTTTGCCTCATTAATCTAAGTCTATTGTCTTGTTAAGCACTTTGTAACATATTATTATTCATAATAATTATATATTTATTATTATTATTATTATTATGAATGCTATACTAATTGAGTTTTTATGCTAAAAAATATTTCGGATGTAGTTAAAAATGTTCAAGAGTATCGAGTCGATGTGGGCTGTGTGTATTCTTCACGATATAAAAGGTCACATTTGGGGTCACACCGGCGGGTCGCGTGCACGTTTTTACTCTGAAAGTCCTGCCCGGACGCCGCCTGCGTCTCCTGCGCGCGTCTTTACGCAGACGCCGGAGCCGAAGCGTCGCTCCCCTCGGCAGAGAGAAGGAGAGGGAGGGGATGGGGCAGGCTGGTAACCGGGCTGTAACGGGGGGATAAGCTGCAGCCTCCGTCTCTCAGGTGCTCCGATGGAGTGAACCGGCCACCGAGGCGCCTTTACTTCCTGTCTCTGCCGATCATGGAGAGGGTAAGACGCACACCATCGCTCGGCGGCTGCGGCTGAAATCCACCGTGATGTTCGGCACACACACACACATACACACACACACACACACACACACACACCACACCATACACACACAGAGATCTAGCTGTGCGTTAGACCGTCCAGCTGTTTTTATGGGTGGGGGGGAGAGGAGGAGGATGGAGGGAGGGAGTGGAGGGGAGGAGGAGGGGGGGGGGGGTGATAGGAAATAGACGCCTTGCAGTCGGAATAAAAGCCAAAGAGGCGCACCGTTTTCCGACATTTAGGTCATTCATGCCACTAAAAATAACCCACTTGCGTGATATGTATCTCCCGGTTGAACGTGTTAATTAGGCCTCCATCATTTACAGCATGATTGGCACCTCCTCCCGTGTGAGGCTCTCCTGCACAGCCCTACATGCTTTAAAAAAATAGCCTGCTTTTCCCTCCCTTTTAACCCATTTATTTTGTAAAGACAGCCATTTATTTCCTAATAAGCCTCCTGATTCACACATAATATATATATATATATATATATATATATATATTTATATATATATATATATATATATATATATTTTTTTTTATAGATGGCTTCCGGAGCCGTAGAAAAAAGAATTTCCTCCTGGATACAGCCCGTAATTACAATTCATGATGACACCCTTTTTTTTTTTTTTCTTTTTTTTTTCACAGATGAAATGTATGAAACAGCGCCGCATCTCTCTGCTCTAACCTCCAGGCCCGATGCTTGTGTTTGCGTGACGGCTGTGTTTGAATGTAGGCTGCCGAGCTAACGACTCGTTTCCGTGCATCATGCGCCATTCATTTGCGCCGTTATGACTGTGTGGGTACATACACGCTCGGATGCGTGGAGCCGAGACGCGCACTGATGGACGGATGGATTACTCCAGACGTTGAGTATCGCGATGCCAGTCAGTGGAAGAGAGGGGCCGTGCTGCAAATAGCGATGGTTGTTGTGTCTTTGAGGGTTTGGAGAAAGGTGTGTGTGTGTGATGTGTGATGTGTGTGTGTGTGTGTGTATGTGTGTGTGTGTGGTGAGAAATACAGGCTTTAGAAAAAAAAACCCTGTGTTCCTCCATCATCTCGTGTCCCTAAACCTAAACATGTCCTCTCCCTTTCTTCTTCTTTCTTCCCTCTCCAGGTCCGTCTCTCATCTCAGTGAAGCCTGGGCTGGGGGTCAGAGGTCATCCATCAAAACCTGCACCTCTCCCTCTTACCCCTGCACCCCTTGCACCCCCCCCACAGACCCCCTCACCCTCCTGTCACCCAACACTGTCCCCCTCACCCCCCCACAAAAAAACATTGGCGCTCTCACCCACACACCCCACGCTGCCCCCCCCCCTTTGCACTTGCCCCCTGCTTGAGAGGAACACCCCCCCACACACACACACACACCCCCTAAAGTATCAGTTGGCCTCTTGACTACGAGTCAGTGGTCCACCAGCCGCCTCTCAGACACCACCTCTCACACCCAGGCCTCAAGATGATGTGCGAGGTGATGCCCACCATCTCGGAGGACGGGCGCGCAGGAGGAGGAGGCGGCTCGTCCTCCCCGGTGGGGGGCGGAGGAGGGCTGGGCGGAGGAGGAGGGCTGGGAGGCGTCGGGGGCTACGGCAGCAGGGATGCCCGCGGTGGCGGCGGCGGCGGCGGCGGCAGCAGCAGCGGCGGCGGCAGCGACGAGGGGGGCAGCACGGGCAACCTGGAGTCGCTGATGGTGAACATGCTGACGGAGAGGGAGCGGCTGCTGGAGAGCCTGAGGGAGACCCAGGACTGTCTGGGGACGGCCCACCTGCGCCTCAGAGACCTGGGCCACGAGAAGGAGTCGCTCCAGAGGCAGCTGTCCATCGCCCTGCCGCAGGTACGAGCGCCGAGCCGCTGGCACACCTGTCCCACGGCTCCTACCTCACTGAAAGACTTCAGTAGCTGTGGAGTAAACACACACACACACACACATACGCACGCACACGCACGCACACACACACGTGTCTCAGCTCAGGGTTTTATTATTCTTATTATACGTAAATTGTAATATTTTGTCAAGGTCAGACTGAAGGAAAAGTTTCATCTGTGCAGCTGCCTTGAAATGACAAGTTCAACGCTGTCATATGATAATAATAATATCCGGACTTGTATTTAACTTGTACATCTCCACTCTGCAGCTTCATGTAAACAGCGATTCAAAGCGCTTCACGTAAAACATCAAAAGTGTGAAAGAAACGCACTACAAAAGGACATTTAAATACATATTAAAAGTCACTAAAAACCCAAAGTGTATTGAAGTTAAGGACGTTATCTCAAGACACTCGTGCTCGGCTCAAAATGTTGAACCTTAAAAACACAAAACTACTAGAAAGTATTAACATTAACAGGATAAGTAACATATTGCAGATGTGAGACAGGACTACACCTGCACATTGCTGCAAACACAGTGCTCATATTTTCATCATATTCCCCAGATCTAAAAAAATAAAATAAGTATAAAAACACAAGATCGACTTCAAGATTCATCCTCGTGAGCAGCAGAGTTGGAAAAGTACCAAAAAAAAATCGATTACTCAAATCCAAAAAATTCAAAAAGCAGAAATCCTGCATTCAAAATCTGACCTCAGTCAAAGCAAAACGAGTATCATCATTAGATTCTTGCTCTGTATCAAAAGTGCTGGTGGTGAGAACGCTTCCTTTCCCGGTGATGAATTATTGATGCGTTAACCTGTTAGCAGGGTTTAATGTTGAAGCCGGTCCAGGTGGCGCTGACTCCTTTCTTCTTCTGGAGTTTAACGCTCAGCAACACGGACGGAAAAAAACCAGCGTTCCTCCGACGTCGACGTCGACGTCGCCGTTTCCTTGTCTCCGTTTTTAAAGCTACGAAACGTGAGCAGTCAGGTACAAACGGTGGATATTTAATGAGCTCATTACACGTTGCACCAAACATTTAAAGCGGAGGTTCAGCAGCGGGGACGTGGAGGTTCGGAGTAAACAGAAGTAAACATCGAATCAAAAAGCATCTGAGAGCAGAATGTAAAACATTCAGAAGCTGAACGCGATCCTCCAGGAGCTTTTATAGCCTTTAATGGGGATCAATGGACCGACGGTTAAAAATCCAATCATTATAATTAATCTGAGCCAGATAATAATAATACTGTTTGATTATATGATATTCATTCCTTTGACCTATGTTCCTAAAATATATAAATTAGTTTCCTTGTGCTGAACAAACAAGCTGCGGACTGTGAAAACAAGACATTTAAAAAAAAAAAAAAAAGAAATCTTGATAAGACTCCTGAAATAGAAACGCAACAATAAAAGAAAACATCGTTGAATCCACAGAATTCGATGGCTACTAACAAAATTACAAAGATAACAGGAAATGTGCTCCTAAGTAGCTTCCTGCACAAATCCTCGTGCACCGATACGTCAAACCGCTGCTTTTCTCTGGTAAAATCAGTTCCTCAGTGACGCTGGTTGATGAGTCAGTAACCATGACAACTGAGTTTAGTTGTTGCTACGTGTTTTTTTTTTTTTTTTTTTTTTTTTAAAGTTGCAAGCGATGCATATTAAGAAGCGCTGCTTTAAACCCTGTCTTGTCCCGTCTGTGCCTCTTTGTGTCACTAATGAAATCACAGCTCATCTGATTTTCTGAAGAATATGACCTTTGACGAACCCAGAGGGTTCAAAGTGTATTCCGTATGTTGCATCATGAGAAAAGAGAGCTCTGACTGTACTCACCATCCAGGGATCCTGCAAAGGACTCGTGTCCTCACTCGTTTTCCTATAAAGCACAAACGAGCTACTCTGCTATTTCGTATAAAGATATGAATTGTTTGAAAGGATCATCGATATATATATAGGGATACCATTTGGGGTTTGGCATATTTTTCCATCCAGATTGCGAGAAGAGTCCTTGAGGATTGTTGAAAGACTTTCAGAGCAGTTGTGTTATCATTTTTTTTGGGGGGGGGGTGCGTACAGCTTTGTGATAGGAATGTCAAAAACGGAGCGGTAGGAGTCGTTGTTGGACGCCTCGGGCGGCGGTGACCCCTCCCTCACCGTCACCGTGGAAAAAAAGTGAATCCAAAAGGAAATAACAGACGTAGCAGAGAGAGATTGGACATTAAAGAGCCATATTACCTCACCGATAAGGAGATCGATATGGTGCACACAACTGCAGAAACACACACAGAAACACACACACACACACACACACACACACACACACACACACACACAGAGAGAGAGAGAGAGGAGCACGTGGAGCACCGCGATTCATTCTACAGTAGATGAGTTCAGTGAGTTCGTCTGTGTGTGTTCGCCGTTGCCAAGAGAGAAATCGGGAGAAAGGGATGGAGAGAGCGACAGCATGGCACACATACACACACACACACACACACACACACACACACACATGCACACACACACAGACAGACACACACACACACGCACACACACACACACACACACACAGAGCGAAAGAGAGAAAAACCTGGTGATATGAAACACACAGAGACTAACAAATCAAGCTCATTTGCATATTGCTGCATACTAATCAGGTGGCTTCTAGAGACTGTTTTTAGATGTGGTGTATCATGACAGGGTGGGGAGACTGACATGGGTGAAGTGGGGGAGAGATGGTGCAACGATTTGCATCAACCAAAAATGATGGCGCCCCGAAAAAAGGAGACAGGGAGGAATCTAGAAAGTGTCGGGTACCGGTGGTGCAGCTCGCTCCGTCTTCTACATGAATTAATCCCAGAATTATAAGATATCCTTCGGGCCCAGAACGTGCCATCTGCACGCGGCAATTTCCTCCTTGATCCTCCTCACTTCCATCTTTTCAAATAAGCTTCCTCCTCTCGCGTCTCTCTCTCTCTCTCTCTCTCTCCGACGTCGAGGGCTTAGTTTCAGACTGTACATGCTGTACTTTTTCTTTAAATGCATTTTGTCTGGGAGAGGGTGTGAGGTGATAACGGCCGGTGTTGTTGTGGGACTCCAGACCAGGCCGGGGTCTCGAGACCAGCTTCCGAAGGGTCCTGGTCTCTCGTCCCGGTTCCCATTTTGATTCAACTGTCAACATCAGGAACGTTCTCACGCGTTAAACTTGATTGTGTATTGTTTATATACGCGGGGCGATGATTCAATGTGATCGTTTATCGTCCTCCAGTGGAACCGCGTGGCGATGACGTCATATATCGAGATACCGTGACACGCAAGTACGCCGTCTATGGCGTGTACCCCCTCGAATGTCTTTAATTATTATTATTATTATTATTATTATATTGATTTGATGACTCTGTATTCGTGTGCGTGCGCTGTAAACATAGTCAGCGCACAGCTGGAAAATATTTAATTTCACTTGAAGCTATTTTTGTTCATTTTGCACGAAAGTTCTTAATTAAATGAGACAATACTTTTCATTTGTCAAGTATTTATAATTCACACAGGAGTAAAGCAAATAAAGGCTTCACCGTGTGGTTATTTCATATGGACTATTTATTTATTGAACAATCATAAAAACATCATGATACATGTCGTTATAGAGATGTGTCGTGACCTTTATTGGGATTTTGCCCATAATGTGGCAGATACAGATATATGACAATAAAAAGGTGAATGATGAGGAATCTGGATCTGGTTCACATTTTATTGTAAGTGTTTCATGAAGTGTGGGACTCACGCTGGTCTTGGTCTCGGTCTTGGTCTTGGTCTTGGTGTTGGTCTTGGTCTTGGACTTGGTGTTGGTCTAGGTCTTGGTCTTGGTCTAGGTCTTGGTCTAGGTCTTGGTCTTGGTCTTGGACTTGGTGTTGGTCTTGGTCTAGGTCTTGGGCTTGGTCTAGGTCTTGGTCTAGGTCTTGGTCTAGGTCTTGGTCTTGGTCTTGGTCTTGGACTTGGTGTTGGTCTTGGTCTAGGTCTTGGGCTTGGTCTAGGTCTTGGTCTTGGTCTTGGTCTAGGTCTTGGTCTAGGTCTCGGTCTAGGTCTAGGTCTTGGTCTTGGCCTTGAGTGTCATGTGTGTGTGTGTGTGTGTCATGTGTGTGTCATGTGTGTGTGTCATGTGTGTGTCATGTGTGTGTTTGTCACGTGTGTGTCGTGTGTGTGTGTCGTGTTTGTCACGTGTGTGTCGTGTGTGTGTGTCGTGTGTGTGTGTGTCACGTGCGTGTCGTCTGTGTGTTTATCATGTGTGTGTGTGTGTGTGTGTGTGTGTCATGTGTGTGTTTGTCACGTGTGTGTCGTGTGTGTCCTGTGTGTGTCATGTGTGTGTGTCGTGTGTGTGTGTGTCACGTGCGTGTCGTCTGTGTGTTTATCATGTGTGTGTGTGTGTGTGTGTGTGTGTCATGTGTGTTTGTCACGTGTGTGTCGTGTGTGTCATGTGTGTGTCATGTGTGTGTGTTGTGTGTGTGTGTGTCACGTGCGTGTCGTCTGTGTGTGTATCATGTGTGTGTGTGTGTGTGTGTGTGTGTCATGTGTGTGTTTGTCACGTGTGTGTCGTGTGTGTCATGTGTGTGTCATGTGAGTGTGTCGTGTGTGTGTGTCGTGTGTGTGTGTGTCATGTGTGTGTGTGTCGTGCGTGTGTGTGTGTGCGTCACGCCGCCCTCACACGCGTGCAGAGAGCATCACGTGCACGCGGCCGTGTGTTCGCCGACATCCTCAGTGCATGAAGTTGACCGCTCACTCCGCGACCTCCTCCTCCTCCTCTCTCTCTCCGTGTCGACCCGTTGCCACGGATACCATTTAGTTTGACTAAAGGCAACATATTTGTTATCGCAGCCATCGTGTAGCTCGCCTCACATTAAACATAATTGGATTAAATTACTCAAAATCACAACAATCCAGCTCGACTGCCGTCATCTGGAAATCTGAGACATTACACCGCGCTGGCCTCGCGCCAGCTCCTCTCATGCTTGTTTAACCTCCGGGCCGTTTTTTTTTTTTGTTTTAATGGCGGGCAAACGCACAGCCAGTCGTGGTTATTGAGCAATTAAACCAATTTCAGGTGCAACACGTGCAATAAATCTGGTTGTTAGATTTTATATATATATATATATATATATATCGAGGCCTTGCTCTGAGACTCCCGGTGGCTGTTCTGTGTGTTTCCTCCACGTCGGGTCAAATGCATCGAAGGTCTGTGGTTCTGGAGATAATTACGCTGTGTGGGTTAACGGGAAAATATTGTCAGTAAACGTTATGGTCTGCAGTCTTTTCGTCTGTTCTCGTGTTTCTTAGCGCGTGTTTGTTATTATTCTCCGGGATAGCTGGCGGGAGTGAGAAGAGGTGACCCCATGCTGGGATCTTTATTTTGTTGGTCTCAGACCTTCTGACTCAACGTTTATCAATCAGATGGAGGAGAGCTCCATTAAGGACGCAGCAGAGGAAATAAAAAGTTTTTTTACTGACGATGCACATTCAACGCGAACGCAGCCAATCAGAGCCTCGCTCCGAACAGCCAGCTCTCTGAGGGCATTCTGGGAAATGCAGGAAACTAAATAACCCTGTGTGTGTGTGTGTGTTTGTGTGTGTGTGTGTGTGTGTGTGTGTGTGTGTGTGTGTGTGTGTGTGTGTGTGATCGTGACCTCGTGCAGCAGCATGGAGTCAATAACGACTCCCTCTTGTGACCCTGCAGGAGTTTGCAGTGCTGACCAAAGAGCTGAACCTCTGCCGGGAACAGCTGCTGGAGCGAGAGGAGGAGATAGCGGAGCTGAAGGCGGAGAGGAACAACACACGAGTCAGTATTACACGTCTGTTTAACATTATCTTCTTTATTTATCTGGTTAATTAAAGTTCTGGTCCGATTCCCTTGTCGTGTGAGTTTTTTTGACTTGCTCTGAGAAGAAACTCACAGTGAACTCTAATCCGCCCGAGACTGTTCGTAACAAATTGGAGCTTTTTTTCGTTGTCTGCGAACCACACGTGTGTCTCCAGCTGCTGCTCGAACATCTGGAGTGCCTGGTGTCCCGCCACGAGCGCAGCCTGAGGATGACCGTGGTGAAGAGGCAGGCCCAGTCCCCGGCCGGGGTCTCCAGCGAGGTGGAGGTCCTGAAAGCGCTCAAGTCCCTGTTCGAGCACCACAAGGCTCTGGACGAGAAGGTGAGGGAGAGGCTACGGGTGGCGCTGGAGCGGGTGGCGTCCCTGGAGGAAGAGCTGCAGTCCTCCTCCCAAGAGGTGAGTCCACGTCCTGCTGTGCGTCTCCTCGGTGGGCGAGGCGGTGGAGTCGCTCCTGACGGTTCCCCCTCCGTGTTGTTCCAGGTTGTGTCTCTCAGGGAGCAAATCAAGCGACGGCAGCAAGGACTGGAGAACGGCAAAGAGGTAACGGGGCGTCACAGTCCTCCCTGTGTCAGCATGAGAGATCTATTATACTCTACTACTATACTATCAGTAAGGCAGGAGCCCTCATGAACCAACTGACCGGTGGAAAGGTGAACTTCTCAACATGCTGTCACGAGACAAAGGTCAGGGTCAGACCTACCGCATGCTAAGATCTCCATCCTCAGTTTAGCATGTTAGCGCCCTAACGTCTGCTAACCAGCGGCGAACTAAACTGTCTGTAGTGGCCGTTTGTCTAAATCAAAGGGCCACTGATGCACCATGGGTTGTGGTTTGACGGAGGCAAAAGAAACGCACTCTCCACTTGATTCTGATTTTCTCTTATTATTTATTTCAAAAACAAAAGAACAAAAAGAACAAAAATAACTCTAAACGCTGCTTCTCCTGCACTGGTAGAAAACCATGAGCCCACCCAGGTGCATTCTGGTCCTATACCTGCCTGCTCCTAATTATAAAACCCAGGTGCATTCTGGTCCTACACCTGCCTGCTCCTAATTATAAAACCCAGGTGCCCACAGCTTCACCTAATTAGTAAACAACAAAAAACTATCAAAAGAAAAAGCTCTCCTAATACATCAAGAATCAACCTAAACAAATAAACACCCAAACTAACCAAACAATACTACATGTGAACTAAAACAACTAAATACGAACATTTATACATATATTACATATATTATATTATATATATTACATAAATAAATAGCTCCAACACCGTCATCTTCTGAATTGAGGGTCTCTGATGAAGTGTGTCGCAAGCCGTGCGTATTGTAAATACTCTTTGGGATGATTTGTGATGTTAGATTATAAAATAACCTTTTGTTCCCCGACTTGCTGGTGTAATAAAGTGGTAACGTCTAAGCCAGGTATTACCGCCATTGAAGCATATTATTCCTTTTATAATCCTATGATTATAGGGGATATTAACTTTTATTCTTATTTGAACCTTATCAAAAAAAACTAAAAAACTCAGACCAGGGCCGTAAAGTGTGTGTGTGTGTGTGTGTGTGTGTGTGTGTGTGTGTGTGTGTGTGTGTGTGTGTGTGTGTGTGTGTGTGTGTGTGTGTGTGTGCGATGACACGTGATGTCACGGCCGGTGAAAACAAATAGACCGGTTGGTTGTTTACGGTGACAAACACAACGAGTTGTATCGTAGCGGGAGCCAGGACGCTCCCCGTGATTCTGCACACCCTCGTCCTTTAAAAAACTCTCTCTTGGAGAAGCACTGCTCTAAAGAAATATATAATAATAATAATAATAATAATAATAATAAGCTGCTACCATTCTTATGTGTAAGTAACCTGATGAGAAGAGGGAATGTTCTGTTGCCGGTTACGTCATCTCCTTCAAAACTCACTCTGGTGCAGGCTGAGGCTGATGGGAATGTCATTCATGTTGCAGGCGTTTGGTCCTAAAGGAAAGGACTAAAAATAAATATCTAAATTTTACCTGAGCGATACGGAAAGAGGGAGACATGTACACGTCAAATCATTCCGGTAGCTGAGTCGACATTTTAATCAAAAGCAACAAATGTCTCGGTGTTGTAAGATTGAAAAGTCAGAGGATCCTTCAGGTTCCTCCTCTGGGAACCTCGAATGTCTGTTATAAAGTTCACAGTGAGTGTGTGTGTGTGTGTGTGTGTGTGTGTGTGTGTGTGTGTGTGTGTGTGTGTGTGTGTGTGTGTGTGCCGAGCTGTTTAGTAGATGCTGAGGTACTTGCACCTGCTTGTGGCGCTGGAGACAAAGTCAGGAGGTCACAGACGTTGTTAGGATTCAAGACGTGGACGCCATCATTTTATGGCTTTCTATTTAAACGGAGTTGAGACTCGGTCTGCCCACGGAAGGGTTTTAATTTCAATTTATCTCAGCACATTAAAAATGCTGCATCACTTCTTTTCTCAATCACCAGCTGATCAGGGCCACTGCCTGCCAGGAGCTGCTGCCTCCAGTCTGCAGTTAAATCTTTGATCAGTATTGTTGCATCATGGCCTCCAGCCAGCAGCACTCGGTTCACTCAGAGAGGAGGAAGTTAGGCACCATCTTGGATTTCGCAAGAGTTGTAATGACTTTAATTCTCCAGTAATCCATCGGAGTAAGTTGTGTTTATGTTACTTACGAGTTTATTTTCACTGGTCGCTGAGAAGTTCATCGTCCCTCCAGTTTGGTTCATACTTTTCCATGAGCACTTTATCTTTAACTGTCATGGTAGAAGAACCTTGAAGTTTTTTCTTGTGAACACACCACCATCCTCAATAATTTACTTTAGTGAGTTGAGGTATTTCTTCCAAAACAAAATACTTTGGCTCAAACATTTATTTTGAAATCCCAAAAACTACCCGGGCGAACTTTATCCAATATATCCCCGCTTGGGTACTTACTGCCTCATTAATTAAAGCAAATCTTTTCCTCTCGGTTCAGCGGCTTCCCAACGGCCCTTCGTCCATCTTGGATGAAGCCGACGTGGACCGGCAGCGAGAGGGCGAGATAGAGCGCCAGAGGTCAGAGCTGGGTCAGCTGAAGGAGAGACTGGCCCTCATGTGCAGACAGGTACTCCACTCCGACGCCCTCTCGTGGCTCTAATGCTTTCACCCGAAAGCCAAAGCAAAGATATGACACCCTCAGCCCCACTCTCGCGTCCCTTTCCAGGTCGGGGAGATCGAGGAGCAGCTGACGTCCGCCAGGAGGGAGCTGGCCCGATCGGAGGAGGCCAACCAGAAACTGCAGCGGGACGTGAAGGAGGTGAGACTCTCAAACCCGACGGGGATGTGTAACCACTCGCTATGGCAACAAAGACATGTTTGCCTCCTTTGGCAGCGGCGGCTGTTACTGTACGCACCAGAGCCTCTTGCCCCCCTCCCCCTCCCCGTATCCATGGCGACAGATCCATCAAACCAGTCAGTGTGCTGGTTGCCCGATTGGAAGGTGTGAGGGCGTTTTTTGGGACGAGAGGCCGGTCGAGTCGGTTAACTTCTTCTCCAGGTCGAACTGCTTCTCCTCTCTTGAGCTCCCACTGTCCTCCCCTCCCTCCCCCTCTCCCCCCCCCGCTCTCTCCCCATCTGTCTCTCTTTGACTTGTGCAACTGTATAAGTGGGGCCCTCTGAAAGCTGTCAACAACAACTATTAACCATCATTATCATTCTTCAGCTAATAGCTGCTCAAGCCCAGGGAATTCCCTTTGATCAACACTTGTAAACCCGACATTTCTCCCCGTCTCACTTTCTCTGCTCTTCTTTGCTTTCTGTTTCTGCATCAAAATCTTTACATACGTTATTTTT
>JACSYO010001413.1:190000-210000 GCA_016806645.1 Ophiodon elongatus
TCTCTCTCTCCATCTCTCTCTCTCTCCCTCTCTTCCCTCCCCCTCTTTCCTTTTGTCAGCCTGTACAAAGGCGCGCTAATTTTCTAAACCCTCTATTTGGTCATGCACATTCAGATATAAATCTTTGTCTCTCACTCTCAGTCAAGCAGAAGGCTTGTTATTAACTCCCCCCCCCACCACCACCACCACCCTCATTTTTTCCTTCTTCTCTTTCACTCTCCCCCGTCTCCCCCCCCTCCCCCCCCCCTCCTACTCAGGCGAGGCAGAGGGAGAGGATGAACGACGAACACAACAAGCGTCTCTCCGACACGGTGGACAAGCTGCTGTCTGAGTCCAACGAGCGGCTGCAGCTGCATCTGAAGGAGAGGATGGCCGCTCTGGAGGAAAAGGTGACCGGCTCAGACCAAAGCAAGCGCTCACAGCATTTCTGACCTTTCCATCGAAGGCCTAAAAACGTCTCAGTCGCCCCAAATCGAGACCCTAAAGATGTGTCCGTTTCCCCCAAATGAACTCCTGGTGTCCCTCTGCCCAGCAGGAAGTGTCCAGTTAAAACTTTCAAAAACTTTATTTCAATGGTCGTACACATCCAGGTACATACATGATATCTGAACTCTGCATATAACACATCCTACGCATATTTAGGAGAAGTGGGCTTCTGTAAAACTGCCTTTAATCTAGAAAATAACTTAACTTCACACTTAGTTTAATAGTTTGGATGTTTTGAAGGTACTTCTCCATATTCAGTGTATTACTACAGTAAAGGGAGTTGGTTGAGCAAAGCAATGTACTGCTGTGGATGTATTCTAATCATTTAAGCGTACGCTATATTTAGAATACTATAACGGCTTTTCCCTGCCCTTTCTTAACTTAAGCCGCTCATGTATCCATCTACGCTCTCGCCAAAGCCACAAGACTCCACTTAAAAAAACTACAATTGCAGAACAAAGGCATGGCAGGTCTACTTTGATTAGTTTGGATTCATCCAAGTCGCGCAGTAACATAAACAAACTTAGCGGTGGACCAGCGACTCCCATGTTACGCAAGGTAAAATGACTGTTTGTGGCTTTTGGAGCTGCTCCTGTTACCCGTCAGAAACATAGACTGTATACTATGTATGTATTTATACTACATATATACAGTATGTATACTAGCTGTCTCACGGAAAGAAAAGAAAGACTGCTTTAGACTTCGACTCAGCTACATTTCAGAGGATGTATTTTACTTCTTACTGCTCACATTATAAAATATAATGCGTTGATACAGCTTAAACTTCCCAGTAGGATGTCAAATATTCAAAATGAGCTCCACCTTGACCGAACGTAAAATGCTACTTATTCATTAATACTACAATAATAATAATAGAATACATTTATATAGTAGATGATAGAATAACACTCATATGGGCCATTCATTTCTGCATTTTAATTTTGATATTTTTAGTACATTTTGTTAATGATACTTAAAAACTTTCTCTTTGCAGAACTTTTACTTGTACTGATTTTTACAGTGTCGTGCTGCTGCTTTTACTTAAGTAAAGGATCTGAATGACGAGTGTAAATATAGGTTTACTTTAGCACATTATCAGCATTTTATTAACATTTCCCATCCGTTTTTTTCTGTTTTTATTCACCGGAAGCATTTTCCGAGCAGTCAGATTTGCAAAAGGAGCACGTTTACTGTAAAACATCAGATATTATTCTCCTTTTTCAGCAAGAAAACTTACTTTTGAAAGCACGGGAACATAAAATCTGGTTGAAAAATAGGATTTCAACAATCCCCTCGCTCCTGTGCAGCTTCAAAATACCGCAGTGAATATAAAAAGCTTCTCGTTCTTCCTCCAGAACGCCTTGTCTGAGGAACTATCCAACATGAAGAAACTCCAGGACGATCTCTTGGCAAACAAGGTGCCTCTAATCTTCACTCTCAGTTAAAACTAGTCGACATATGTTCCTTTTTTTGAATTTTTTTTCACCACCAAACTCTGTCTCCCCTGCCCCCTCAGGACCAGCTGATCGCGGAGCTGGAGCGTCTTCAGCTGGAGTTAGATCAGCTGCGAGCGAGGCCCGGGGGCTCTTATTCCAGGTTTGTCGGCCATTGAGAGAGAGAGAGAGAGAGAGAGAGAGAGAGAGAGAGAGAGAGAGAGAGAGAGAGAGAGAGAGAGAGACTCTAAAAATGTTCCGGGGTCTCTGGAGGCGTCTGACTGTAGAGACGCCGGTGTTGTGTCTCTTATCTCGCCAGACGTTGTAGATAAATCACCCCGCGTTTGGAGGCGTTTAACACTGTCAGCACTCCCGATCTAAGACAGTGTTGATATGTGGCCTCCGCTCACACTCGTTGACTCGGTGCCCAAACACACATACATGATCCAATTAGCACTTTCTCATCTGCACGTCTTGACACAGCCTTCTGGGAACTTGTTGATGGGAATATGATGCACTTTTAAACAGTATATGAAGTAAAATCACCAGCTTTCTTCACGTATTATATTCTTTTTATGTCTTTGTATATATTTTGCAAATCTCAGATATTTTTTTGTATTTCTTCTGTTCATATTTTAGTTTCTGTTTAGCCAGCTGCATTGTGTTTCTCTGTGTTGCACCATCCTTCTGCTGTGATCTCATCCCTCCCCCCCCCCCCCGCAGGGATGATTGCCACTCCATCTAATCTCATATCGTCTCCTTGCCTCCGTCTCTCCAGTCGCTCTCTGCCAGGCAGCGCTCTGGAGCTGAGGTATTCCCACGGGAGTGGCTCGCTCCCAACAGACTCGACCACTTACCTGGATTCCTTCGGTAACGCCTCCGCGGGGGGCGTGGTCAGGCGAAGTCACCGGGCCCGTTGGAGCTGCGCCAGAGAGGACTCTACCAAGGTGAGATACCACCCACCCCCCCCAACAAACCACAGCTTCCTCCTCATCCATCTGCATCTTTTTGCACTTTATACCTCTCAGAAGCATCAGTTACTTTTCTATTAAACAACAAACATTGGTAGAATATTGAACACATGTGTCCCCTCTGGATAGTCGTAAACTCCCATTTTACCCTTTTGTCTTTTTTTGCAATAAAATCTGTTTTGTTTTTCTTTCCACTTGAAAAAAGGAGTTGACTAATTGCAAGTTGATATTACTTTCATCCTGATCCTCTATGACTTTCTTATTAAAAGGAAGAAAAACATAACATAATGTGACATTTTGCTTTTTTTTCATTAAAGAACCACAGTACTACTCTCTGTGTGCAGTACCCAGACTGGGAGAGCGGGGCTCTGCTGGGGACCGGGTTCGAGCCGGGCTTGGATGTGGGCTGCTCCGACGACGACGACGACGGGGATCCTCGGTACGGCTCCGAGCTGCTGTCCCCCAGTGGACAGACGGACGTGCAGACCCTGGCCATCATGCTGCAGGAACAGCTGGAGGCCATCAACAAGGAGATCAAGTAAGGACGCACATCTTGTGTTGATTTTGCTCTCTGTGGACAAAGGTTTCCGAGCTCCAGGGTCTCCTTTAGAAAACCTCTCATTCTACTGCAACTGTGTCTTTTTGGCTTATGTAGATCGCATAGTGGCCAGGCTAGCTGTTTCCCCCTGTTTCCAGTCTTTATGCTAAGCTAAGCTAAATAGCTGCTCGCTGAAGCTTCATCTTCTTTTTTTTTTTGCACAAAAATGAGAATCTGAAGAAAAATGTCAAACCATTCCTTTAAGTCTTTTTCTGATCTGTTGGGTACGTTATTATCATATCATCCAAATGTTTCAGTCCTTCCTCCTCTTCTCACCCTCCAACTTTCAAACCCAGACTGATCCAGGAGGAGAAGGAGAACACGGAGTTGCGGGCCGAAGAGATCGAGAGCCGGGTCAGCGTGATGGACCCCCCGTCCTCCCTGGGGAGAGACGGCACAGGACGGGGCTTCATCCCCTCGTCCATCACGTCCTCCACCCTGGCCTCCCCCTCCCCACCGAGCTCCGGACACTCCACCCCTCGCCTGCCTCACTCCCCGGCCCGCGAGACGGACAGACAGGTACCGCTTCTATTCCCGTCCCGCGTTAACCTTTTTTTTTTTTCCGTTATCTCGCCTGCGTGTTCCACCTCCCTGTTTATGCAAACAGCTCCTCCAGACGGTGAGTCATGTGAGGAAAGCACAAGTAGATCACGCAGACATGGTCGGGGGAGTTCAGTTGTTCTTTAACAGCAGTTTGTTTAATTGGGCAAGACTGAAAACATTTTTTAGGAAGGTTTGACGGTTGGTGCCTGACACACCGGTTCCAGCATTTCCTATACGGGCGGATGGATTACAAAAGATGGTGCAATAAAAAAAAAAATATACAAACATGCAGTCAGTGTTGATGGTGAATGATGATAATATTGATGTGGGAGTTCTGAGCAGAATAGTTTAAGTTAGGAAGCATGAAGACAAAACCAGTGACGATACACTCGTGAAAACAAAAAAAAGATGTGATGTAACGTTGGGTTATAGTGACCAAAATAGTGAAAAAGTAATTCATAAATGATGCTAACATTGACATGATTAATCAATTTGCTAATCTGCGGGAAACTAGTCACCAAAATATTTCCCATCCAATAGGTCTGCAGGTCATTAACACTCGTTATGGTCCCGCTGCTGGTTGGCGTCCATGTTTGTTTTTGGTAAAAGAACGTGTGATAATCTGTTGGTGGAAAGAAAATGTGTCTTTTGTCTCCAAGTCCCATTTTATGAGGTGGAATGAGATTTGTTTTGCTTGTAGCCTGGATTTGTCCGAAAGAGTCGGTCTACTCTACGGTAATAAAGTATCATTTGAAAAGAATCATCCAAGCTTCACATTTTGAGAAATATATATATTTTTTTTTTTTTACACTTTGTTCTCCAGAACAGCAAAGAGGACGACCGCTCCCTCGCTCTCCTGGACTCCACGCCTCCTTCCACCCCTCGTGCGCTGCGGTTGGAGAGGATGACCCTCACCCATCCGGGGGCGATGCTCGACGACAACCGGGAGTTTCGCAGGTGAAGCGGCCTCACGCGCATCAGTTGCGTCCGACGCGTAATCTTGCGTAATCTTCCTTCGCCTCAGTGATTTCCCTTTTCGTTTCCCTCCCCAGTCTCTCGGCAGATGGCAGCAGCTCCAACAGCAGCCAAGATTCTCTCCACAAGTCCAGTAAGAAGAAAAGCATCAAGTCTTCCATCGGGCGGCTTTTTGGGAAGAAAGAGAAAGGACGGATGGGCCAACCCGGGCGGGACGGATCTTCTTCTCTTGGTAACCAGATGGAGGATAACACTGAGTGTATACTAGTAATCCACACTGTCAGCGTTTCCACTCACACACGTTTGCTCTGGCTCAGCGATTCGAGGTATTCGTATATATTTTATCTTTCATTCGTGTGACCTTTGACCTCACTGCGTCTTCTCCAGCGTCTACGCCCTCTGAAGACATGGCCTCTGGAGACCCAATGGGGTTGAACAAGACCGGGACTCTGGGCCCGGCAGATAAAGACCGCCGCAGCAAGAAGAAGTTCGTGAATTATTTCTATGTCTATATTTCTCTCACTTGAACGGCACCAAATGTGTAACTCTTCCTCTTCCTCTTCCTCTTCCTCTTCCTCTTACCAGGCATGAGCTACTGGAGGAAGCATGTCGCCAAGGACTTCCCTTTGCATCCTGGGACGGACCCACTGTTGTATCCTGGTTGGAGGTACCGTGTCATCGCAGAAACCTAAAGAGACACATGAGATATCCTTCTACAGTTTGCAACAGGAGTGGCGTTTTGTCTCACCCAATAGAGTCATCTTCTCTTTAACAGGAGGTCTCACTCTGCATTTTATAGAGATTTCAGAGCAAAAAAACATTATTTTAGTTTGGCATTGTGTATGTTACTGCTGTATATGGATGTATTAAACATCATTAGTGAAAAAATAAGTAAAATATGTAGTTTTGGTGAAACAAATTAAAATTTAAAATAATTCAATAAATCCTAATTTTCAGAGGATTGTTCTAACCTGTCTGTACTTAAAAACTCTTTCATGGTTTTCTGCTTCACTTTATTCAAAGTCAACCTGTGCAGAGAGAGTGTTCACATATTGTGATATGATATAAAAAAGGTTTAAACCTGCAACTACATTATTCTAAAGTGATGATCATCCTGAAAGTGCTTCTTTTTTTTTTTTTGGCGAAACTGAAATATTTTCATTTATTCTGTGTTCCATCTTCATTTACTTATAACCAGTAACATATATATACTGCTATTTACACATTATTTACAAATCTCACAGTTATTACCTTTATAATAACACCAACATTATTAAAAATAGACCTTGTGGTTGCAGAGATCTACTCGTTTTAGTATGGGCATGCTTTTTTTTTCGTGCGGAGGCCTCAAAAATAGGTTAGGAGTTAAACATTGGATTCAAACTGTTACCAGCATCAAAATGTCTGGTCGTTGCATGTTTTACCGAATTCGGACGAGAGCAACAGGTGTTTCAATTTAACGAGCGACCGTGTTAACTGGTGGCTTTCCGTTGCTCGTTACGTAAATGTTTGGCGTAGATGATGAGTCTGTGTTTTATATTGATTGAAGGCTTTTAACGAGGACGCCTGCATGTTTCGATCGGGGTTTTTCAACGACTGATTGCTGTCGGCTGATTGTGCGGTCACTTGCAGCCCATTCTAAAACTCAATAAAGTCAAACCTCTGAGTCCATGTCCTGGTGTTTGACGTTCTGCACATGAACACGGATAACTCGTAGCTCGTCTTTCTGGTTAAACGTTAAACACTAAGTTTCTCCACCAAATACATTTTTATTGGGCCACTTGCTGATATACTCCACCTCATTAATAACACACGGATTTGGAAAATTCAATTTCTTTAGGTTGCTGTCGCCATCTTTGGACGCCATCATCGTCATTGTTTTGTAAACTGTAAAAAGATCCATTTGGGTCCACAAAACAACGTTCTTTTCTCTCGTATTGTTGTTAATCTGCCCGTCTGCCTCCTTCCAGCTGTGGGTGGGAATGCCGGCCTGGTACGTCGCCGCCTGTCGCGCCAACGTGAAGAGCGGCGCCATCATGGCCAACCTGTCGGACACGGAGATCCAGAGGGAGATCGGCATCAGTAACCCGCTTCACCGCCTCAAACTGCGGCTGGCCATCCAGGAGATGGTGTCCCTCACCAGCCCCTCTGCCCCGGCCAGCACCCGCTCTGTGAGAACTCATTAAAAAAATAAATGTTTTAATGTCATAAATAAACCCCGCTGCAGATGCAGAGACTGTAACGATGAAACACTTTCTTATTGCCAGTGTGAGGTCCACGTTGAACCAGGTGTTTGTAGTTTTGAGATTAGGTGAAATGCTAATGATCCCTGTTGGGAGATTTGCAGCAGAAACTAGTAATATATAATAATAATAATAATATAATTGAGAGTATATGAATGATGTCAAATAAAAAGCAGATTCCGTTAGATGGAATATAGGACATGAAACGAATCCCGCATGTGATAAATGTCAAACATAATAAAAAAAAAAAATAGGAGTGTATTTTCTACAGGAGAATGACAGTAAACTGTGCACCGAAAAAAAAGTTCCACCTATTTCACCTCGTAACAAAACTTGGCAACAAAAGCAACTTTTTACCCAAATTTTTTTGCGTTCTCACACAGACGACAAAAAAACAAACCAGATGTTGAAAAAAGTCGTAAAAGTGTTGCACGCACATGCGTTGGTGCCGCGGCGTTCAATGCCTCCCGTTCCAAACGAAGGTAAAGTCACAAATAACCAAAGGCCGTCTTGAGACCAGTTGAGATGGTGAAAAAAAATGAATACAGAACTTCCTGTTCTTCAACATCACCATGGCGATTAGAAAAGCGGCCCGCTGTTGTGGTTTGGAAAAGAAACGTACAAGTTGAGTCAGTTCATGTGTTTTTTTTTTTTATTTTTTTGTTTTTTTTTATCTCAACCGCTTCACTTTTCTCTCTCGTTCACAGTCGACCAGTAACGTGTGGATGACCCACGCGGAGATGGAGACCCTGAACGCGGCCACCAAGCCTCCGGTTAGTGCCCCCCCCCCCTTCTCCCCCCCGCTGCCCCATCTCTGTCTGAAAAACCCTCTTTTTTTTAAAATCTATTTCATTATTATTTTTTAATTATTTTAAGCGTTTCGTCTGGTCTGAATCATGTTGACGAGTCTCTCCCCTCCTCTTCCTCTTCCTCTCTCTCACTCTCTCTCTCTCTTTTTGAATTTCTGCCTCTTTATTGTCTCTGTCTTTGTGGGCCCAGGGCAGAGTGTTGAGCATCTTCTTCTCTCCCTCTGGTTGCTGTTTCAGTGTGAACTGCTTCCAACTAATTACCCGTTCACTAACACACTATTCCTTCCTTTTGTCCTCATTTCCTGCTGCTGCTGCTGCTGCTGCTCCCTCCTCCTCTGCTTCGCCTCCATCATCTCTCCATCCGTCCTCCCTGCTCTTGACCCCTGCTCCCTTTTCCACTTTTCCCCTCGCCACCTCCACATCACTCTCTCTGGCTCTGTCTGGCTCTGTCTCTTCTCTCATCGCTGCAGGAGCTCAAAGAGTTCAGCTGGGATCAGGTAAGGATCAACGGAAAAGTCAGAATTAAGGCAAAAACATTGTTTTCTTTTCATGCACTAGTGGAAATAAAAAATACACATTTAGGTGTTTATTTTACTACTTTGTCTACTTGTAGATTTATCCTAAATTCACCAAAAGTTACCATTAGACAATGCTTCATTTGCATATTTAAACATAACTTTTCAGGAAACATGTAATACAAAATATAATTGTCTTAATGTCAGTAATAAACTGGGGAAGTTCTATGGTGTTATTGTTTTTACCCTATTCACCTGTAGTGTCTTCAAAATGTATGTAATTTTACAAAACATATGTTTAAAGGCCGTTTTCTCTAAATTATAGTTTCATTCCTCTCTATATTCTGAAGGTTTTTACACAGGAGTTCATTCATAGCCTGATTTAAACATTTTATTCATATAAACATGGCAAGATTATTTTTGACTATTGACTATTTTTAGATTTACGGTGTGATTTCCAAAATTAATCTAATATCGATGGCCAAATTGCAAAACCTCCTATCTGCAAAATGATCCGGGAAAAGTGCAATAACCTCCTATCTGCACTATATATATATATATATTTTTTTTGTATTTTTGTATTTTTTTGTATTTATGTATTGGGGGTATCCTTAACAAATAGCATGCTGCAAGAAAACAACAAGTTTTTTTTTGTATTCTCAAAAAAGTGCATTTTTCAGACAGGAGGTTTTGCTCTTGTGTGTGAACATAATTGAACAATACATTTTGCACCTGGCTTTATTCAAAGTTCAGCTTTCACTCCTGGAAATGTACGTAAATGAGCACATATTTGATGAGATAATGCCTCATTAGTAACGAAACATTCCCGAAAATTTGTAATACAAAGAAAATAATTGTCCCAACGTAAGTAATCCACAGGGCAAGTTTCATAGCGATATCTATTAGTTTTTATTTTTACCCTATTCACTCCGTAACAGCGTATTTGTCAGTAGTCGTATCTCCAGTGAGACTAAAACCACAGTGAGTCACGAGCTGCTGACCTGCACTACCATCAGGCATGAAGCAGAGCGTGAATCAGCGTTGATGGCCTGTGGTTGTCCCCCTCCAGATACTGGCCTACGGCGACATGAATCATGAGTGGGTGGGCAACGACTGGCTGCCCAGCCTGGGTCTGCCACAGTACCGCAGCTACTTCATGGAGTCCCTGGTGGACGCCCGCATGTTGGACCACCTGACCAAGAAGGAGCTGAGAGGACAGCTCAAAATGGTGGACAGCTTCCACAGGTAGAAGCTCGGGCTTCTGCGTGCCCGCTCTCGCCGCATCTCGTGCAATTTTGTCTACTTGTCAGCCTCGTTCTTGCTTCTCAGTGAAATATGAAGGTGTTAAAAGACGCGCGGGGGAGAGTTCCTGTTGTTGTGACACCCTCTTTGTTCAGGTGCGTGTCTCCAGGCTCTCTATTTAAAGGGAAGAGTCCAGGGGTCACAGGTGTTGGATCGCGGTAATGCTTTCTGAGTGCAGGTGAGAGTGGAAAAAAAAAAAAACAGGCCCTCGGTTAACCCCGCCCCAACCCTCTGGCTCTTCCTCCCAGGGTCAGTTTGCATTACGGCATCATGTGCCTGAAGCGCCTCAACTACGATCGCAAGGAGCTGGAGCGGAGGAGAGAGGAGAGCGTCCACCACAACAAAGGTCAGCTCATTGTCTCTCTATTCTCTCTCTCTCTCTCTCTCTCGCTCTATGCTAGATTTTTCTGGCCACCCTGCTAATTAATAAGACTTTTTCCCCTCATCTCTGTCACTTTATTTATTTGTTTGTTACGTTTATCGGTTTAAAGTCAAAGCGTTTGTCAGTTAAAAACAAGTTTCCCATGTACGATTTCTTCCTTTGTCTTCCACTCTGAAAGCCGTTTACAAGGAAACATGAGGCAAAAATACAGAAAATGAGTAGAGAACACTATATATACAATATTCAGAATGACAGAGGCATAATACATAATATTAGAGAAATAAGTAGTAGAGTATATAAGAGCAAGAAGTGAAGTTATTCATTGTGACTAAATGTGTTACTAAAGAGTGTATCCCTTAAATCACCACATTATGAACATAAAACATGAAGTCTGAACTAAATCAAATAACAAACCAAGGCTTTTGTCTTCTAGGAGACCTTTAAAGGCCTGTTTTTAGAGCTAACGCTAGTAAACCTGACCGTATCTGTGCACGTTAAATTCTGCTTCACATGCCAGATATCAACGCCTCGTCCTTCCTTATAAATCAGGAGCGATTTGCACTTAACATCATGAATATTACAAACAATCCATCAGGAGATCACTAATCCAGGGATGTTGATGGAAAAATGTCCCAGTCGAAGATCTTTCTGTTCAGTTATACTCACAACTCTGTTTGAATCCTCTCACTTTTGTATTTGACAATTGGAGGTTCCCATTTCATATCAGAGTTTCGAGTTCAAGTACAGTGGAGAAGTCGTTGGCATTGAAAAAACAATTCAATCCCCACAGATTTTAAAATACCAGAAGCATAATATGAAACAAGACTTATACAGTTATGTGTAAGTACTGAATCCCAGAACTTGTCATAGTTTGTCTTTGGTCAGCTCTGATCCCAGCGCTCTGCCTGCTGAGCGAACGCCTTAAAAATTAGATACTCGTCCAAAATAAAACCCTAATATATTTATTGGTCAGTATATGACAGCGCTTTCGAACCGAGATTCAAAGTAACTGCACTTCTAGTTGACCTCTAGTCTCCACTTCCATCAGCCACAACGCGAAGTGTCTTCTGCAGATCTGTGTCATGCTCTGAGAATAGGATCACATCGTCTGCATAAAGTAGAATACCGACAATCAATTCACCCACTCGTCGACAGGATTTTATTTGAAGAGCGAAATTATTAACGTCAATGGAGAGAACAGTGTGGGTGACCTCAAGTCTCCTGCTTCCCACCAGATTGTTGATTATTTTTATGATACTATTAATAGTGGCAGCTGCTTTACTTACTTTTAACAACAGAGAAAAAAATAAGTAATTTTACATTCGAAACTCAATAACCATGAACAAGTATTCACTTTCTTACATCATCTTTATCAGCAAAAGCAAACTGAAACTTAATGATGGCAAACAAAACATTTCCTTTGATTTCCGCAGTCGTACACGTTTCTGGAAGATGTTTGGACCACCCCTCTGTTATTGCTCCCCTTATAAACCGCAGCTTTCTAGTGAAATTTGGCTAGATAACGATTGCATTAATGTCAACAGACTCGATCATGAAACAAACCCCACAATCTCTCGCTCTCCCACCGCTACGCCTTGGGATACACATGTTGTACATTTACAATCAGTTCGTCTTGGCTGATCGCCTCGCTGAAGAATTCCCCAAGTGAGGAAATTTGCGGGTTTTTGGGGATTTCGTCTGATGATAAGCTTGACCTGTCAGGGAATAAATTAGTAAAGCAGGAACATTTCACTATTTTTCTTTATCGCTCATCAGCACTGAGCAGCTAGATTACCCCCCTCAGAGGACCATGGCATGTTTCATCCAGCTGGAAGTCCAGGAAGTGAGCAGCATATTAAGAAACCTGATCTCGCTTTTAAAAACATGGAGCGTATATACAGCCTGCTGTTTTGCAGACGAGTGCCTCCTCTCCCGCCTCTTCACCTTCCTCTTCTTCTCCCCTCTCAGATGTGATGGTGTGGTCCAATGAGCGTGTGATGTGCTGGGTGCAGACCATCGGCCTGAAGGAGTACGGCGACAACCTGCGCGAGAGCGGCGTCCACGGGGCTCTGCTGGCTTTAGACGACACCTTTGACTACACCGACCTGGCGCTGCTGCTGCAGATCCCCAATCAGAGCACACAGGTTACTGACTTTCTGTATGAGGAGGAATTAGTGCCACAGCACGGAGAGACGAGCACTTTTAAGGGAATGTAAAGAACAAGCCGCCTCCGAGCATGTTTTTTACATTAGTATTTTTTTGGCATTCTCTTTTTTTAATATATTTGAGAGTGGACAGGAAACGTGGAGAGAGGTGCCAAGCAGGAATTAAATCATCAACTTGGTGGTGGTATGCACCCTAACCTTTAAGCTATTGGCGCGCCAGCTTTACCACATATTAAAAAAAGTACATATACTTCTTCGCATTTATTGAAAAATCCAAAATCTATCATTTGCAGCTATATTTATTTTCAAATTAACACAAGCTGTGACCTGGAGGCTTCAAGTTACCTCATCACACTTGTGTAAGTCTAAGTTGGGTCATGATTGGCCTCAAAACGTGTTGAGATGTCATAAAAGCGTGCTCATACGTTCATGTGTGAGATTTAGAGTAAAGACAGAAAAACTTTCCCTCTTTCAAAACATACTTCTGGGGTCAAACGCTGCACATGCATCATTCTGCACACTGAAGGTCAAACAAGTGGAGGAGGACCTTTAGGTTTTTTGCTAATCAATATCTGTCAATTTTTCTTTGCACGACAAAGTCTTTAGTTTAAAAAGCGTCTTTAATAAAAGCGTTTTTTTTCTGCAATTTACAGTCATGATTGGAGCCTTTATTTACTTCAGCGAGAAATATTGGCTTTTGTTAGGCCTTTAATGATATTGACGATAATAAGTGGTGGTTTTTGTCTTAAATAACCCAATTTCCTTTGATCTTATCTGTATGATATGTGTTAAAAATCTTAAAGAGCTACAGGCCGGGGTCCTTTGTTGCATCTCTCTCTCCATCATTTCCTATCTATAATAATCCATCCATCCATCCATCCATCTAAAGCCTCATCTGCCCCTTTAGATTCCCCCCGTGCTGGTTAAAAGCAGGCATGATATTCAAACATAATGAACGGCAGCACAGCACAGCCGTCCTGAAAATGTGTTACCTGCAGAGTCCGAATGAATCTCAAAGCTCTTCCTCACCTCTCTCCTGCAGGCCAGACAGCTCCTGGAGCAAGAGTACAACTCCCTCATCTCCATGGGAACCGAGAGACGACCCGATGAGGTCAGCGCGCTAAATCAAGCCCCAAGAAATAAGCGGGAAAAAATACAGATTTGGCTATGTGATGGATTGTCTTTCTTTCTTTCCCGTGTTTAGCAGGATGGAGCGAAGACGTTCACCCGCTCGCCCTCCTGGAGGAAGATGTTTAGGGAGAAAGACCTCCGGGGCGTGACCTCCGACTCCGCCGAGACCCTGCCTGCCAACTTCCGTGCCTCAGCCATCTCCACGCCCTCCGTTACCCTGAGAAAGGTTCAGAGTGATGGTGAGTACGACCCGTGACCTCTGACACCTCTGACACCTCCGCTCTCACATTCACATATGTTCGGCTCCTCTGAGCTCTCCAGGCGCGTCTCAATTTAGACGATGTGTGAAGACCTGTTACTCTAGATGGCATTACTCACAGGAAGAGCATGACAGGAATCAGGGCGGGAGTCAGGAATCAGGGCGGGAGGCCTGTTGTCGAGAGGTCACAGGGCGGATCAGGTACTCTGCACATCATAACATCTTCATTTGAAATGTATGGAAGAGTATGAGGGACAACGGGCACGAGAGAAAACATTAGAGGAAGATGTTGTTGTTTTTTTATTTTTTATTTTGAGAATAAAGTTGCAACGTCAAGAATAAATTCAAAATATTGAGAATAAAGTCAAGATATTGAGAATAAATTCAGAATGTTGTGAATAAAGTCAAGATATTGAGAATAAATTCAAAATGTTGTGAATAAAGTCAAAATATTGAGAATAAATTCAAAATGTTGGGAATAAAGTCAAAATATTGAGAATAAATTCAGAATGTTGTGAATAAAGTCAAAATATTGAGAATAAAGTCAAAATATTGAAAATAAATTAAACATATTGAGAATAAATTAAAAGAGTTGGGAACAAATTTGAAATTTTGAGAATAAATCAAACTACTGGCACTGACGCGTATACTAAAATGTCCCTTTATTCTCAAAATATAAAATTAAATAAAAAAAATCTTCCTCCTCTCATTTTTCCCCTTGTGTCTGGCCCTAACACTAATAATAGCCTTGTACAGAAACATTTGTTTTCAGCCATGTTATATAAGACTCACATGCACAGAGCAGTTGGTTGTTTTCATGCTACTGTGCCATTAGTTTGTCTTTCCAGCAAAGGAACTGGCAATAACAAGGAGCAGACGCTTCAAAGCACAGAGGAAGACGATTATCCCTCGTTCCACTTCTTAATAGGAATGCCTGTGGAAGGTCAGTGCATGTTTAAAGCATCGCAGCCATGATAATGACCCCGTCTGTGTCTTGTTTTCCCCGGTCTCCAACACAGCCAGCTCTGGTGCCCGGGGGGAATCTGCCTCAGTGAGGACGTACTCCTGTTGAGGGGTCCGAGGTGAGAAAACACAATTAATGAACCTGTCCCGTAGTGTTTCATCTGTGCGGTGAGACACAACATCTTCAGCCCCCCTCCCCCCTCCCCCAAAATGCCTCTCACATGTGCCGAGCACATTTCTTTGTTTTATGCATTTGCTTGTTGAGCCTGGGATTATGAGGTCTTTTTAAAGTGGTGGGCTTTGGGCGGAGTTGAATTAAGGCCGCGGACGCAGTGACGTGGGAATAAACGCTGTTTCTCTCCTCAGGGCGCTGACTGGACTGTGACCGGAGGACCTTCGCTCGCTCATCCACGGAGAAAGAAGCAATGAATATAACCATTTAACTTTAAAAAAAAAAAAAAAAAAAAAAATCTATCGGTCTGACCATTCTGCAATAACAGAAGCAAAGGAATGAAGGCGGAAAATGACATGAAGAATGTTACGAATGTATTTTCCGACCAGACCGGGAAGGTTGAATGGGATCAGCTGTTTTCTCTCTCTGTCTCTCTCTTCCTGTCCTCCTGTCTTTGCTCTCCCTCTCTCCCGGCGTGACTGTGGGGTTAATGAAGGACAACACCGGTGTTGGTTCGATTTTGGTCCCCCCCCCTCCACCCCCCCAGCTCCCCTTCCTCTCTTCATTCCTGTCGGAGTCTGCACACAGTCAGCAGAGTTGGCAATATCAGGGCTCACTTTCCTCCCTTCAGAGGAAACCACTATACTTGCTGCCATTTATTCTCTTACAGTTTGAAAAACTACTAAACGTGTCGCCTTATAACTTCTGCTCAGCAACAGGTGTTTTTGATGAGAGCCGGGGGCAGAAGTTAACCTCACCGTAAAGTTTAGATTTGAAAAACAAGAGGAAATGACTGGAAGGACGTTAAAATTAGGGAGGGGGGGGGGCGGGGGCGGTTAAACAACACCGGTGTTCTCCTGTGTGCCCATGGTGTCCAGTGGCAGCCATCATGGCTCCAGTGGCGGCCATCATGGCTCCAGTGGCGGCCATCATGGCTCCAGTGGCGGCCATCATGGCTCCAGTGGCGGCCATCATGGCTCCAGTGGCGGCCATCATGGCTCCAGTGAGCCATCATGGCTCCAGTGGCAGCCATCATGGCTCCAATGTCGGCCATCATGGCTCCAGTGGCGGCCATCATGGCTCCAGTGGCGGCCATCATGGCTCCAGTGTGGGCTTCCAAGGTCCCGTCAGGGGTGTCCAAGTGTTCCCAATTGGTCGGAGTGGTGTAGTAAAACACGTCCGAGTTCAGACATCAGAGGGATCCTCCTCAGGCTTTTGTCTATTGGCACCTTGAAAGCCGATCTCTCCTGAAGGGACTCCATTACAGAGATCAAAGGGTGGGACCGGAGGGGCGCGAGGCCACAGAGGCATTGTGCTCGTGACGGCAGGAAATCCATAAAGTTTGTGTTGGTGCCACTTTCTGAAAAGGCGTACTTTGCTAGTTTATCTAACGAGACAGCGAGGAATTTCTTGTCTGTGTGTGTGTGTGTGCGTGTGTGTGTGTGTGTGTGTGTGTGTGTCCTTCGCTTATTTCCATAAACCGCTCCTCTTCCCATCTACGTCACATTCGGAGCGTGTTTTTCTGGAGACCCCGTGAAGCGCTTTGTGCACATTTGGTGCAATTTTGACACATTAGTTCAATATAATGCATTTAGAATTTCTGTTTATTGGCATGAGAGCTATTCAGCCTGTAAAAAAAAAAAAAAAAACAGTTGTGTGATATCTTCTGTGGTGCTGGGGGAGCTTTTCACAAAGACACAAGTTTGTTGCATTATGGGAAATGTAGGAGCCTGCTTTTTTTTTTTTTTTTTAAAGCTTGACTCCTATTTGGGACTAAAACATCTCAGATATCTTTAACAATTTCTTTTTTTTTTTATCTCAGTATCCCAAGCGCAATACTTAAACGGCTGAGCACCATTTAATAAATCATCTATTAATACCTTATAGCTGCTAATAAAGACACGTGTTGGGACGCCAAGTTGTGAAAAACCCATTACGGGGGAGTAAAACCTGCGTCCACAGCTCAAACACATAGACTACCTTCTGGAAAAAGGTCATAATTAACCACTTATCAACATTATATTAACATTTATTAAATGCAGACTTTAGTAGCAAAGGATGAGGAAGTTCATGGAAAACGTTTTCTGACACAATATTGAGACGTTACATCTGTTTTAGTCATTATTGAAGAGGTTTTCCAACATAAAAATCTATCCTGTTTGGAGTTTAAATTGTCAAAAAGTTGTTAATAAAATGGAATAAACAGCTAACTAAAAATACTTTTCACAACCTTGCAACCCAAAAGTAATTTGTAATAACACAGTATCTTACAACAGGCCTATAAATAATGTATATACAACGTAAAACATTATTTAAAATAGTTGTCCACGTAGGGGATTGTAAAGTATGTCTTATTGGAAAGTGGGACCAAAGTGTCGCGACACACATTTAGATCTTTAGGTCTCCGTGCGCTTCATGACTTTGCGATCATCAGCTCAGGGTCTTGGGTCACCCTGACGATGGGCGAGTTGTCAGGGCAACAGAACAGCGGCTCACAGGCGAGGAGAGGAAAAAATAAATAAGAAAATATAAATAAACTGAACGGACGGACGGACGGACGGACAGAAGCCGGTCATTTTACTGCACACACAAGCCATAACACAACCAGGAGCTCTCTGTGGGGAGGGGGGGGTCGGTGGGGGGGCGGGGGGGGTCGGTGGGGTCAGAGGGAGGCAGGGGGAGAGAGAGGGCGAGAGAGGAAGCCCAGGAAACAAAACCTTTAGCCTCTGTGTTTACGATGCATGTCAAACAAACGACAATGACCTAAATACATTTTTTTGGTGGTGAAGATGATATGAGGTGTCTTTAAAAAAAAATATATATCTGTATGATAAACCTACAGGGGTTGGGAGCCTGGGGATCAATTTGTAAAATGTGTGTATTTTTTTCAGTTGTATTTCTTATTTTTTACGATATCTATTTATTTTTCTTTAGGTATGTATTGGATAAATGTATGTACATGTTCTGTTCCTTCTTGGCTTCATTTGAACTAGTTTTAAAAAGTAAAATATGAAAAATGGTCATTTAAAATACGCTACTGTACGTGTACATTTTGAGAACAAATTGTGCAAATGATTTAACAGATTTCCATGATTAAAAGTGATAGTAATACAAATTAAAATGATCATCTGGAAAATAAAACAATACCGATGATGAAAATGGTGATGTAAAAGAAAAAATAAAGCGATCCAGGTGGATCTGCTGATCATCGCAAACTTTCTCCGTTTTTCTTTTCCACATTGATTTGTTTTATTGTGCAGAGGTGAGCGTAACGAAGTACATTTACTCGAGTTCTTTTCTTAATTAGAATTTAAATGTACTTCTACTGTTCTTTATTTATTCCACCCCACCCCATTTATCAGGTACATATTGTCCTTTATACTCCAGCACATTTATTTTTATAGTCATAGCCACTAATTACTTGGCAGAGTAAGATTTTACAGGACTTTTACTCGTGATGGAGTTATTTTTTAAATGATACTTTTACACAGGAAGCAGATCTGAATACTTCTTCTCCCAGTTTATGAAGCTGCAGTTTCAGGAATCGGAAACTCTTGAAATGATTCTTTTAAAAACAAAAACAATTCCCACAGTGCTTTGAGATTTCAACCCCGCATATTTACATCAGTCAAGTCATGTGGAAAATAATTTGCTGAGTACAAATATCCTTTATTACCACATTTTGGCAGGGTAAACCGAACAAACCAGTAGATGGTAAAACCACCTTGTTTAGGTGTCACGTCATTTACAAACCTCCTGGTTTTTTTAAACTTGCATTCGTGAACCACATCGAGCGAGTTCCACACACGGAGAGATGTGTTTTCCTGCCACGAAAAAAAAAAAAAAACCACAAAAACACCGGCCTGAGCGAAACCGTTGCAAAGTGTGGAACACGCTGTACTTTGCACATTGTCACATTCATGGTGATCCATGTGGGAACGGTGTGGAGCAGTGAGACGGAGCCTCAGTAGGTGGCGCTGTTTCCTCTCACAAGCCGAGCGGCCCGGAGGCTGGAATTATCATCAGACACTGGAGAGACTTCTATAAATACACACAGATATACATAGCTTCATACATAAAGGTATACTGGTGTCATATATATATATAAAGGAATATATTAATATCAAGGACATACACATGCTTACATACTAATCAAAAAAATAACTTAGATTATGAAAGATAAATCATACAAAAACAGTAAAATCTCTATATATGACAATTTTCCCTAAGATCTAGTATTGAGGTCTTCTTGTTTTTTTCAAAAGTCATTTGAAGTTGTGATGGAGGGAGGGATGGGAGAGAGAGAGAGAGGGGGAGGGGGGGGGGGAGAGGGGGGGAGAAATAACCAAATCCATCATGTTAAAGGAAGTGCACACAGAAGGATGTCTCAGCTGCTCTGGTCTGTGTCACTTTCTACTCCCCCCTCCTCTCCCTCCCTCCCTCCCTCTCGCTCTCTCTCCCTCCCTCTCTCCCTCTCAGCCTCTCCCCGTCCTCGTCAAGACCTCCCTCCCCGCCGCCTGATTGGCTCTGGACAGCAGCACGCAGACGCAGGACGAGTCGATGCGGATCCACCTCCACCCCGTCCGGTTGTTGGCGTCCTTGGTGAGCGCTCGGACGTACGACTGCTTGGCCTTGCACTTGCTCACCCACTGTTTCTTGTCCACGCCCAAGCAGCTGGCCCCGGCTACGCCCGTCCCGACGGATTTCGGCACGGCACCTCCGCCTCCGCCTGCGCCGCCGCCTCCGCCGCCTCCGCCGCCGCCTCCGCCCCGCGAGCGGCCGGCGTTGCTGAGCTTCTCGGCCTCGCGACAGCGAGTCTCGTAGAAGTACTGTTTGAGTGGTCCCGTCTGGGTCTGGATCTCCTGCAGGATGGTGACCTTCTGACCGTGGGAGTCGATGGCCGTCGTCTTGTCGGTGACCCAGACGCTCTCCGCCTCGCACACCGACTTCTCCCCTCGCCTCCTGTCGATCAGGTGCGAGCGCTTATCCCTCCTGACGGGACGGGCGACCTCGGTGGCGCCCGAAGAGTCCGCCCAGCTCGGGGTCCTGTCGA
>JACSYO010001413.1:215000-242500 GCA_016806645.1 Ophiodon elongatus
ACCAGGAATAATAGCGTGAAGCCACAGGACCAACAGACAGGAAGCGGCCGCGTCACCGAGCAGGACTCCGTGAATAAACAGACTAAACCATGACATTAGCAGCGAGGCCTCCACCCGTCTGAATGTTTTAGCATCGATTACGAGACCAAACGGCAATTTAAAAAAAAAAAAGGGGGAAGAAGAAGCCGCCTGTTTCTTCTTGTTTTCACGTTCACGCAGAAGAAACCGTGCAATACTGTAACATTCCCGAGAGGATATCAGGGAGACGACCTCGGAGAACATTTTTAAGTGACAGCTTGAGGACGGATCCATTTCACTCTGCTTTCAACTGGTCTGTTAAGACGCTGTGTTTTCCTCCTCTGAGCCACTATTTCACATTACTGATGTCATATTCTGACCGATTGTTTCCATTTCACCACGTCACTGTTTTTTTATTGTAAGGCACCTTGTACTAAGCCTACTTTATTTATATATATATACATATATAAATATATATATTAAAGGGTGTTATATGAACATAATTCGGGCTGCCACGAACAATTATTTTCATTTTCTTTTAAAAGACTAATCTAGTGATTCTTTTCTTGATTGACGGATAAATTGTTTGGTCGATAAAACATCAGAAAACTGTTCCAAGGCGACGTTTTCTTATTTCTTATCGTGTTCCAACAGTCTAAAACCCAAATAGATTAATACAACACACGTTACCGTAAAGTAAAACAATGGAGAGCGAGCAAGTTAATAATTTTAGAAGCTTGAACCAGAGAATGCTTGACTTTATTTTGCTTTTAAAACGTCCGAAACAATTGCCGATGACTTTTTGATTGATTAAACTCTAAAAGCGACCATTATCGTTATTTATTTAAAATGACTAAAAACGCGCGACGTGCAGCAGCAGCTACGGACGCTTTGCTCTAAAAACACGAAGAGGAACAATGAAGGAAAGTGGTCCTGCAGTGAATCTGGCCTCGGGCGAACTGGTCCGACTTCTGTTCTGAGAGCGAACCGCGGGGGTTTGATCCACACGAGACAGCGTGAGTGACGGAGGAATCAGGGGGGGATTATGGTACAGAGGGCTTCTGGCTGCGAGACCCTCCCAAGGAAACAGATGCCATGAAGCGGCCCCACACACCTGGCTGTGGCTACTGCTCCATTACCCTGTTTACAAAGTATTACCCCCCCCCCCCTCCTCCTCCTCCTCCTCCTCATGCGTGGCTAACGTCAGACACGTCCATCTGACAGAGAGTTAATGCACTCTGTGTTAGTGTTGGGACCAGGCCCCCCCCGGCCTAACCTAATCTTGCCTAGACTTTGAAGTCGACCTGGAGGGGGGTGGGGGGGGCGGAAGGGGGGGGGGGGGGGTCTGGAGGCCGGCTGATTGAGGACGGTGGTTTTGCTCCTCACGTCCCATCTTTCAGCAGACTTTCGTGACACGTTGGGAGGCCCGGCTGTCTGAGAGGCATCCGAGCGTGAGCGTCAGACACGCAGGTAAATGTTTGTCCTCTTGCCCTCCGCCTCTCTGTGAGCGGGCAGGAGAAGGCCTCGGCCTCCTCCCGTGCGCTCGTTAACGAAGCCTCGCTGTCCCACTGTGCAAACAGCCCATTAATTCCAGCTCTGTGATTGTCTCATACCAAAGATCCAGCCTTCCTCCTCCTCCTCCTCCTCCTCCTCCTCCCATGAGCCTCAGATGAAAACGTCTCTCTGTCACATCACATTCAGATCTTTCTTTCTCTCTTTCACACAAACAGCATGACAACACACACTTCTGGTGAGCAGTGGTGGAGCGTAACCAAGTACACTTTTAGAGGTACTTGTATAAAGTAGCAGAAAAAATACTGAAGTACATTACAGTACATTTCAGTGGGATGGGTACTTTTTTTTTTTTTACTCCACTGCAATTATCTGATAGCTCGAGTTACTTTGCAGATTCAGATACTCAACAAATTCATTACGACGTAATATTATAAAACTTTATTGATCCCTGGAAGAAAATCCACAAGCTACCAAGCAGATAAATTATAAAGGTAATTAAAATAAGCTCCAGATAATCTAGTAATATAATATATATATATGATACAAAAATGTTCTGCATAACGAGTACTTTCACTTTCGGTACTTTTGTGTGAGTATTTCTACAATGTGTTATTGCTACTTCTACTTAAGTACAAGATCTACAAGTCCTCCACTGCTGATGACGTACTGTACATAGTACTGCAATAAAACAGCACAACCTGTAATCATTTTTTTTAAAAGCGTACCTGACAAAACATAGTAGGTGGAATTTAATTGCATGGAATAAATAAAAGCTGCAATACTGAATGAATTTGATATTTCCCTTGATCCCCCCCCCCCCAGATAAAAACCTCCCACACTGCTTGTCCAGCCTCTTCTGACGAAATCTAATGAAGACATCAGCGGCAGGTTTGTTTAATATCACCACCTGTGTGATCTACCTGCGGGTTTCTTCCGTAGCTCTCACCTCACCTGACTGGCTGCCAACAAAAACAACGTGGCAAATTGACAACAAGGCTGCAGGACTGCCAAAGCAAATAAAAACGTACTGGTGGGCTCAAAATGCTTAAATATTGTGCAAAAAAAAAAATAATAATAATAAAAAAACAATGTGAAAAGAGTTTTAAAAAAAATGAATGAAATATGTAATACATAACATTTAATAATAAAAAATAAACAGCATGTCATTTATGTCTACATGCATGTGTGTAAGTAAATAAGTGAGCTAATAAAACAGAATAATTAAATACACAGCCAAATAAGTAAATAAGGTGAATAAATTGACCTAATTAAATAGCATAAGGCTGAGTAGAGCTACCGGTCTGTCCGACTGACTGAATCCAACATTAAATGAATAAATGTGTCCGTATATGAATGACACATGTGTATAATACTATATATCCAAGGCCTACGTGTGTGATTGGAGGCCATACCGTTTAGGTGAGATCCGGACCCCGCGTCCTTCCAGCTGACACCACATTGATTATAGAGTCCCGTCGCCAGTTACTCAACTGGTTGTTAAAAAAATAAACTCAACAAACACCTTCGCACGGAAGCCGCGACACTAGACACGAGCATTTCTTCCTTCTTTTCACGCTCCGTGACATCGCATGTGCCCCAAAAAAAAAAAGAAGTTGGGAACCAGAAAGCTCTCCTGTCCCGGGAGCGCTTCCCCCTGGAGAAGCGGAGGGGAGGCGGGCGAAAGGGGCTCGTTTATAAGCCCCAGAAAAGTGTCAAAAATGTAAAAAAGTTGAGGTATTCCATGAGTCGTTACTCCTCCAAGGGCAGGCGGGTGGGAAAGTATGTCAGTGAAGAAGTTGGCCAAATGTTTTAAGACCTGAACTCCGCCTGAAACGCGTAAAGTCGGACAGATAGTTGAGCCAGCGTCACTGGCGAGCACCACTTCCGGTTTGCGCCTTCAAAATAAAACCCGGGACTTCTTGTCCGGCGACCGGTGCTTTTATTTTGGAGACGAAAACAGCCGCTTCCGGTGTAGCTTCCACCTCCGCGCCGCCAACTTGGCACGGCTACTACTCCGGTTTCTCCTGGGAAGCGCAAAGACGAGAAGGTTTTTTATTTTTTCTTCTTGCTCGGGAGGTTAGTGTATTAAAAAGAGACCTACAGCATTACAACGAGGAACATCTGGGAGAGCAGATGTGTCTTAAAACCAGTTTCCTAAACACATGCATGTGATATAAAACAGTAAGCCAGCGTTTAAAGCAGAATTAGTATCTCCCCCCCAAAATTTTTTTTAAAAAAAGTCGCATTTCAACGCTCACCAGATATGATGCATTCAAACAAACAGCGTGCGAGTTGCAGAGTCAGACTTCCCATGTGCGTGACTGAGATATGTTTTACCTTTACCTCCCCCTCCACTTCATCTCCGCCCCACAGTTTACTTGAAAACAATTTGATGAATTGTGTTGGCACGCAGCCACAGCAATGTGACGGGTTGGTAACAGCGCGAATTATTACAAACACGCTGTCGTGAAGCGGGATGGCGCAACACACTCAGACCTGAGGATGTGACTTCATGTTTTAATGACGAATCCTTTCACGTTGCTTCCTGTTTTGCTTATTTTTTTTACTTTATTTTTGGGGGAGGGGGGGGGCAGGTGAGTGAATGTCTTGCTGAAGGGCACTTTGTCAGGATAGTTTGGACTCTTGATGACTTCATGCTGTAGTTAGTACTTCCATACGTCATGGACACCGTATCCGAAATATAGAGGATAACAAACACACATGTTAACAGGGGTGGACTCACTGATTTGGGGGTCCCTTGGCATCGGTTAACATGGGGCCCCCTAAGTTTGACCCCTGACCCCCCACCCTCCCACCCACCATCACACCAACCAGCTGTTATTTTTAAATACTGCATTCCAGAATAACTTCTATTTAAAACTACAGGTCTTCTGCGGATTATGTTCCGAAGCAACTATTCTCTATTTATTTTATAGGGAAATGTGATGCCTGGCGTATAAAAGATTTGCCTTTAACATCGGTGTTCTACGCTCGCGTGGCTTCTTAGACGTCAACACGTCATTTGTCATGACGGGAAGTGAAAGCTACAATATTTCGAAAATATTTTGATTTATTTAACAAAATAAATGTATTTATTGTTTATTGACACAGCGGGAAAAGAAAGTGATTTGTTATTGTTTCTCCTCCAAAACTGGATATATTTTCAAGAAATTCAACCCACAACTTTTTTGTAATATTTTTGTAATATTTTTATTTTTATTTTTGTTTCTCCTCCAAAACTATTTTCAAGAAATTCAACCCACAACATTTTTGTAATATTTTTGTAATATTTTTATTTTTATTTTTTGTTTCTCCTCCAAAACTGGATATATTTTCAAGAAATTCAACCCACAACATTTTTTTTAAATTATTTTTGTAATATTTTTTTTTTTTTGCTGAAAGTTACAAATCTGGCACATTTAATCCTTTGATCCATTTTTGTGGAAGTCCGTAAATGCATTACGGGGTGTAACGTTGTCCCACTTTGTAAATGTAAGTTCTCCGTATGTTGTGTTTCCTATGAAACGTTCACGTTTGTTAAATACTGCACTTTTCGTGAACACACAGTTATCTCTCTGCGTGCTGTCGGTCCGATGAGGGTCCGGCTTCAGGACTCCCGTAAAGTTGAAAGGACAGAAAGAGGAGCTGGTGACTGGCTGCCCTGTCCACTCACAGGTCTTTTGGGGAGGGGGGGGGGGGGCACAATGGGGGTCTATGGAGGACACACAGGCCGACAGACAGTTCAACGGGTCCTCTGAGCAGATAAGTCGTCCCCATACAGACCAGACGAGGGTTCACTGATATTGACTGAGCCTCCCCACCTTGAATGGCCTTGTTGAAAAGGAGAGCCATAAATTGGCGGATGAGCAGAGGGAGGATGAGGGGGGGGTTTAAGAGGGGGGGGGCTCTTACCTCCCGCCTCCCCTTCCCTCACATGCTATCTCTTTCTTTCCTTTACCAAGTAGTGGTTTCCATCTCACCAAACCCTCTTTTTCCCCCCTGAATGTTTAAAAAGATGAAAGGATAAGGAAAAGAATGGAGACAAAAGAGGGGAGGGTTGCGTTACAGCCCTGCCCCTGAGAGACTGCTCATGAAAGAGTTTGGGGATGGGAGAGATAGGGACCGGAGAGGAGACACAGAAAGAGAATGGGGGGTCATGAAAAGAGGGTTTTCAAAGTCAGAGCAGCTAAAACGGGTCACTTCTGTATAGAGAGGCGGACTAAAGTGCATCTTCACTCGGGCACGGAGACATTTAACACTGTCAGTACCTTCAGGTGGAGGGCAGCGGTTTGCACCCGTTGACTGATAAACACACACACACACACACGCACACACACACACGCACACACACACACACACACGCTCACACACACTCCCTCTGTCTTGCAGGTTTCTCTTCACTGTGCTGCAGCACCAGATTTAGATTTCGGGGAAATCTTCCACCATTAACACGCGCACGCGCACCGCCCGGTGTCTCCCTCGCGGCCGTTCCTCCTCTCTTGGCATTTAGTGTCAGTCACCCGAAATCCCGGCAACCCTCCCACCATTCTCTCGATCGCTCTCTCCCTCTTTGTCTGAACTTGCCCTGCACACACTTAGATATTTCCGCCCCGGGGTGCCTCGGTGAGAGCCGGAGTCAAGAGAGAAGAGAGAGAAAGTTGTTAGCTGAGTGGCGGTCAAACAAAGATGAGGATTGAAAAGGCTTCTCTCGCTCGCTCTCGCTTTTACACACACACACACGCACACACACACACACACACACACACGCACACACACACGCACACACACACATGCACACACATACACACACACACATTCAGACATGCAAAACTAATCGCAACCGTTTCACAATCAAGGAGATATATCCTCCTACACCAACAAGGATTTATTTTTTTAAACCTGGTTTAACTTTACATCACGTGGCTTTAGATTACATTTAAACTTCGCTTTAGTTTGTTTTTTTTAACTCTAAAACCCAGATTAAAGTGAATTATGTTGCACCAAACAAAAAAAAACTTTAAACTCCAGTTTAAACTGTGATTCCAGAAGTTTAACTTGTAAAATGAGCCAAATAATCCAAATAAAGCTTCGGGGCAGTTTTATGATGCTGCTGCTGGATTTGAAGTTTCTCCGTGTTGCTCCATTTATTAGGCCACGTTGTTCTCAGAGGAGGAGAAACTCGAGCTCCTCTTAGGAGTCTTAATGAGGAGTGTTACACTAACTAACAATATAACGTTGTGTTCCCCCTCTTTAATATATTTATGTATTATACTTTGGGTGAGCAAGTTATTGATTTATTTAATTTTGGTTTAAAGTTTGATTCACGAAACAGAGATCAGTTTTTAATTGTGCAGCAGATTTAAAAATCTGGATTTACTCATTTTAAACTTTATTTATTTTTTTTTTTTGCTAAACTCTAATCTTAGATTAAATTAATCCTTGTGGACGCAAACCGGCCATCGAGGGTTATTCAAAGTTCATTCTCAGTGCGAGTTTTCCTTCATGCTGTCATACGTCACATTAAAAGATTTCCTAAATCCCAGAGTCTCCGAAAGCCTTTAACGTTAAGTCACAATACGTTGCAGAGAATCACACAATACGTTCTGTGTTTTTTGGGGGGATTTGTGTTTCAGACCAACAACATTTTTCTTGACCCGAACAGATTTTTCGGTTATTAAAGCCCCAACGAAAAACCCCAAACTGATCCTCTTTGTGAACCTGCCTCGTGCACGAGGAACCTGCAGAGCCTCGCCACGATCCCTCTCTTCTGCTCGCCATCCACCTTTTTAAAAAAAAATTTTTTATAAATCCTGACATCTTCACCCGACTCTCGTTTCCAGATGTCACTTCGCTTTCCCGCACGCGCGGCGCCATCACACATCAACTCATGGCTTTCGCGTCGGGACTTCCTCCTCTCGTCTGAAACTCGGATCTGAGCGTAATTGGAAGGTATTATGGCAATTACTGCAAATAGCTGAGCCGAGCTGTCAGGGCGAGTCCGACAGTCCGTCTGTCCCCCGAGTCAGACGTCACACCTCAATTACGGACCCTCGGCCTCCCCGAGGTGTCGGCCCTTCATCGTCGTCTCCTCTTCACACACTTTGATTCTCTCCCGCTAATTTGGTTTACACTTTCGAGCCTTTTCATCGTCCCCCTTCATCACTCGCCTCCACTCCCTCCTCTTCCTCCTCCTCCTCTACCCTAAATTCAAACCTCTGCACCAAAATCTCTGCCATTATTACCACACACACACACACACACACACACACACACACACACACACACACACACACACACACATGGAGGTATGGCTGCACATGTTTGCAATTTTAGGCGTAATGCCCCTCTCTGCGCAATCTGACCCAATTAGCCGAAGCCTCCCAGTCGGCAGCCATGGTGATAAAGAGGTAAAGGGGTCAAAGGTGAGGTCATTCACAGGGGGGGGGCGGACCCCGATGGTTGCATCACCTCCTGTCTGTCTGTCTGTCTGTCTGTCTGTCCGTCCTAAACATACCTGGCTGCAGCGCCATGCTTCCCCATATATGCAGTATACATTACATATATAATTATTTAACACATGTGGAGGATTGTGCAGAAAAAAAGCAACCCAAGCCTGAAATTAAATTTCACAGCTTACTAAAGGTCAAAGAGGATGAGGATCAGCTTCTGCAGCCAGACCACACGTGAACACACGTACACGTGTGTTACTACGCACGAGCACGCTGAGCAAAGTATGCGCACAGACGGGTTCGCAGCCGACAAACAAACAACACATGCACCCACAAGCCTTTCCTGCGTGGAACTGAAATTAACGTGTGGAATGTTCACGGATCGCGAGGGAGAGGGATCCATCGGAGCTGCGAGCCCCTCATTAGGGGAGTGGAGGACTCCGGTTCGGTAATTCTGTTTAATGCATAATGAGAAACAGGTTCCAGTGGGTGCAAAACGCAGACTGGCGCTGCGCTACCTGGCAGCCTGCCCCCCCACCCCCCCTCCCCCCTCCCGTTTCAGGTCTGTCTGGTGTCGCAGAGGCCAGCGCACACACACTCTGCTCGTCTTGTTTACATCGCCGGCCCCCGCCGGTCCCTCTCCTCTTACAGCGCCTCGCTCTCTTCCCTCCGCAGATCACCTCTCAATCACTCGTCCTCGCCTCCTTATCTGCACCCCCCCCCCACCCCGACCCCCCACCCCCCCTCTCACCCTCAGTGTCTCCTTACAGGCCTCCATCCACCTACAGCGGCTACACTTTCATCCACTTGCCACCGAGCCGCTGCTGCAGGCTGCATGGCCCCCGGATGAGACATGCAGCCTAAATAGTGAATGATCTATTTACAGTTACGTCTTCCTCCTCGGCAACACAATCCGCTGCCTCCCTGTGTTTCTGCACCACCCCCCCCCTTTACACACCCCCCCTCCCCTTTACCCCATCCCTCTTCCATAAGCTGCGTTTTGTCCCTTTTTCCTGCCAGAGGAAAAAATGTTACACATTGTAAACTTTCCTCACTGTACAACACTCCTCCGGATCGGATTTCAGAGGCAGACTTTGTGCTTGAGCTGCTGTGGCAATTAGTAGAGGATAGACTTACAGCGCACCTACCGCACAACGGAGGCCCGGCCCGGTGAGGAGGCCCCGGCCTGGTGAGGAGGCCCCGGCCCGGTGAGGAGGCCCCGGCCCGGTGAGGAGGCCCCCAGCCCGGTGAGGAGGCCCCGGCCCGGTGAGGAGGCCCCCGGCCCGGTGAGGAGGCCCCAGCCCGGTGAGGAGGCCCTGGTGAGGAGGCCCCCGGCCCGGTGAGGAGCCCCGTGTGTGTGTTACACTGTGTGTGTGTGTCACTGTGTGTGTGTGTGTTACACTGTGTGTGTCACTGTGTGTGTTACACTGTGTGTGTTACACTGTGTGTGTCACTGTGTGTGTTACAGTGTGTGTTACTGTGTGTGTTACACTGTGTGTGTGTGTTACACTGTGTGTGTCACTGTGTGTGTGACACTGTGTGTGTTACACTGTGTGTGTTACACTGTGTGTGTCACTGTGTGTGTTACACTGTGTGTGTTAAACTGTGTGTGTGTGTGTGTGTTACACTGTGTGTGTGTCACTGTGTGTGTGACACTGTATGTGTGTGTTACACTGTGTGTGTTACACTGTGTGTGTGTGTCACTGTGTGTGTGACACTGTATGTGTGTGTTACACTGTGTGTGTTACACTGTGTGTGTTGCACTGTATATTGTGTTGTGGTTTTTGTTTTTTGTTTTTTTTTTTGAGAAGACAAAAGTTGACAAAAAGTCCTCGGCTTTAACGCAGTAATTTGGTTATGATGTTCTCCTGTAAGTGGATGCTGGTGTATAAACAGATAATAAACAACAATATAGTAAAATACAGCTGTAATAATATAACACATGACTCCACAGGAGACAAATACAGTAAATTAATACACTCATTATATCTACATTATAGTGTATAAACATGTATTCAGTGTTTATATACTGCTTATTAATGCTAAATAGTTCAAGTAAAGTGTAGCAAATGATCAAATTATCCACATTATGAATGTCTTACTGACCTAAATATTTGGAAAATGCAAATTCAAGCATCATGTCGGGTCAGTTTTATTGACATGGATCTCTCGTACGACACCATTTGTCCTCAGAGCTTTGCTTCAGATCAGGAAAAACTCCCCGAAACCAACCCCAGAAAAGCCAGACTTACACTGGATGTTGTGTGAACATGCAAACACAATGAGGATGATGGATCATAAACACAAAATGAAGACATCTGTGAGCAGCTTCCCAAGCTGAACCTCTCCACCTCCTGTCCGGGCTTCAGGAACACACGAGAGGCCGAGCTCGAGCAAAAAGGAAACAGGAAGAGACGGAGAGGGAGGACGACTCTCCTGGAGGACGGAGATCCAGATCCAAACATCTGGAGACGAAGGCGCCGACAGTGAAGCGCGCGGCGAATCGGAATGAGGCTTGATGGATTCATTGGGACCCAACGGGGCCTGAAGAAATGAAAGAATGCGCAACTCGCCGAGAGTTAAGTTTGGATTTAAAGGGCCTCGACAGAGCCGGCCTGTCGTTACGCAACATTGTATTTGATAGTCGAGACGCTACGCTCATAAATCAATCCTGGCCCCGCTCATGAAGCCCAATCATAGACCCGACATTCCTCTCTGCTGCAGCACCGTGTGGCAACCCTGAAACTCCTCAACTTCCTCCCCGGGGTACGTCTCGTTCTGCGTATTGATACGGTGTCGCGCTTCGGCCCTCGTGTGTAGAGTATGTGGCAGCTCCACCCGCGGGCCTCCACGCTGACACTGATATCTGTCAAAGGATCCCTCTCAGAGAGGCTACTGTGCAGATGCCTCCACTCAGTGCAGAGTCATAGCGCCCTCCTGTGGTATGGAGGGTAACCATCACAACCCCCCCCCACCCCACCCACCCAGCACCACTAACGTCCCTAACTGCCCCCTCCCATGGGGAGAGCATGCTTCCTGCACACAAAGCGATTGAAACATTAAACAAACAGTTCAAATAGGGTTAATAAAAAAAATAGAGCTGTGATGGAGAGGAAGTGAGTGGATGAGGGAGAAAAAGGGGGAGGGGAGGGGAGGGGAGCACCAAGCTGTTGTATTAATCTGCACATTTTCTCAGATGACGCAAAGACTCTGCGTCCCCTCCTCGTCTCCTCGTCTCCTCGTCTCCTCGCCTCCTCCTCCCGATGCCTCGCTCTTGCCGGATGGGAGACAGTGACACACAGCAGGTAAGCCTCCTGGTTGCCCCCTCCTCCCCCCCTCTCCTCCCCCTCTCCTCCCCCCCTCCTCCCATTCATTCACAGCTGACACATGGTTCGGACCCTTCGTTGATTTGTTTGGTGTCTCAGGCTCAGGACCGCTGTTCACCGCTTGGACCTCAATCATTCCTGATCATTGGCTCGGAGACATCTTTAGTTTTCTCTTTATCTTGCAGTCATTTTGAATGAAGGAGTGTTATGTTATTGGTGTTAAGCTAAGTGTTGTTTTTCAGTCCTTCAACCCTGCTGTTTGAACATGTGGCGACATGTAACGCCCGATCAGTTCTCATCCGCATTGTTTCAGCTCGCCCGTCCGCTTTAGAGTCTGAAGATGGATTTACTGAGCGGAGGGAATGAGCTGTGTGAAATTCAGTCCTGCTGCTGGAGAGAAACGGTGTGACGGCGGATCAAAAAAGGAAAGAAGGGGAGAAAAAGAAAGGATGCGAGAAGGGGAGAAAGTTTATAAATAGCAGAGCTTTGCGAGGGTGAAGAGAGCAGATGTGATAGACAGTCTGTGCTTAAGGAGTTCAAACAACAGATTAATACACTCAGATTATCGTCCGAGAGAGAGAGAGAGAGAGAGAGAGAGAGAGAGGGGGAGGGGGGGAGGGAGAGATGGAGGGGGGGGAGAGGAGGAGGGCCTGACATGTGGAAACACACACAGATGCAGAGTAAATCACAAACACACACACACACACACGCACACACACACACACACACACACACACACACACAAACAAGCTCATGTTTTCTCTCACTCATGCTCCATGTCCCTCCAATCACAAACACACACACACACACACACACACACACACACACACACATACACACACACACGCACACACACACATACACACACACACACACACCTGTTCCCTGGCTCCATCTTCATTAATCAATTAGAAGAAGAAAAAAAAGTTTATTAAGTTTCAGTCATTTAATAAGCAAAAAGTCCATGTTCTCCAACGTGATGATCTGCTCCCCTTCTCTCTTTCATATCCTTGGAAATGAAATATTATATTATATTATTATTATATATTATATATTTTGGACTCAAATGCTGACATTCACCAAATATTTTCCCACACATGTCCACAAATCTACAGTATTGTACACTAAAATATTATATTATCTTTATTTAATATAAAAGTAACCCAATATAATAATTGATAATTCATCTTTTGAGTCATTTATCAGCTTGTCAGAATTGTCTTGTTGCTGATTTTATATCATCGCTAAATAAACACGGACAGCAAAAAGGACATTTAAAGATGTCACATTGAGCTCCTGGAAGTTTGTTTTCAATCAATAATGAAAACAACCAGACTCAGATCTGTACTGAAGCCTGTAAACGGGCAATAACAACCAACAGGACCCGTAATCCAGACCAGGCCGGGCCGAGAGAAATCTTTTGTTAAACAGAATTTATCAAATTCAAATAGTTTGACATAAAATCTGAGTCCTTTCGTAATCTTTTCAGCTTTAATTTAGTTTAAAATAACTCGACATCGAGGAGCTCCAGCTCCGGCCGTGACGTCTGTTTGCGTCCCGTGAAACTGTAATCCTGAAACAAAACCGTTCATGTGATCTGTTTTCGGTCAAAAGTCGGGCAGCAAATACCTCGCAAGGCGTAAAAAACATGCCAAGTGAGGACACGTGTTGTGTGAGTGTGTGTGTGTGTGTGTGTGTGTGTGTGTGCGTGGTGTGTGTGTGTGTGTGTGTGTGTGTGTGCTTGTGATTGTCAGTATTTGAGATTGGAGGGACATGGACCATGAGTGAGAGAAAACATGAGCTTGTTTGTGCGTGTATGTGTGTGTGTGTGTGTGTGTGTGTTTGTGTGTGTGTGTGTGTGTGTGTGTGTGTGTGTGTGTGTGTGTGTGTGTGTGTGTGTAACTCAGAGCAAACACAAGCAGCGCCTTCTCACAACAATTGGTTTGGGATTCAACAGCATTTTTGATTGAATTTGAAATCAATATTTAATCCAATTAATACATCTGATTCCCTTTAAACGTCTCATCAAATAGTGTTTTATTATCAGGTTTCGTATGTTACACGTACAAGGAATTTGGCTTGGTGATCGGTGCGTGATAATAAAGTGCAATAGTACAAGACGTAATTTATAAATAGAAAATGTGAAAAACTTACAATAAAATATGAGAAACAGACAAACAAACAAATATAAGGTACGTTAAGACAAGTATGTTATTAAAGACATAAATGTACTTAAAATGTAATATTTAAGAGCAAAAACTGAAACAAAAGAGGCCAAACTGAATCTCTAAATTAATGTGCATTGCTCTTTTATATAAATAAAACAAGAAAGCAGATTTACAAAAATAATTTTAAGACTTCAGAATATTTTCCCGATGTAGAGCCGGATCTGTAAAGAACCTGCAAGAGGAACCCAACCACGTAAACCACCAACACACAGAGAACCTGAGACAGCAGCATGTTGGTTAATGTACAATAATCATTGCAAAAGATGGAGAAAGTAAACGCTCATTGCATAATATCTACTCATTGGAACTGTGTTTTGGATGTAAAAGTATTTATTCCCTAGTTGGTGTCAGTGCAACTCCATTTGTTAAACATCTGCATTAATTCCAGCTGTATGTGTGTTTGATATGTGAGGAGTGTGTTGTAGTGCAGCATTGTAGAGCTGCAGGGACCATCCTCATCTCCCTCTGAAGAGGGGAGGGTGGAGGATGGAGGATGGAGGATGAGAGGATGAGAGGATGGAGGATGGAGGATGGAGGACGGAGGATGAGAGGACGGAGGATGAGAGGATGGAGGATGAGAGGATGAGAGGATGGAGGATGGAGGATGAGAGGATGGAGGACAGAGGATGGAGGATGAGAGGACGGAGGATGGAGGATGGGAGGATGGAGAATGGGAGGATGGAGGATGAGAGGATGGATGATGGAGGACGGAGGATGGATGACGGGATGATGGGAGGACGGAGGATGGAGGACGGAGGACGGAGGATGGAGGATAGAGGATGTAGGATAGAGGATAGAGGATGGACGATAGAGGATAGAGGATGGAGGATGAGAGGATGGATGATGGAGGATAGAGGATAGAGGATGTAGGATAGAGGATGAGAGGATGGAGGATGGATGATGGAGGATGGAGGATAGAGGATGGAGGATGGAGGATGGATGATGGAGGATGGAGGATAGAGGATGGAGGATGGATGATGGAGGATGGAGGATGGAGGACGGAGGACGGAGGATGGATGATAGAGGATGGAAGATAGGGGATGGAGGATGGAGGACGGAGGACAGAGGATAGAGGATATAGGATGGAGGATGGAGGATAGAGGATGGAGGATGGACGATGGAGGATAGAGGATGGAGGATAGAGGATAGAGGATGTAGGATAGAGGATAGAGGATAGAGGATAGAGGATGTAGGATAGAGGATGTAGGATAGAGGATAGAGGATGGAGGATGGAGGATAGAGGATGTAGGATAGAGGATAGAGGATAGAGGATGTAGGATAGAGGATGTAGGATAGAGGATAGAGGATGGAGGATGGAGGATAGAGGATGTAGGATAGAGGATGGAGGATAGAGGATAGAGGATGTAGGATAGAGGATAGAGGATAGAGGATGGAGGATAGAGGATGTAGGATAGAGGATGTAGGATAGAGGATAGAGGACGGGCGGATTATATCTCGATCCCTTTGCAAAGCTCACACCACACAATCAACCCCTTGAAAATAATCCTTTGAGACACAGTTACAAACATACGGATGCCTTTTAGACGACACACTTCAATACAGCGTGTAGATTTAAAGATCTCTTCTCTGAGCAGTTCAACGTCGACCTGTAAATATGAAGAATGTTTAATAATCTCAAGGTCATTGGTCATTTTGATGTCCCATGGCAGCATATGATGGGAAACCCCTCTATTGGTTTGTATGCCATTAAGTTCTACTAATTCCATCTTCTCTTATAGCGTTAAAATGTCCGAAATTATTTTTAAAAAAACATTGCATTTAGGGCACCAACAATAAATTCCGCCATGAAATGTAAAATCTTTTACAGAGAATGTTTTTGAATTTTATTCCACAAGTTCTGCTTGAAAAAATGACCGAAACAATGGATCGTTTATTAAAATAATTGCATGATTTTGCTTAGAACTCTATTTATAATCCTGATGCATGCAATGAATAGTTCAAGCTAGATGCAACGTCAAAGGCACAACAGACCACAGATGTATATTAATCGCTGTAGTATCAGCTACATAAGCAGTGTGCATACAGAATACATACTTCCTGTCATATCTAAGGTCAGATCAGAGGCATGCAGAGGGAGGGGGAGGTATAAGTGTATGTTCAGCCAGCGTGCATCTGTTTGATCTCCTGAATCAACATCAGCGATTGGCTGGTGACCTGGTTGGATCATTAATGTGGAAATGAGGAGGGGGAGGGGGGACGGGGGGGGGGGGGGGGTTTAATACTGACGAGCCTTTAACAGCCGGACAGTTGGAGACCGAGGTAGTTGGTCGTGTGCTGCTCTGATGTCATGTCCACCTTCATCTCCAGCAGCTTGGGCTCATTTACAGTAATCAAAGAACCCGCTCTTCTGGGAGATTAACTCATTCTGTCATCGGCGGGAAACCATGACGATTAAGAAGATGTGTCGTAAGTACATGGCCGCTGCGTGCGGAGGCTGATTGTGATGGTTATCACGCACCGCATAGGTCGCCATCACACGTCTGGTGGACCGAGAGTAGTTTACATTGAGGAGCCTGATGTTTATCCAGTCTGCTTCACTTAGAGAGTCACTGTGGGGAGACTCCTCTTTCTCTGTCTGGCCCACGAGGGCGTGAAAACAGCCACGCCATCACCACAAACCAGCAGGAGTTGCTCCCTTGTTTCTTTTTTACCTCAAACTGCTGGACTCACTTTGAAGTCCCCCGCTGCCTTCAGCTCTCATCACTAACATGTGTTTCTCAAAGCTCCCGCTCTAAGACTCGGCTTCCCTTCAAAGGGGGGAATGCCTCCTGGTCCGCAGCCTACCTGGCAGAGCAGTAATACCTGTGTCATGTTGCTACGAAATCCAGGATTTACTGTAAGCCGCCCGACCAAACAGTCTGAACCCGCTGACTTTAGTCGCTGTGTTTTGTTAGGGATGCTCGGCTGTAATATGATGTAACAGTCGTCTCTGCAAACAGTCGTTCCTCGCCTGGCTGCTGCTCTGATTCTCTGGTCGGCATCTGTTTCCTGTGTCCCTATTAACTGTACTTTGGTAAGTACTTTTCAAGCAAGACATTATAAATGTAGGAGGGGGAATTCAACCCAACGAGGCTGTAAATAGTTTCTGTTTCCCTCAAGTTGTAATAGCCACCACGACAGCCCAGTTGGAGCTGGTTCCTCGAGGCCAGCTACGTTTCGTCTCGAGGCGGCTCTGACATTTCCTGGAGCAGGAAAATAATCTGTCTGTTGGGGAAGGAAGACAGATTTGTAGAGCAGCTTCAGGTCCTGGAGTGTGTCCTTGCAGCTTACACTCCTCAGCGCCGCCCTCCTCGCAGGACACATGCTGTTGCTTCATTATTTCAGGGCCTCCATCTGGGAACGGAACAAAGGTTTAATCATCCTTATTCTTACTCTGACTCAATGACTGGGCTTTAAGTTGCTTTGCACATGGACACAGGGCTGGGTGTCTTGTTTCGATACCTTTCAGGTGAGCACCGTAATAACCCAGTACCAAGTAGCATGGAAACTTCTGCAATCAAACGATACGATAGTTACAATTGTTCTGATCTAGAAAATGCATGGTTTTCGCTTCTAGCCAATCACCACAAAAGTTCTTTGACTTAAAGCAACGTGTGATTGTCCCGCTACCCAACAGCCAAGATCGCCCGCCTGCACACGGCTCTGAACACGGCTCTGAACACGGAGACGTCTGAGCCGGAAGCTAGTAGCTAACCGGAAGCTAGTAGCTAGCCGTTAGCGGTGCGAACAGCGCGCAGAGCGGCAACAGTGCTGATAGCTAGCACAACAGTTTTCACCTGGGGGGGCGGGGGGGGATTGGCTGGGCGGGGGGGTACACTTTTGCAACAGCAAGGTGTCGAACCTTTGGGTCAGTGCACAGCAATATCAGCGGGAATTGCTTATGAACGCTGTGCAGAGTGGTGTCAATTAGCAAGTCAAAGGGAAACACACAGCGTCACGTGATAGGTTTTGAATGAGGTACTCTTTTAGTATTGGTATCATTTTATGGGTAGTGCCATTGCCATTTTTTTAAATGATACACAGTCCTACATGGACATTATATTGGCAAGTTCATGACCTTTCTCCGTACATGTAACAGAATCTCCAAAAGCTTTAAGCAAATCAGCCTTTTTCCCGCCTTGACGACCTAAGTTTTTTGTTTTTATCCACTTGGTTTTGTCGGGATCTCATTTGCCCGACCTTATCAGCTTAAAGAGAAAATAAAGTGATTTTAAAAATCACCAAACCTTGAGTTGTGAATGATGATAAAAAAAAAAAAAAGAAACCTTCCCAGCTGGTCCAGTATAAACGCTGGGATGGCGATTCCCCTCCTCCCTTCCCTTATTAGACGGCTACATCTCCGAATGTGGTCGACTGATGTTACCAAACAATGTTGATGCTGAGAATGACATAAGGATTGAAAAGAGGATTTGTGAAGACTGTAACAGTGGAACATCCTCCCCCCCCCTCCTCTCCTCCGCACTCCGCTCACCGAGGATTATATCTTTGCAATTGAAACCCAGCGGGACATTCTCCGCCCCCAAAATATACAATTTCAGATCACGCCGGGCAATCCGTCTTTGTGCCCGGACTGGCGACTGTTGCAGGGACTAGAAAGGGGGCCAGAGATATGGCCGGAGAGTGGAGGTGAAAGCGTGAGAGCAGACAAACTAGTAGGTAACATTATTCTGTGCCCCCCCTCCTCCCCCTTCCCTCCACTCCCCTCCTTGTCTAATGTACTTCTTTCTTTTTTCTTTTTTTTTTTTTGCAACTGTATCCCCAACCGCTGCAGAGAATGCTATCCACTCAGTTGATGGATTATAATCATGTCTGATTGCGATTGTCTCACTGAGTCAGACTGTTAGTAAATGTGACATTCATACTTCTGACAAGGATTTGGCATGGCCGCGCCGCTCTCAAGATGTGTTTATATACGATTAATGTTTAGAGATGTTGGCGGTGGGGTCTCCGTAGAGTAGAAACGTGTTATTGGACAGTGGACGCATTCTTACTGGTTGACTCTTTCATTCGCGTTGAAGGGGATGACTTTTATGACTTACAAATACAGAATATTTGATTGCCTCCATAGAAATCCTGTGTTGACACACGGGAGCTGAAATAGACTTTGACGGACGATTAGTGACACTTGTCGGGTGTTTATCGGAGCTGGTTGTTTGCAAACTTAAAAAAAAAGGAGGTGGCTTTAAGGTGACTCTTACAAAATGATGGATGTGGACTTCCATAAGTAGAAGAATCGCGTTGATGTTATGTCCCTTTTTGGGTATTTAGCTGCATCCTTTCTGATTATTTATGCTGCTGAATTGCGTTTGGACAGATGTAATGCTTGAATTTCATCAATGCCAGATTATCCTTTCTAGCAATTCCAGTGCTGTTGCTTCAAGCATGTCACTGTTGGTTGAACCACCCACCACTGTGGATCAGACTGAAGCATCTCAACCACTATTGGATGGAAAGCCTTGACCTTTTTCTGCAAACATTCATGAACCCCGGGGAATGAATCTTTTAAACTTTGGTGATCCCCTGATTTTTCATCTAGTCTCACCATAAATTCTTTGTGTTTCGTGGAATATCTCAACAACTATTGGATGGAAAGCCTTGACCTTTCCTGCAAACATTCACGATCTCCAGAGAATGAATCTTTCAAAATCTTTCATCTAGTCTCAGCATAGGTTTTGGGTGTTTAGTGGAATAGCTCAACAACTATTGGATGGATTGCAATGAGTTGGATATGTTCATGTTGCCAAGAGGATGAATCCTGATGATTTCAGTGATCCTTGACCTCTAGCGCCCTCCAGCTGGTAAAAAGCTTCACTTATCCAGTGAAATATATCTACAAGTTGGATTTGGAGAAATTTGTCTTATCAAGATATTCATTGGTTTGTTACACAGCACCGTCTGAGATCATCACTGGAAACTGTTTGGAAAAAACGGCGGGCGCTTTCAAAGAAATACTTGGAAAGGTGATTGGATGAACCATCTGTCAATCAAACCCTTATTGAAGCCAGTCGGGAGAATAGTGAAAACGTCTTTTTCCTTAAGAAAACCCTTCAGTGTCGTTCTTTGTTCTTCTTTCAATGAAGAAATACTCTCCAGCTCTGATATACAACTGATGCTGTTGAAGCATCAACGGCAACCTCTCCAGGAGCCGCCATTGTTGTTTGTCGTCTCGCACACACCTATAGATGACCCAGTCTCTCCTCACAGGACGCTGGTTGGTCCGTGCTCCGGCCTCCTCAGACTCCAACACATTACCTGAAGCCTGAAGAGACGTGTGTGTAATGTGAGCCGCGAACTCTCACGTGATCTCGTGACAACGAATCCTTTTAGCGTCACCATGCGGAAGACATTTGTGGTTTTGAGAAATGTCCCAACAACGGTTTTGATGGATGTCTTGTTCACCTCAGGATCTTTCATCTTGCGATCTGTCATTTGTTCGATACTTTTATTTACGACCAAATACCTGCGAACTCGGTCGTACTTTGAGTTCAGGGCTAATTTATGCGGGTGTTGTTCTTTCCTGAGTGTGAATTCAACCGGTGAGTAACTTCCCCTCATCTCACGGCTCCTAACTGCCTCGCTCATCCGCTATATCTCTGCAGTATCAGCGACTCCATTATTGTGTCGTATTAACATTCTATGCAGTTTCCATTTAGAGAGAGACGATTGCACCTCTTGAGTTGTGTCTTTGTGTCTTTACTTCCCCAATGAACCCAAAGCAAGTCCTCAAAGGACATTCCTGTGGCAACAACATGAACAATTCAGGGTCTTCACATCAGTTTAAGAGCACATCTTTAACCAACACTGAATCCTGCGCAGGCCAACGTGAGCTGAAGGATGTTGAAGCAGCAGCAGTTAATAATAATAATAATAATAATAATGCATTTTATTTGTAACGCACTTTTCATTCAAAAATAACCTCAGAGTGCCACAGAGCCAGTACATAGTTAAAAACATAGTTAAAACAGAGTATAATAAAAAAAAAAGAAATAGCTGCCAGTGATTTAACTGAATAAAAACTTTTTTTTTTTAAGTTAAACCCCGTCTCTTCCCACCGTCTCCACAGGCAGGATGACAAACCAGTCGACAGCCAACCAGTCCAACACGAACAAGAAGGAGAAAGAGGAAAGCCAGCGAGATGACAACACGGACGTTGCGTATAAAGATGCGGGCCACTGCAGCCGCAACACCCACAACCTGCTCCTGGGACTCACCGTTTTTGGTATATGCACGGACTGGGAAACCCCCTTATTATTATCACGCTGTTCAGCGTGTGGCTGCAGCATGTTTCCATCAGCTTGTGAAAGCTGTATTGTGGTTGTTGAAGAAGAAAAAAAAAAAGAAGAAAAGTGAAGGAAAAGTTTTTCGGAGGGGTTAACATCGTTTAACGTCCCAAATTAAATTCGGTTTTATTGTTAAAAAAAAGAGAAAAAATAGGCTTTTGTGTGCCGCAGAAAATATTAACACGCACACTCGATGTACAGACTCTGTGGTCGTTTTCCCACGAGACCTCTTGTTGTCTTTAGTCTCTGTAGACACTTCGGTATGTTTCTGCATATAATCAGAAAGAAAAAGAAAAAAGTAGAGAAGTGTGTTATTTTTGTCCGTCATTTGTCTGCCGGACTTAAACCCGTTTACATTGCAGAGGAGGGACGTCATTAGTCAGAGGTCCGACATGTCAGATGTAAGGCAACACTTTTTTTTTTTGCGAGGGAAGAGAAGTAGAAGAAGTAGAGTCCTCAAAAGGGTCTATCAACATGTGGTTAATAATAGCAGAGTTTTAGATATTTCACATATTTTGTACCAATTTTCATTTTGTTTACGGTTAAGCAACACAGTATTAAACTCTCCCCTTCCTTTATCTCCTTTCCTCCTCGTTTCTTTCTGGTCCTCTCCTCTACTTTGCCTCCCCTCCTCTCCTCTCCTCTCCTCTCCTCTCCTCTCCTCTCCTCTCCCGTCCCCTCCCTTTCCCTTTCCCTCCTCTCTCCTCTCCTCTACTTGCCCCCCCTCCTCTCTTTACCTCTCCTCTCCTCCTCCCCTTTCCTCTTCCATCCTCTCCTTTTCTCCTCTTCTTTCCTCACCCCTTTCCTTTCCTCTCCTCTCCTCTCTCTCAATTACTCCTCTCTTTCTCCTCTTCTCTCCTCCTTCCCTTTCCTTTCCTTTCCTCCTCTTCTTTACTTCCCCCTTTCCTCTCATCTCCTCTCCTCTCCTCCTCTCTCCTCTCCTCTCCTCTACTCTCCTCTCTCCTCTCCCACTCCTCTCCTCTCCTCCCCTCCTCTCCTCTCCTCCCCTGCTCTCTCTCCTCTCCTCCCCTCCCCTCCCTCCCCCTCTCCTCTCCTCTCTTCTGCTCTCCTCTCCTCTCCTCTCCTCTCCTCTCCTCTCCTCTCCTTTCCTCTCCTCTCCCCCTCCTCTCCTCTCCTCTCCTTCCCCCTCTCTTCTCCCCTCCTCTCCTCTCCTCCCCCCTACTCTCATCTCCTCCTCTCCTCTCCTTCTCCCCCTCCTCTCCTTCCCCCCCTCCTCTCCTTCCCCCCTCCTCTCCTCTCCTCTCCTCTCCTCCCCTCCGCCCCCTCCATCCTCTCCTCTCCTCTCCCCTCCTCTCCTCTCCTCTCCTCTCCTCTCCTCCTCTCCTCTCCTCCCCCCTCCTCTCCTTTCCTCCCCTCCTCCCCCCTCCTCTCCTCCCCTCCTCTCCTCTCCTCCTCCCTCCTCTCCTTTCCTCCCCTCCTCTCCCCTCGTCTCCTCTCCTCAGGTGTTGTCATGGGAGTGTTGTTTGGGATGCTGCTGCGCTACATGGTGGTGAAGGACGACTCCATCCTCACTCTGGTTTCCTTCCCTGGAGAAATCCTGATGAGGATGCTGAAGATGCTCATCCTGCCTCTGATCATCTCCAGCCTCATCACAGGTGTGTCACTGCGAGCACCGACACACAGGAAGTAACGTTTTCTTTCAGAGCGTAATATGTCCTCAAATATTTCACATCCTTCCAAAGCTCCAACTCTTCAGCTAATTGGTTCACGATGAGATTTGAAACGAATGACTTTCATACTTTAAGAGTAACGCTCACGTTTCCTGTTCATTTACTAACAACGTTTACTGATCACCATTCTAACTGAACATGACATCGAACTAAAATGTTAAACTTGAGCTTTTTACAAGCATTTTAAGAGCGCTCACGTTTAGCCAGCTGGCCGTAAATCCGAAATGTATCCGTTTATTGAAAGTTTTTCTTCAGTGAAACAAGGATTTAGTTTATGGTGAACAAGATATTGATCAAATTCCTGTGAGCCTCAGCTGTGCTGTGAGAGTAATGCTAACATGCTAAACATTTGCATATTACCATACTAACTGTACATAAGCTAACATTCTTGTATTAGCATTTTAAGAGTAAGATTGTGATGACACTGCATGTTAATGCATAAATAAGTATATTTATTGAGAGTTTTGTGCACATGATCTGTCTCTTCCAGGGCTGGCTGGTCTGGACGCCCGCTCCAGTGGCAGGATGGGGAGCAGAGCCATGGTGTACTACATGACCACCACTGTGATCGCCGCCATCCTCGGGGTCATCCTGGTGCTGGGGATCCACCCGGGGAACCCCAAACTGAGGGGAGAGTCGTCGACCTCGGTCCCGAAGAACCAGGAGGTCAACAGTCTGGACGCCTTCCTGGACCTGCTCAGAAACCTCTTCCCGGAGAACCTGGTGCAGTCCTGCTTCCAACAGGTAGCCTCAGCTTCTGAAATAGTCTTTATTTCACTTTCGGGTGGTGTGCATCAAAATACCACAGATATGGGAGGAAGGGCAAGTTGGCCAATACTGGTCCAGCATGTTTGAAGTTCTCAGCCCTGTAATAAAATCTGAATAATTTATCTTTTATCATCAAACTATATTAAAAAAATGTTTAATTTTAAAGAAGCTGTTTAGTTTTGTTTTAGTGTCCAGTAATGCAAAAAGCTATATATAAGTATCATCCAGTAGTTTCAAAGTTTATTCAGCAGTTGATAAAGAAATCTCCCCTCGAGGTCTATTTAGTAGCTTTTCTGGAGCTTTCGATCAGATCACATGATCCTCGTCAGCAGAGGAAGGTCAAGAAGGAACTTCGGAGCTCAGTTTTTAAGCCGAACTTGACTTCTTGCGTGCAGAAAAATTTAAATTTAAGCATCAAACCCTGTGCTAATGAAGATAATGTGATATGGGCTAAAGCAGTGGTTCAAAGCTCCGGGTCGGGACCCTCGGGGGGTCGCGAGATAAATCTAAGGGAACGTGAGATGAATACTAATGTAGCAAATTCTGCAACATAATGAAATGTTTAATCATTCAGACTTTTCTCAGATCTTTGATTTGTTTCTTGTGAATCACTGTCGTGTTTTAAAGTCAAATGAAACACGACGACAAGAGAAACTTATCTACTTTTGACTGACTCCCACCTCAAAGACACGCACCTTGTGGAGGAGGGATGCAAGTAGATATGTTCATGATTCACAAGCAAAAAAAAAAAAGGTTGGAAAACTCTGATCTGGAGCTCCACAACAACTCTAATATTTTAAAGTGGCATTAAAATATCGGAAAGACCTTTTTTTTTTTTTTTATGGGAACCTTAAAAAAACACCAGAGAGCACAAAGTATTAAGTGAGCGGTCTGACAGAATGAAAGAGAGTCGTTAACGATGGTGATTCTCTGGAGAATGTGGTTGTCCTCAAACCTCCAGACACAAGCTGTTCTGCATGTGTCTGGAGTGAGCGAGCGGAGGATTCGGATCCAAGCGTTTCGGCTACGAAACGGGACCGAAAAAAGTATTTCTGTCCATGAACATGTTGCACAAGTGTGACCTTTTAAAGTGTGATCGTCCAGTAAAAAAAAAAAGGAAGTTTTGATGAAAGCAAATACAAGCAGAGCTCCTCTAATAAAACGACAGATTTAAGGCCCTTTTAATGTTCTAGCATTGCAGTTTAAATTACTGCTGTTTGGACGGAAGAAGCGAGTTTAAACAAATTGGTGAAGTGAGATGGAAATTAAATAATAAAAACAATCATTGATTGAAACCTGCAGAAGGTGAGACACCAGCTGAGGAATCAGACTCTGATTTCTCCGTCAGTTGTTTATCCAAGCTGATCATTTTTAAACGATAATCCGAGTCTCAATCACGATGTGACTTCTACTGTCCAAATCCTGCCCCCCCATGCCAGCCCCCCATGCCTCCCCCCTCCTCTCCTCATGCCCCCCCCCCCCATCTACTCTTCACTCTGCGTGTGTCTGAATGATTAGAAGCAGTCGTCTGTGTCGGGCCGGTGAGGGTCAGCCCTGCTGCTGCTAATCTCTTTACATCTGTAACGCTACGTCTTTATTTACCAGTCGGGCATCTGCTGGTGAACAGAGAGCACTGCTGAGCAGCTTACAGACTCCTCTCTCCCTCTCTCTCTCTCTCTCCCTCTCTCTCTCTCCCTCTCTTTCTCTCCCTCTCTCTCTCTCTCTCTCTCTCTCCCTTTCTCTCTATTCTCTCTCTCCCTCTCTCTCTCCCTCTCTCTCTCCCTCTCTCTCTCTCTCTCCCTTTCTCTCTCTCTCTCTTTCTCTCTATTCTCTCTATTCTCTCTCTCTCTATGTGTCTCTGTCTCTGTCTTTGTCTCCCTCTCTCTCTCTCCCTCCCTCTCTCCCTCTCTCTCTCTCTCTCTCTCTCTCTCTCTCCCTCCCTCTCTCTCCCTCTCTCTCTCTCTCTCTCTCTCTCTCTCCCTTCCTCTCTTCTCTCTCCCTCTCTCTCTCTCTCTCTCCCTCCCTCTCTCTCTCTCTCTCTCCCCCTCTCTCCCTCTCTCCCTCTCTCTCTCTCCCCCCCCTCTCTCTCTCTCTCTTTCCTGTCTGCATCTCCTGTTTTACTGCTTCTTTTGTTTGTTCTCATCGGGGAATTCATTGAAGTCGTAAAAAAAGGCATAATTGCTTTTGCAGGAAGGACTCGTCCTTCCCCTTTCAACTCTCTTGTCCCTCTTTTGTCTCCTTCATGTGAGAGTCTCTTGTTCCCCGTTGTGTCTTTTCTTTAAACATTAATCTGGGTGCGATGCGCCGCCGGCGAGCTTTTGTTTGCTCACGCACAAAACGCGTAAAAAAAAAAATAAATCAGGGTTTTGCTGTGTGAATTATTATCATAGCATCCCCATTAGGACGAGCGTCGGCTATTCTTCTTACAGTCACACAAACACAACAAACAAAACAGCTCGTCTTGTTGAATTAACAATCAAAGGAAACTAAATTGTTATTCTTTCTGTCATTTATATAATTCATTGTCCAAATGAACTAAAATTATATTAATTTGTTTGTTTTTTTTCACACATTTGATTTCTCATTCTCTGCTGAGGAGGATTTCTACTTTCTCCAGATTTTACATTTTACTTCTCACACCTTAAATCATAATTTACACAAAAAGAAAAAAAAGAAAAAGTTCCTGAAGTGTTTGGAGTTACTATCAACGAACCTTTGAGCCTTTGAGAATTGAATAGATTTCGGGGGACGAGTAAAAACTTCAGTTCAGGGAATTGAATAGAGTCCACGCGACTTAAAAAGAAACTTTTAGCTTTTTAATGTTTAAATGAATGTTCTTAATTGTTTTTAAATCTTCTTTTCTTTTGCATTATGTTTTGATGCTTTTAATGGTTTCATGTGAAGCACTTTGAATTGCCTCGTTGTTGAAATGTGCTTTATATACAAATAAACTTGCCTTGCCTTGAGCCGATCTTTAATATTCTCATGAGCAATACGCCCTGGAAAAAAATGAATTCCACCTGAACATGATTCCCGTTTCGTGCTTGTTCTCTGTCTGTTGCATATCATGTTGGATAGTTGTGTTGAGCGAACTGAGAGAGTAAAAAACCCCCTTTCACTTGATATCGATCTGAAACGCCCTCCAGGTTCAGACGGTGCTGAAAACGTTGCCGGTGGCGTTACCGAACCAAACCGACCCCATCGTAGTGAGCAGGAAGAAGCTGGAGTACAAATGGGGCATGAACGTCCTCGGTGAGTCGACGACGGGAGGCTGGGTTCTCCTTTCCTGACTTTGCGGTACTTTTCCCTCCTCCGGTTTTTTTTTTCCGGTGACGCGCTGCTCTGTGTCTTCCTCCAGGCCTCATCGGATTCTTCATCGCCTTCGGGATCTGCATGAGCAGGATGGGCGAGCGGGGGAAGGTCATGTGCGACTTCTTCAACATCCTCAACGAGATCATCATGACGATGGTTTCCATGATCATGTGGTCAGTGTCTTGTTTTCCCCCCCCCCCCACTCCCCCTCCTCCCTCCTCCCCCCCTCCCCCACCCGCCGTGCGTGCTTGTGCAAGCATGCACAAACACGTGTGTGTGTGTTTTTGTTCGCATTGCTTTGACATTCTGGAGAAACCACACACAGAGATCAGTGACAGTGATGGATAAGGCGAAGGCGGGCATGTTGTGGGAAACGAAAGACCGACGAGGAGCGAGAGGAAGAGGAAAGAGGAAGAAAGAGTGTTAGTGGGGCCCGGCACAGCGTTGCGGACTCCCAGGGGGGAGTCGGGGTGGCAGAGCTCCAAAGTGTAATGGATCCACCGACGGCAGAGGAGCCACTTGGCAGAAAGCAGATGCAGGAGGGAGGGACGGCGGGACGTGGAAAAGATGCATGTGAGAGCATGTCTTCTAGAGAGCAGCTTGACGCTTCGCAGGACTCCGGCTGGAGAAAGAGAAAGACAGAGTAGTGGCACTCAGAGCGGGGGATGATGGGAGGGGAGGGCGGGGGGGAGGAGGGAGGGAGGGGGGGGGGGCTGGAAGAGAAACAGCAGGATGCTTGTCTTGCAGCCCTCCGAGGACATCTACATGTGCAGCTGGACACCAAAGGAATCGTGTCCTTGTTCGTATCACTCACGCAGTATAAACAGATTACTCACGGGGCCCACGGAGCTCGCCAAGCACCGGAGTCCAGTGTATACAAAAAACGCGTATC
>JACSYO010001413.1:247500-267000 GCA_016806645.1 Ophiodon elongatus
CAAGAGATTTGGTTTTGTTTGGCAATAAAGCTCATTCTTCTTGAAATGCTTCTTTCATGCGAGCGTTGCACGTACGGATGTGGTGAAATGATCACGTGTAAATACCAGGTTTGTACCACACTTTACAAAAATAGATGTCAGCTGCAGACATTGAACACCTCGTTTAGTACATTTTTGTGTTTGACCTTGAATGATTAAAAGAGAACAGACCAAAGGGGGGCAACCTCTGGTGCTGATGAGTGAAGACAAAGCTTCATGTGTTAAAGCTGCATTCTCTCTCCTGACCACCAGGGGGCGACTCCTCTGGTTGTATAGAAGTCAAAGCTTCATGTGTTAAAGCTGCATTCTCTCTCCTGACCACCAGGGGGCGACTCCTCTGGTTGTATAGAAGTCAAAGCTTCATGTGTTAAAGCTGCATTCTCTCCTGACCACCAGGGGGCGACTCCTCTGGTTGTATAGAAGTCAAAGCTTCATGTGTTAAAGCTGCATTCTCTCTCCTGACCACCAGGGGGCGACTCCTCTGGTTGTATAGAAGTCTATAGAAAATGACTCTACTTCTCTCTTGATTTATTCCCTCAGTAAACATCAATCTCAAATCTCAATCTCTAGTTTCAAGTCTTCTTCAATACAGCATGATGTTCATTTAGTAAATTATGGTCCATTTAGACCATAATTTAGATCAAACAGACCATAAAGCATAGCTTTAGGGCGGGCTTACTGTGATTGACAGGTCGCTTCCACGGCTTTGTCCGTGTTTTCGTCTTACAACTTTAACTCTTTCACAGTGTGTTTTCAGTTCATGCAAGTTAATTGTAATATTTACTTAGCTTCACCCTCTCTTTTGTCACTTCGGGTTCCAAAAAACCAAGACGGTGACGGTTAAAATGCCAAAAATCACAGACTCAATAAAGCATTGATAAAAAATATTGTCATCAGGATCCTGGACCTCGGAGAGTTTCCTGAGACAGAAGAGACGCTGCTGACTTTGCTTCTGCACCGTGTCAGTATTACTCTCAAATGTCAGTTTATTATCTAGTATTATTACGTATCATATATTATATATATTATATACGTCTAAAATCAATGCTCCTGTCTTGTCTGACATTCAGAAATCGAAACGATTCATGAATCGGGTTTTATTTTTTTTTATTTGTTCACATTATAAAAAATGTAATACACAAATCCCAGCCTGCAATTGTCTTCCTGTACCTTTTGTAAAGGAGAAAGTTGATGCTGTGAGGTTAACGTAAACCCTGTAAATCCATGTTAACCCTCTGGTTAATCCCAATAGGTGGTTACCGCGGCAACAGCTCGCTTGTAAAACCAGCGCAATAACAAGGCGATGTATGAAGGGATTAAACTTCGCAAACAATTTTTTCTAAGAAGATGTGCGCGGGAGAACAGGGAGAACCTGTTACGCGTAGAAAAGATGTTCCTGGAAATGCTATTGTTGTCAGCTAAAGCCTGAAGCAGCATCTCATTCATCTCATTCATGCCTGACGTCTGCATTCCTGCTGAGCGGCTCTGCATGCAGAGTGATGCTGAGCTCTTGCTGTCCGCCTATTGTTTCCTGATGTGTTTCAGATTTCTGTTGGATGAAATTGTGCATTTTATTTGTTGATTTATTATCGTGACAAATACTGGAGGTTGTGGGCTTTCGCTGTCAGTGTGGCTGCTTCACATAACTCAGCTGGCAGATTCCCTTTTATACTAACCTCAAGTGGTATCTGACCCCTTTAGGGCTCGGACACGCCAAGCTAATTAGACCGATCGCGTTTATTGGCAGAAATTCGGCTGATTTGAGAAAGTCAAGTCAGTTGGTGAGAAGTAGTTAGAGAATCCGTGATTTCCACCAATAAGTCTGGTTTCTCTTCTAAAGAAGAAAAAAAAAAAGGGAATTTCCCCTCAGGCTTCAATAAAGCAGGTCTTCTTCTGAAACAGATTTGACGAACACAAATTACTTAACTACGTCTGGTTTGTTTGTTTTCTCGTCCGCAGCAATGCTGGGTTTTTACAGTTTGCACTGCGGTCCGTAATCATTTCCTCTCACGCAGGTTTAGAAACAAACCCATGCATGCTTATACTCTGTCTTTCTCAAAAATTGACGTGTTGCTTTTCCTTTTTTTTCCCCCCCCCAACCCCCCCCCCCCAGTCTGACTGCCACCCTGGCCAGTGTCGGAGCCGCCAGCATTCCCAGTGCCGGACTGGTCACCATGCTGCTGATCCTGACGGCCGTGGGGCTTCCCACTCAGGACATCAGTCTGCTCATCGCCGTCGACTGGCTGCTGTGAGTCGGGTGTCCGAGAGATGGAGGTGTTTGAGTGTGTGTGTGATGAGGAGCCTCTGCAGAGCTTTTTGAGGTTTTGGTACCCTCCCCTTCCTCCCCCCCCTCCTCCCACTGACTCTGATACTGTTTGTGACCCAGTGACAGGATGCGTACCTCCATCAATGTGGTGGGCGACTCGTTCGGCGCCGGCATCGTGGACCACTTGTCGAAGGACGAGCTCGCCGAAATCGACGCGGCGGAAATGCTGATGCTCCACCCGGAGGAGCTGGACTTCATCCCGCCGCCGCCCGTCCTCACGGAGATGGACCTGATCGACCCCTTCAAACCGCCCGAGCTGCCCCCCCGCTCCCCCCGCCCGCCCAAGCAGAACCACCACGGCCACGTTCTCTCCCAGACCCAGTCCGCCGCTTACTCCCCGTCCCGCTCCGTCCGCTCCCCGTCACCCCGCTCCGTCCGCTCTCCGTCACCCCGCTCCGTCTGCTCCCACTCCCCCCGGCCTTTCCGCACTCATTCCCCACGCATCCTCCGCCGGACGGAGGCCGGCTACTGCGCCCTGCCCAGCCACGACAACCAGGTGACTCCTTCTTCTTCTCCTTCTCCTTCTTCTTCTCCTTCTTCTTCTTCTTCTTCTCCTTCTTCTTCTTCTTCTCCTTCTTCTTCTTCTTCTCCTCCTTCTTATTCTTCTCCTTCTTCTTCTTCTTATTCTTCTCCTTCATCTTCTCCTTCTCCTTCATCTTCTCCTTCTCCTTCATCTTCTCCTTCTTCTTCTCCTTCTTCTCCTTCTTCTTCTTCTTTTTCTTCTCCTTCTTCTTCTTCTTTTTCTTCTTCTCCTTCTTCTTCTTCTTCTTCTTCTTTTTCTTGTTCTTCTTCAAATGCTGCAGAACACATGTTCCTCTATGATGCAACAATGAGGAGATACGCCATGTTTTTTTTTGGAGATCATACAGTGGACTCCTAAAGTACCCTCGTATTCTGTCCAAAGAAAATCATGCATCTCCAAATTTGGTGATATTCAAATTTTCAGAGCAACTGAAAAGTTATTTTATGGGTTGAGAATAATTCTTAGGATGAATGGGACCATTTAAAAAAAAAAACATTGGGTCATTTAAAAAGATGCATTGTTACATGGGAAGTTGATACTTTGGAGATACATGGTTTTCACAGGGTGTTTCTTTGTAATATTTTCAGGATGCAATGATTAATCGATTATGAGATTATGAGATTGACAGAAAATTCATCTGCAACTATTTTGATCTTCTATTAATGTTTTCAGTCATTTTTTTAGGCAAAAATTCCCAAACTTCTCTGCTTCTGCATTTGCATCAAACTAAGCATATTTGGATTTTGGGCTCTGAGAAAGAGACATTTATAGACCAAACGATTAATCGAGTAAATAGTCTGTAGCAGGTCTACAGCTGAATGACAAATAGATCGAATATGTGGTTGAATCTGGACATTTTGTGGGAGATAAAATGGTCAAATTTACATGAATATCAAAACAAAAAGAGCAAATATGTGCTTTCTCAACTAAGATAGCTCCACAAACAAATTAAGCTTTATTAAGTGTATGTACTTGTGTATTCCTACATCTTTCAAATATGTGAATCTAGAGCACAGGAAGCATAAAATATTGATATTTACAAGATATTGCTGCATGGTAAGTTTCGTGACCACCAGAGATTCATGGACGTCAAAGGCTTCATGGTCGACGTCTCTTTGCCCTCTCAGGTCCCCACGATGCCTCGCTCCCACCGAGAGAGGGAGCGAGACCGGGAACGGGAGCGTCTGAGGCGAGAGAGCGAAACCGAAGAGGAGGAGGAGAGAGAGCGGGTCTTGGGCGAAACGAGCGACGGCGAGGAGAGCGACGACACCGCGTACGACCGGAGGCAGGCCATGCCGCCGGGCGACCTGCCGTGATCGGATTTTTAACCACCGGAGAGAAAAAAAAAAAAAAAAAGCTTCCCCCGTCGATTAGTTTTCAGCTTTTTCGAAGGTCCACACTGGATTTCTGGCAGGTTTTACGTTGCTACTTCGATATATACATAGGTACTAAAATGTTGAGACGGCCCTTTAAAAACCAGGCCTGAGACTTCCGCTCTTTGGTTTGCAAAGCAGAGCTTTAAAAAGGAGAGTTGTTTCCCTTCGTTTACTCACGTCTCCATCACCGTCTTGATTTTCATCATTTCATGATCAAACCTGAATGTCTGATCTTCCTTCAATTAAATAAATAGGACAGGAATTGTGAGTCTGCTCTCGATTATCAGCCTTTTAACGCACAAGTTATTAGTTGATTCTTTACCTTTGCCCAACTCCTTCTCCTCTACTTTTTATTTTCCTGACAGGAAGTGAAAATTCTTATACTGGAAGGGATCGCTTCACATCTAGCGAAGTCTTTATGCTAAGCTAAGCTAACAGGCTGCTGGCCGTCGCTTCTCATTTACCCTACAGACATTACAGTGGTATTGATCTTCTAATTTAACTCCCAAAATGTTGAACTATTCCTTTAAATAACCTCGAGAATACCAACAGGTTCATGTGAATGAAAGAAATATACAAAAAAAACCAGCAGACATTATTTTTTATAATTCTCTACCTTCGTTTATCTCTTTACATTTCCATCCCCGGTGCTCTTCTTGCACGCCACCTCTCATCTTGATGTTAATATTGTCGATATCATCTATGGTTTGTATTTCCTCGTTGTGGTCTGGTGTCTGAAAGGACGAGCTTTAGGCGAGACGCTGTTTTGATTTAGTTGTATGTTTTAAATTTACTAGTTTTAACTCTCATTGTTCATTCTTAAATGCTTGTAAAATAACGTCATCCGTCTCTCCCTCCCCTCTGGATTGCCTTTCATTTTAGATTTAATTTCATCAACTGCCTCCCTTGCATACTTAAGTCTTAACTCAGATTCACAGGTCCGGCTCATGTGTATATTGTATATGTAATAAAATCTTAGAGATTTATTTAAAATAACTGCGGTTCTTCTGTGTTTCCTCTGCTGCTTAAGCACAATCTGCGGAGAGGGATTTGGAGTCGAAAGGGGACACGCGTCAGCGCTCGGTGACTAAGACGCAGGAAAAAAATCCCGCGGACAAAAAGATATTACTGGGTGGAAAAGTTGCAGCAGACACACACATTACACACACGAGGCCGCGCTTACAGAACACGCTGATGAGACAAAGACACAGAGATACCAACACACATAATCCTCTCAGAGAAGAGTTAGAGACGGGCGAGGCGGGAGAGGAATCGGAGGGCGGCAGATGGCCAGAAAGACGTCAATCCCTTTTTTCATTCTTCGCAGACAGCAGAAGGGCACTGTGGGTAATTGCAACCCGGTGCTGACGTTGGACTCGGGTCCCTGCACGTCAGAGAGGCAGGGGAGAGGGAAGAAGGTTGAGCCGCAGGTCAGCGCAAATCTGTAAAAAAAAGAAAAGAAAATGACAATGTGTCGAAGGGTTTTTTTTTTTCTGAAGATTTGTGTAATATTTCTGAAATTCGATGGCGATGTTTGTGGAGCGAAGGCAGTAATCTGTCCCGTGGCATGAGAGGGAGACACGAGGATATCACACCAATCTGAGGGGGACGCGGAGGTCAGAGATTTAATCACTGCAGCCATCAGCATGGAGAGGACAGTGTGTGTGTGTGTGTGTGTGTGTGTGTGTGTGTGTGTGTGTGTGTGTGTGTGTGTGTGTGTGTGTGTGTGCGCGTGCATTTCTTTACTTTGGCTCAACTCAAACATATTCTTGACTTTTAGTTATTATTATTGAGACCCCTAAAAAGGTTGTTAATTATTTCAGTTTTTCCTCACTGATGATTATTTTTTCTGGGCCTCAAACTAAATAAGTCACGGTTAAAGACAAACATTGGTAGTGGGATAAAAAAAAAACTTAATTTACTTTGATTTATAGGTTTCATATCTTATCTAACTGGACATTTGGAAAATTTCATTAAAGAAATGTCTCTGTTTTCTTTTGATAAACGTTAAAAACAACATGTAAACCTGTTAGTTATGCCGATGGAAATATAACGCTCAACAATCTAACAATGTAATTGATCTTGGGATGCTACTGACAACGTCTTTATCAAGTAATCTGAAGTTTGCCTCCATTAATTACGCAACAAACAAAGTAAGTGGTTTGTTGCCTCAAACTAAACGTCCTGTGAAGCAAGTTTATTTAAAAAAAGACACTATATGCATGTAATCAGCTTATATTGACGCAAATATTTATTTTATATTGATGAGAACGCGTTGCCATGGCACTAGATTGAATGTCTGATGTAACAGGATGCACGATTCTACGCTGTAACAGCCGTGGGATCAGGAATTGTTGTTTTAATGTGTTTCAATAGAGACATTTTAGTCCTTAAGCAGTTAATTTTGACTACAAAGTCTTATTATAGGCGCTGAACACACTAAAAGAACCCACAAATGTCCCTAGTGATGCATAATGTAACCCAATGCGATCACATGTTAAGTTTAATCTGCTTCCAGTTTGGTACAATGGTCTTTATATTTATGTTTTAATAACGTGGAATGAAAAGAACATAACGTAAGTCATCTGGATCACATGGCACTGATTAACGTCATCATTTCGTACGGTTAGTTCTGACGTCTCTCATGTCGCGTTACTGTAAATGAAATCCAGCGGCAGCAGGAGTGAGACGGACGTCCTGGTTTCAAAACACAGGCTGACATCTAGAGGCGGGATCACTCATCACATGCAGCACGGTGCAACATGCACACAGTGAAACATGCAGCATAGTGAAACATGCAGCATAGTGAAACATGCAGCATGGTGAAACATGCAGCACGGTGAAACATGCACACAGTGAAACATGCAGCATAGTGAAACATGCAGCATAGTGAAACATGCAGCACGGTGCAACATGCAGCACGGTGCAACATGCACACAGTGAAACATGCAGCACGGTGAAACATGCACACAGTGAAACATGCACACAGTGAAACATGCACACAGTGAAACATGCAGCACGGTGCCACATGCAGCACGGTGAAACATGCAACACGGTGCAACATGCAGCATAGTGAAACATGCAGCACAGTGAAACATGCAGCATAGTGAAACATGCAGCATGGTACCACATGCAGCATAGTGAAACATGCACACAGTGAAACATGCACACAGTGCCACATGCAGCACAGTGAAACTTGCAGCACAGTGCCACATGCAGCACGGTGAAACATGCAGCACGGTGCAACATGCAGCATGGTACCACATGCAGCATAGTGAAACATGCAGCACAGTGAAACATGCAGCACAGTGAAACATGCAGCACAGTGAAACATGCAGCACGGTGCCACATGCAGCACAGTGAAACATGCAGCACAGTGAAACATGCAGCACGGTGAAACATGCAGCACGGTGCCACATGCAGCACAGTGCAACATGCAGCACAGTGCAACATGCAGCACAGTGAAACATGCATGCGTCGCCCTCTCATGGTACTCATGCGGACGCCTCGTGATGCTTTTAAAACATTGTTTAGATTCGAGCACAAGTCATCACATTCTCCCAGAGTCACTGCACAGCGAGTCATGTGGAAGGAATTCACAAATCCAAGACCTGAGTGATTAAAATGTGATCTTTATTAAATAAAGGAAGACATATGCGTATACATATGCACAGCCACGTCCGTCTTCGGACTATATGCAGGTCACACTACATCCACGCAGTCAAAACGACGTATAAAAGTATCTCAGATTCACTTCCTTCAGACTTGAAAAGCGTTTCTTAAGTCTGCTTTAATTCATATCAGTTCAAACGGTGACAAGAATTTGCGAACAAAGCATAAAAATCCTGCAAAATAACCAATTTATCTGCTGCATATTTAACAAAATATTCCACGTCATGCCAGTTCTGCTTGAATCTGTGTATTTAGCTGTGCAAATTATAGGGATAAAATATTTCATGTACAATTTTGATAACAGTTTCTCCTCCATTGAGATGCTGTTTGAAGATAAATTGGAACTTCTCATAGTGAGAATGAAACACCTGTAAAATGTAGATAAAGAAGGATTACTTCACAGAGCTGGTCTTAGAAAGTATTCGCAGACAATTCGATGAATTCTGCCGCAGAGTCGTGCGGGGACGACGTATTTTTGTAAGCTAACACGGAAGTTAGCGTCACGCTGGTTCCCTCCACAAGAAGCTAATGGGTTCTTTCTATTGGATTTTGGATTATTACAGAAAATAAACATTTTGTTCAGCAAGATAATCTTCACAGAAGAACACCACTTTTTAATGATCTTTGAAGCGCGAATGCAACCTGCAGAAGTAAAAAAGCTAACGTTAGCTTACAAACTACACCCCCGGTCACATGACTGAAGCCTTTTTTAAGACACGTAAAAGCTTCACGAGTTTGCGTTTTTTACTGACGTATTTTTAGCTCTGTAGTACAAAACATTCAAATCTCTTAAGCTTGTGTTAGCCACAGACCTTATTTCAGACATTTAACTAATAAAAACAAACACATTGACTTTAAGACAAGCAAACAGGAAGTGCAAAAATGCTGACTCATTTCCGAGTTTTAGGACTTCTGCAGCACTCTTTGAACAATTGGAATTCAGAGACAAAAAAAGATTTGACTGTTTATAGTTAACAGTTACAAAGTTCAACAAAGAAGAGCATCAAAAACTAATAAAAATAAACATTCACTCTCAGCGGAAATCAGAAATATAAAAACTAAACAGCTTATTAAAAGTGTCTTAAAGGCCGCGCTGTTCATGTCAAAGGTCAGCTGATTGTGAATCAGCTGTTTGATACTCAAAAGACAGATGCAGAGATAAACGCTGGACGTAGTTTAAGACGGGGAGTTAATGAGGGGACGGCGTCCTCGGACCATCAGAGTTCAGCGTGGCTTCGGTCACCGTTATAGAAATGTCAGCCGGCTCATCGTCTCTCTCCACACTCGTCTCCGGGCCGTATCCATTACGCCGTATGTAACATACGAACTGGCTCCGGACCAACTACATGAACTCAGTCTGCTCCGACGCCGGCCGATGAGCGATCTCTTTGTGGTCGACGTCAGCGGCTGATTACAACTGGTGCATTTCTGCCATAACTCTGACAGGCGCAGGGCATCAACACCTGCGACGCCGTACATTTAGACATTTAGCTGCTGCATCGGGCGGAGCAGCAGTTTATGGTGCAGCGCTTCGCTTAACGCCGTCACGTGTACGAGCAGTTAACGGTGCTTCCTGCACGCAGCACTTTACACCGTCACGTTTCTGCAGCACATTACACGAACGATGCCTCTGTTTTCTTATCGTGGTGTAATTTCCCCTTTTTACATATGAGATTTGTGTTTTTTTGCAGCGATGCTGACTTTTTAAAGTGATGCAGACATTTTCAGATTCCTCAAATATTCCTTTATCCAGCCGGGACGAAGCATCGGCCCAAAAAAAATTTATTTTTAACCTGCTTTCCAAGCTGCAACTCTTTTTATTCAGCCGAACAAAGATGGTGGCTGTAGCTTCATAACGCTTAATATTTGTTTGGTATTAATAATCTTATTAATTACTGTGTTTCAGTCAGCGCACGTCAACTGAACATGGAAAAAACTGTCCAAAAGCAAGCATTCAAGTCTAAATACAGGGAGAATACAGACGGACCAAATATTAACTTGGGTTTAAATCAAGGTTTTCTTTCAGTGGAATTCCTAATTTGCTCAAATTTACGTTTTTATTTTTTTAAGGAAACTTTCCAGTAAATTATTAAGTAAATTATGGACCCGTAAAATTAAGCGATACCTGAAACTTTTATTTCCATTTGTCTAATTAATGAAAAAGAAATTGCCCAAAATGAGCAAAAAGGCTTAGCATGTCACTTCTGGCTGCCATATTTGTTTTGTTTAAGAAAGAGAGTCAGAACTTAGGAAAGAAGTTCAAATCTATACTATACAATAATATTCTACATTATTATAATTAATGAATAAAATAAACATATATTTATTTGAGCTGATAAAGGATTTTTTGAGGACTCTGGACATGTCTTAAACACAGCGCTAAGTTTTGTCAAACAACCTGCAGGCTTTTTCAAACATCAGATTTTATTTATTCATTGAGAAAAACAGATGTTTACTGTAAAAAAAAAAAAAAACGAGTCAAATAAAACCAAGCGAAAGCCTCAAATGTGACAAATTAGAGCTTAGATCAGTGCAAGTCTTTGTGAGCATGTGGGAGTTGAATGTCCGACCTCCTCTCTGTTAAACCTGAGTGACGAGAGTTTCGTTGAGGTAGAAGTTTATCCCTCTTCGCCCGCCAGCTTCCTGTCCGGTGCAAAGCCCCGCCAAGAGGGCACCATTGAGCGGCGGGCAGATCCCCCTGCTGTCCTGCCCGTACAGGGGTGCATAATCTCCCATGTGTTCGTGCCCCTCGTCCTCTCCTTCCTCGTACTCCCCCTCTTCGTCGCCCTCCCCGTCCCAGAGCGACGTGGCCACGTGGTTGTACTCGGTCGTCTCCTCGCACTCCGACTCGCGGTGGTAGAAGTAGCTGAAGTTGGACACGATGACGGGCACCGGCAGCGAGATGGTGAGCACGCCGGCGATGGCGCACATGGAGCCCACCAGCTTCCCGCCGACCGTCTCCGGGTACATGTCCCCGTAGCCGACCGTCGTCATGGTCACCACGGCCCACCAGAAGGCCTCGGGGATGCTGGTGAACGCCGTGTTGGGACTGTCCACCTCCGCGAAGTAGGCGGCGCTGGAGAAGAGGATGACTCCGATGAAGAGGAAGAAGATGAGCAGGGCGAGCTCTCTGAGGCTGGCCTTCAGCGTCTGGCCCAGGATCTGGAGGCCCTTGGAGTGACGGGAGAGCTTGAAGATCCTGAAGACCCTCACCAGCCTGATGACCCTGATGAGGGCCAGGGACACGGAGGGCTGCGCGCCTTTGTCCTTGGCCAGCTCCGTGCCTATGGTGACGAAATAGGGAATGATGGCGAAGAAGTCGATGGTGTTCATGACGTCTTTGAAGAAGTGCACCTTGCTCGGGGCGCAGATTAAGCGCACGATGAGTTCAAAGGAGAACCAGATGATGCAGATCGTCTCCACGATGAAGAAAGGGTCCTGGAAGGGGTTGAAGGCGGGCGGCACCAAGATGGTTTCGTTCGCTATGGTGGGGTGAGGCACGACGATGAATTGCTGTAAAAACAACATAAAAAGGTTACAGATGCACTCGGAGATTAAACAAATAAACCACATACATATTCTATCACGTGATGTTTATCAAACACGAGCTGACAAATACGAGAATAAACGGGGGAAGGTAAGTGCTTTAATAAATGTCTCCATGGAGACGATGTTTACGGGAGAGGAAACAAGGACAGAGGATCAGCGAGAAGACGGAATTATTCTTCAAGTTTGTCCTCAGCACATTCGGGGGAATGACACCTGTCATCTGGGTCTGATCGAGCCTGTGAGATCTGTGATACGGTGCTAACTTTCCTCTCCTCTCCATTTTCACTCCAGCGGCTTTATTTTTCCTCTTATATAAATCGGTTTCTCTATATTTAAACTCACACACAAAAAAAAACATTAAGTTCATGTGACGCTGGGTTGCGTTACAGCGCCAGACGCCGCCACCGGCCGCGGCATCTGACACTTCGTTTAACTGGGCTGCTTGTTTTTTTCTGGGAAGTAGGTGCGGGTTTGAAATGGCTGGGCATTAGTGTCTTTTAACAAGTTAGATAGAGTTACTCTGAGCTTCTGGTGGCCTCGCGGCACATATTGTCCCCGGCGCTATGTGTATTAATATGTTTTTATGCGTTTCCCTCCGTTCCAGCTCATGTCCTCGAGTCGCTTTACGCCAACAAAGCTGTCTGCAACATTTACAAAGTTAATTATATGACGGACGCAGCTTGGCCTTGCATTATGAACGGGGCAGTTCTCAACTGCAGTCCAGCCGTCAGTAATTTCGTTTTGAGATCATGTTTTGAGATCTCCGCCTCTGAGATTTCTGCCACCACTAAAAGATACAGTAGCTCTGATGACAACTGGAGACCGTCCAGAGATACCTAGACTTTAATTCCCGAGACGCCGGTGTCGGTCCAGACTGAAATACCTCAACAAACATTGGATGGATTGCAATTACATTTTTAACAAACATTCATGGTTCCCGGAGGATGAACTCCAATGATGCTTGTGAGCGTCTGACTCCCACCGATCCATAGTTTAGATGCATAGCTTTAATGCTAACTAGCAAATGTCAGCATGTTAACACACGTAACAAACGTGTTGGCACGCTGAAGTTAGCATTTAGCTCACAGCCCGGAGAAATAGAATAGTAGTCGAACGAAACGTTCCTATTTAAATAAACGTGGCAGGACGGTCAGAGTGGCGGCCATTTTTACGTGTACCGTGGTTTTGCGACAGTTGTAGCGGGCTAACTTACGTAAACCAACTTACGGCGAGTTGCGGACTCACTGAGGTGAGGTGACTAGAAAGAGCAGTGGAGTAAAAATGTTGCCAAAGTAAATAAGTCAAATTTAAAAGGTGCAAGATCTGCGATTGGGAGCATTTTAACCTGTCAACGCTGCTAACAGCGCTAGCAGTGCAAACTACCGCGTATGTGCTGAGAGAGCTAACGGTGTTTAGCCGAGGGGGAACCGGTCCCGTTCACATTCACCTAATTAAGGTGGAGGCAAAATTGTCAAATCAATTTTAGATAGCGCATAGATCTTTGTGACTTAAGCTATTTAAAAGACACATGACTTGTCATACAGCGCCAACAACATTCATGCATTCATGTTGGTCAGATTTTCACCACCACCTGGCGAGTGAGTGATTGCGTGAGGACGGCTGTGCATGCAGGGTTTTGTTTTGTTTGTGTAGCGTCCAGAAGCTGCTCTGATCACATGATATACATCCTTATATGTAGAGGAGTAACGGAGCAGTGCTGGTGGTGGGGGGAGAGGGGAGGGGGGAGGGGAAGGGAGGGTGTAAATCCAGCGATCGCGGCACCGGTGTCACTTCGGCTGCCCGAACCTCCAGAACTTGCCTCGTCTCCAGGCTACAGGAGTGTAGGCGAGGCTAATTTAATTTCACGGTGGTCATCAGAAAAGTCGATCTGACAGTGAGCCTCTTTTCCATCCTGTTTTTCAGTCCGTAGCCGATGAGTCACAGCGTTTATTAATACAGACATTCGCGTATGTGTTGATGCGCTCTTAGGGTTGTCCTTCCTCTATATTTAGCCCTTTAGCTCTCTAAGGGGTAACGTGAGACAAGGTCATCTCCTTTCCTTCCTTTCACTTCACACGCCTTTTTTACCCCGAACTCATTCCACACTCTCTCACTTCTCGATACTTTTGAAGTATCCACTTTAAACTGAATGTGCTTGTGGGTTCTGGCACTCGTCCCCCGAGTGGCTGACGAGACGTATCACCCGCAGAGCGTAAACCTCCAACACAACCTGCTCCGTCTGCACTCGTCTTTCCTCACTCTTCTTTTTCCACCAGCGGTTTAACTGCCCTCCTCATCTCCTTCACCTCAATCTGAGTGGATCAGATTTAACGACCCAAGTCCAAAATAATCTCAGGGGGGAAAAAAATACTTGCCTCCCCTTCTCTGTGCGCTGCTTTCTCCCCTTCACTCGATCTCAATGCTTAGCTTTGATGTTTCTAATCGTCCCTGAGTTTTTTCTCTCCTTTATTAAGAGCTGGTTTATGTTTGACAAGGTGACACCTGTCAGCACATGTTGCCCTTCTACGTTCACCTCATCGCTCTCTCTCACAGTGTGAACCTCTGATCTCCGAGCACCCTGTCAGCTACCTCCGTGCATGACCTCCGCCTGCAGCTTTCTGAATCCTCCCTGTCTTAACTCGTGCAGCCCGTCCTCACCTCCCTCTGTTCCTTCTCATTCCTGAACTCGGGCAGAGTCTCCAGGCAGAAGATGAGAATGGAGAGCACGATGACCATGACGCTGATGATGGCGATGATCCGAGCTCCGCTGGAGGACTCCGGATACTCAAACAGCATCCAGAGGCGACGCTGCAAGTCATTGGCGGGCAAGGGCCTCTCCTCCTCCTTGGGGAAGCCCTCGTCCGCCTTGTACCGGTCGATGGTCTCCTCCCCGAGCTCGTAGAAGCGCAGCTCCTCCAGGAACATGTCCAGGGGGACGTTGGCGGGCCGACGCAGCCTCCCGCCCGACTGGTAGAAGTACAGGATGGCGTCGAAGCAGACGCGGCTCCTGTCCAGGAAGAGCTCGTTCCGCACGGGGTCGAAGTAGCGCAGGCGGCGGCGGGGGTCGCCCAGCAGGGAGTCGGGGAACTGGGCGAGGGTGCGGAGCTGGGTCTCGTAGCGCATCCCCGACACGTTGATGGCCAGGCGTTCGGCCAGAGCCCAGCCGCTCCTCCACGGGCAGCGACGCTTCTCCTTCTTGGCCTCGCCGCTCGGCTCCTTCCCGCTGATTTCCTTCTCCAGATTGTTGTGCTTGTCTTTGGTCCACTTTTCTTCATCGCCGACCTCCTCGGCCTTCTGGTTTTCTTTCGTCTGCCCTCCTCCTCCTCCTCCTCCTCCTCCCCCTCCTCCTCCTCCTCCTCCTGTTCCTCCTCCTTTGTCTTGATGATCCATCACTTAGTCTTTCTTTCTTGTGCTTCTTGTCTTACTTTTCTCGTCTCTTCACTCTGCGAACGAAACAACAGAACAGGGAAACGTCTGTAGATAAAAGCCAAAAGAAAACACATAAAGGTTATTAATAACAAATAAATTGTCCCTCAGTTGTTAAGTTTTGTCATAAAATCCAACGATCAGTAACACGTCCTCACCAATTCTACATTATTTTCCCAGAATATACATATTAAAATCCAAATCTCTCCTCAGTTTTCTCTGTAAATTTAGCTGCACAATTTTCTGGACAACAGATAATAAAACATTACAGTTCTTTGTATTTGCTTGAATTGTGTGACAGAAAGAGTGATTTTAATTCAAATTAAAACACTGACCATACCATTAAAAACAAAGCAGAATTTGTATGAAAATGTCCCCATTTTTTACATTAATTATTATATTTATTTACTTCCCCCACTGTAAATAACATCATGCAAACACCGTGCAAAAAGCTCCATACATGCGGTCGGCTTCATGCTGATCACCAGTCCAGAAACCTCCTCTCACCCGTCTGCCTGCCAGAGCCGCGGACTCAAACTACTCACACCTCCAGAGACTGACCATGACTCCCTCCCGCTGCACCTCCACCTCAGGGTGCCGTTCGGTCTGACCTTTCCCCTCTTCTGTGTATCAACGCTCTCATCGTGATGTCCAGACGGGAGGAGGGGAGGTGGCAGAGGGAGCAGCGTGGCTCCCTCGGGGGCTGCTGAGGCGTTAATCTGCGGCGAGGGTGGAGTTCAGATAGTTAACGCTTGTTTGTAGGTCACTCACGGTCTTCACTTGTGCTCGCTCTCACGCTCGCTGCGACCCCGGGGAATGCTGTCGGGCCGAAATTCAATCTTCAACCCTCTCCTCCTCCAGAAGCATCGCTGCACCCCCCCCCCCTCCCTCCTCACACACTCACACTTTTTCTCTGCCCCCAACAACTCTTACTATCCGAAAATGTCAGCCTCTTAACCTCTCACTCTCTCTTAAACATACTGTACATATTTGCACCCATGTGTGCACATGAGCCTGCACACTCACGCAGCAGAGGCCAAAACTATTATGTTTAAAAAAAAAAAAAGGGAAATTATTTAAGATTTACTATATGTGGATTTTTCTGCTTTCATATCTTTGCTTTTATTATCTATTTTTTTAATTGGCTACTTGACTGTGGTCTTGTGCAGAATTGTCCACAAATTCAAAACAGGGCAAATGAAACTTGACCTGCCAGTCCAGCCGTCATTTTGAATTAAATATAAATCTGGATGTCTGTGGTTATTTTAGACGCATCATGAAGTCTACACTCAAGCATCTGTATGTGGCACAGGCCCAGGGGTCCAAAGTGTCAGGGGCCTCCCTGGCTTCAAACGTAGCAACCAGGAAGAGACCCACAAAGAGGTGCAAAACACAAAAGTGACCACAAACAGACACAACATTGCCACAAAGAGACACAAAACAACTGCAAAGAGGTGCAAAACGACTACAAAAAGGTGCAAAACAACATACAAAAATACCAAAAATTACAAAATCATATAAATAAAACTTCTAAGAGAAATAAAACAACTTCAAAGAGAAACAAAATGACCCAAAGAGACACAAAACAACTGCAAAGAGATGCAAAACGACTACAAAAAGACCAAAAATTAAAGGAATTATATAAAACAACTGCAAAGAGAAATAAAACAACTTCAAAGAGAAATAAAACAACTTCAAAGAGAAACAAAATAAGAGACACAACATTGCCACAAAAAGACACAAAACAACTGCAAAGAGATGCAAAACGACTACAAAAAGACCAAAAATTAAAAGAATTATATAAAACAACTTCAAAGAGAAATAAAACAACTTCAAAGAGAAATAAAACAACTTCAAAGAGAAATAAAACAACTTCAAAGAGAAGCAAAATGACCCAAAGAGACACAAAGCCCCAGAGAGAAGTGTACCTAGTATGAAGACACACGAAACAACAACAAAAAGAGCCTAAATAACCACAGACTAACTAATAATAACTACAATAACTAATTAATAATAACTACAAAAAAGACTAAAACTATTACAAAATGACACAACGCAACTTCCTAAGAGGAACAAAATGACCCCAAAGAGACACAAACCCACAGAGAGAAGTGTCACGCCTGTAAAGAGACACTAAACAACCACAAAGAGGCTGAACACCATGAAGTCAGTGTGTCTGGTTGCTTGTGGGGCCTTCAGGGGCCCATGGTCCACGGTGGCACTGCGTCTTTGTGCAGTAAAACTACAATTCCCAAAACAGGATGTTGCCTTCAAATACTGTGAGTAAATTATAAATTCCAGAGTCATAAATCCAGCTGGTAATTTGTATAAACAACTTTTTTTTTTTTTGCCTTTTAAAGCGAAGTGACTCACCGTTCAGTTGTTTGAGGGGTTGTGGGATTCACCTCCCTGGTTTGGACAGAAATATCTCAACAACTGTAAAATGGATTGCCATTAAAATTTGTTGAGATATTTGTGGTCACAAGAGGATGAATCCTACAGACTTTGGTAATCCTGATGTTTCCTTTAGCGTGCACATGCAGGTCAATGTGTTCACGCAGCCTGACTTTTCATCCACAGATAGACAGACAGATAGATAGATAGATAGATAGATATATAGATAGATAGATAGACAGATAGATAGACAGATAGACAGATAGATAGATAGATAGATAGGACATTTTTTCACTACAGCAGCATTTTTACATACAGGTAAGAACAATATATTCAAAAATAGAATAGAATAAGAAGAAGAAAATAAGAAAAATGCACAATATATACAACAAATAGAATAATAATGAGAAAATAAGAAAAATGCACACTATATACAACAAATAGAATAGAATAATAATAAGAAAATATAAGAAAAATGCACAATATATACAACAAATAGAATAATAATAAGAAAATAAGAAAAATGCACAATATATACAACAAATAGAATAAAATAATAATAAGAAAATATAAGAAAAATGCACAATATATACAACAAATAGAATAATAATAAGAAAATATAAGAAAAATGCACAATATATAGAACAAATAAAAGAAAATAAGACGAAGAAAATATAAGAAGAATGCACAATATATACAACAAATAAAATAGAAGAATAATAAGAACATATAAGAAAAATGCACAATATATACAACAGAGGAAAATAATAATAAGAAAATATAAGAGAAATGCACAATATATACAACAAATACAATAGAATAGAATAATAATAAGAAAATATAAGAACAAATGCACAATATATACAACAAATAGAATAAAATAATAATATACAGCCATCGTCTGGTTAAAATTTAAATGTTTCCTGTACTTTTATAACATTTGGCTCAAAGTTCCTCTGAGCTGTAGTCTTGTTGTTGTATAATTGCAGAAATAGTTGAAAAGTCTGTGTAAAATTATTAAAGTTATCATTGTTGTGATCAGTAGTAGTTCTGGTTTTCTTATCGAGTCACTGTAATTTAAAAGTATAAAAGGTTTCATGTCCTTTTTCCCGGGGTGTGGTAATGGGGTTTCAATGTCCTCTATTTAAGATCACAATTTGGAAACTAAATTTCCCGCTTTATTGACAGTTTTTTGAGTGAACTTTGTGATTTCCGATTCTAGCAACAGCCCCTGAAGGCAGCAGAGCAAACCCGGTGATTTGGTTGACCTTTGAACTCAAACGACTCAAACTGCGGTGAGGATTTGATGAAGAGGAAGATAAACTCATAAGATAAGTAGAGGATGCGAAATTGTACCTTTTGCACAGTTAAACCTGAAACTCGACCTCATCTTTTTTTGGCTGTCAGTCCTCTAAAATGTTGTGGGAAAATCTCTAAAAATTAATTTGCGAAGTTTTGTATAAAGATTTTTATGAACACATTATTTTGGGATTCTTTAGCTATGACAGAAAATTTGAGGAAAGTGCGTATATCGTAAATGTATTGATTATTTCTGCTAAATTCTATATTTACAAGTGTAAGTTTACAAGCCAAAGACGTATTTAAAAAAAAAAAAAAAAAATTTAATAATTTGAATTGTATATACAAAAGCTTAGGTAACAATGTGCAATTGTTTATAAAAAAAAAAAAAAAAAAAAAAATTGAGGATGGGAAATACTTCCTGGTTTTGGTCACGCGCCGTGTTGCAGCTTTAAAGTCGTTCAACGACACATATCTATCATCAGAAGCCGAAATGTCCCTCCGATACCACAACAAGGTGGTCATTGTGACCGGAGGATCCAAAGGGATTGGAAGAGGGATTGTCAAAGTGTTTGGTAATTATCGTTATTTATAACGTGTGTGTGTGTGTGTGTGAGTGTGTGTGTGTGTGTGTGAGATCCGCCCAACGAGTAGCAACCTGAAGCATTTTGCTTTTTTTTTTGTTTTTTTGTTCTTTTAGTGGAGAATGGAGCCAAAGTGGTGTTTTGTGCAAGAGGAGGTCAGTGAACTTTACATTCTGGTTTTTCCCCGATCAAATTCTGAGTCAATACCAAAGTGCACCTATTAGAATAAGTGGTGGAAGAAGAAGATCTTCATGTAAAAGAGGAAATACAAAAGTAAAAAAATACTCCCAAAAGTCCTGCATTCAAGTATTT
>JACSYO010001414.1:0-57500 GCA_016806645.1 Ophiodon elongatus
TAAAAATAATATATATATATATATATACATTATATATATATATATATATATAATATATAATATATATATATATATATATATATAGTCGATAACTTAAAAATAATAATTAAGGTCATGTCCACATATCAACTAAAACTACTCGGCTCAGGTTTATTGTTAAAAGAAACTGAATTGCAGTCTTTGGTGGGTTTCTGGTTATGGAGAGAAGGGCAGTTTGATTTGACAGAATCACCAAGGAAATGCGTAATATTCAAAACTGTATTTTAAATTCATGCATTTTCAAGAAAATAATAGATTTCCAAGACCAAGATTAGAATATCACCCTAAAGTTACAAGATGTAGGATCTGTTCTTCCCAGGCCCAATAAAGATTATCTCAGATTTAATATTTAAATTGTCATTAAAATGTTGTTTCATATTAAGAAGTGTGGCCTCTTAAATATCTCATAAAGTTTGCTTCTACACTCTACATCTCGTCCGAGAATAAGTCGTAAAAACGCTTTCCCCCGAGACGAGGTTTTCTCTCTCTGCCGACGGCCTTTCAGGGCTGCCTGTACTCGTGAAAGCTAAATAAAGAAACTCCATCAGCGTGATGAATATTTCATTCAAAACAACAGAGCGAATAATTGATCCAACGTTCACCTCTGTCGGACTGCATGTTTGCCTGATATTAGACTGAGCAGCGTTTCAGACTGTCACACTTGGCCGGGCAGGATTTCACAGTTAATGCAGAAACAACCAAATATTGGAAAATTGTGTTTCCGTGTTTTTTTCTTTTTTTAATTGCCACTTCTCTGTATTTCTATTTTCGATCACGGAACGGTGTAACTCATTTCTCTTGTTGTCCTGTTTTAAGGTTAATTATGTAAATTTATTTGTATGCTGATGATGAAGTGATGTGACTGGTCTGTTGCAGGAGAACCACTGTCTACGAATAAAGATCCTGGGAGACTGTTACTACTGTGTGTCCGGTCTACCTGAGCCCAGGCAGGACCACGCCCACTGCTGTGTGGAGATGGGCCTCAGCATGATCAAGACCATCAGGTACTATATATATTTATATATATATATACCGTCAGGTACCGTCTCCTCCCACAACCTCAATGTCTTATTATACCATAGGAACGGAGACTCTGAGGCTCAAACTGAAATATGTCAACGATTGTTGGTCCTTCAGTTCGTTTTTTAGATTCATCGTTCTATTTAGTTTGAAGCAGACCAAAAAGTCCTCATACAAAATATAAAAATTACGCTTATAGTTGTAAGATACATGGACGATACATGGATATGATCAAAATTTTTATTTTTACGTTATTTCCTTATTGTACGATATACGATATAACACAACATTGTCATTCACCCATTCACACCCATTCATATATATATATATATATATATATATATATATATATATATATATATATATGTATCACCATGCAAGGTGCCACCTGCCCATAAGGACTATCTAACATTCATACTCATTCACACACAATTTGTGTCTTGCGACATTTTGATGCGTTTTATGCATTATGGGATGGCTTCAAATATAAGTGTGTTTCTTAAGTTACGACCGTGAATTTAAACAAGCCAGCGTTGATGTTCGGTGTCAGATGGGACTCTTAACAGCGGCCTCCTGGGTGAAAGTTCTGTGTTTGTTGGAACTTTCCATCCACCTCGACCTCCTCCTTACGCGGACCTCAGCGGACCATGATTAGAAAACATATTTGTGATCAAAAGCAAACATAGTTCAGGAGAAAATACTGTTGTGTAATGTAATTGCAGTTTCATTGTTTGGGCACATTGATTTTAGGAGAGCGGGCTGCTCGATGAGGTGCCTGACCACCAGGGGGCGACTCCTCTGGTTGTATAGAAGTCAAAGCTTCATGTGTTAAAGCTGCATTCTCTCTCCTGACCACCAGGGGGCGACTCCTCTGGTTGTATAGAAGTCAAAGCTTCATGTGTTAAAGCTGCATTCTCTCTCCTGACCACCAGGGGGCGACTCCTCTGGTTGTATAGAAGTCTATAGAAAATGACTCATTTACTTTTTGTTTTCCAGCTAACTCATCTTTGAAGCCCCAGATTATACATTATAATAGATAAAGCATTGTTACACCTTTGTTTCAGCTGCAGTTCTTTCCTGCAAATATGTTGAATTAGAGGACACTGTTTTCCTGCTATGCTGAAAGACTCGGTTTAATATATAACTTTTCCCCTCGGGCCATTGGACAGCAGTGCTTTTATCTGCACACTTCTTTCATCTGGTTTCCTCACAGCACTCAGTACACCAGGTCTGGGATCTGAAAGCGGCTCCCCTGCAGTATTTGCATCTTTTAAGGATTTGGCCCCCGGCCGTGTTTCTACAGAACATCAGGAACAAATAATACATAGAATCACAAGCTTCACCCTCACCACCGAACACCGAGACGGGAGGGGAACAAACATTCTCAGTGATGGTATCACATTTTAGAAATTACACAACAAGGGATTTACAGATCTCATAAGCTCATGAATCGTGACACATGGCTGACTTCTGTCCATGTAGGACGGGAATGAAGGTACAACTCGACGAGGCTCACGGAGCCTGGAGTCAGTCCTCTCACAGCCGGAGGGCGTTTTCATTTCGATTATCTTCTCTGTGGTATTTTGGTCCCGTTGCATCACTGTGAGGGAGGAGAGGAGGACTGATCTCTAGAGGGGAAAGAGGGATTAGTGATGGATAAGCTGTGAGATCTGTACTGTACACTATTAAGTCAATATGGTGAGCTGCTTACAGGCGACCACTTTGTGCTGCTCGGTGCACATCATCCTCATCCTCCTCATCCTCATCCTCCTCATCCTCATCCTCCTCATCCTGCTCCTCATCCTCCTCCTCCTCCTCCTCCTCCTCCTCCTCCTCCTCATCCTCATCCTCCTCCGCCTCCTCCTCCTCATCCTCATCCTCCTCCTCCTCATCCTCATCCTCCTCCTCCTCATCCTCCTCCTCATCCTCCTCATCCTCCTCATCCTCCTCCTCATCCTCCTCCTCCTCATCCTCCTCCTCATCCTCCTCCTCCTCATCCTCCTCCTCCTCCTCATCATCCTCCTCCTCATCCTCCTCCTCATCCTCCTCCTCATCATCCTCCTCCTCCTCATCATCCTCCTCCTCCTCCTCCTCCTCCTCCTCCTCCTCCGGCGTCGTGCCGTCTGCAGGTGTTCAGAGGAAGTTGAAGGGGCGGTGCTGGGGGAAGGGTACCGGTGAGACCGTGGGATTACAATAGATATCCAACAGATATCCATGAATCTGCAGGTTCACGTTATCAGAACACCCATCACTCTGCAGCTTGTGAGCTCCACGTAAAAGATGGAATACCCATATGACCATATATATATCTATATACCATATATATTCACCAGATGGAATGATCTTTGTGGACGCAGTCTGTTGGTGACTTTGCTGTGTGACCTACATCGATCAAACATTTAACAACCATTCAGTCATCATTTTTTTTTATGTTTTTTTAATGTTTTTTACTTTATTGCACCTTTACTGTGTGATTACGTTATTTATTATACTTGTTTTGATCTTGTCTTTCTAGCTGTGTCTCTCCACTATGCTGCTGTAATCCTGCAAACGTTCCCGCTGTGGGACTAATAAAGGATTATCCTATTTTATCTTAGAAGCCGTGTTTCTTTTCAGTTGTCGAGCAAACTTTTGAAATGTTCCAAAAAAGAAATGCAAATTATGCGCGTTTCCTTTAACTCATTTTGAGCGAATAAACTTGGCAACAGCCTAGTTTGGTCAGAAGTCGGCGCTATGGGCCTTGCAGAATAATAAGCATTTGTGTTGATTGATTAGTTAGTTGAGATAGTTTGTTCTCCTTAAGGTCAGTGCACGTTGTGTTGGCGTCTCCACTCCCTGGACAGAATATGAAAAATGAAATCCCATCAGATGAGTTGAGGGTTAAAAACAGTTTTTCCTTTGATGCCGCTAAGAGTTTCATGTGTCCTTCCCCCACTCACTCACCCACTCGTCCCCCGAGCCGTCCTACATCTATCAAAAGCCGTGTTTCCATTCAGTTGAAATGTCGCAAAAAAAGAAACGCAAATTACAGCGTAGTTTGGTCAGAAGTTGCCGCTACAGGCAACTTCTGGTTGTAAACAGGAGAAGAAGAAGTAGAGGTTGGGAAGTGACACAAGTCACCGTGGCCATCCAACCATCTACCAGACGGAAAGAGATCTTTAGGAATTAGTTTGAATGGTTCTTTCATGTCAGCTTACAATAAAAGTATTTATCTGGAAACAGCTGATCAGTCATGTGAGTTCAGTGTCTTCGTCGACTAAGGCCCTTCCATCACAGATTTAGTACGTCAACGTTTTTTCCGCAAAGTGCAAAAAACACCTAATTTCTTTGCACAATTGACAAAGTTTTATCAAATGTTGCTGTTTCCATACAGTTTGTCTGAGACAATACTTCAAAATGCGCATGCAATACGTGACTAAACGTATTGTAAACATGGTTAATGTCACATTTCAAAGGCAGGTGCATGTTAGATTCAACAAGGTGACCCAGAGCTTAGACATAATATTATTTCATAACTCATGTTACCCTTGTGTAACACTTATTTGTGTTCATACATGCAGATAATAGCTGCCATTGTACCATGTTACTGGATGTGCTCTTTAATCTTATTTTCATAATTTTGTATTCTTTTGACGATGACAAGAGGTGAGCTAATTACGACGGTGAACAAAAAACCCATCAAAGAGGCCGATTGCCTCATTCATCCACACCACTAATGCATATGAAGATGTAATGTTCCTGTTAGAATCCTCGAGGTCACGCATCAGTACAGAGCAGGTGAGACATGTTGGACTGTTGTATGGGTTTCAGGATTAGACCTCCTCCACATTCACACCAGTTTATTCCCCTTCATGTTCAGACTCTCCATGTTGGGACTCAGTGAAAGCTGATGAAAGGTTTTGGGTGGAAAATGTATCACTTCTATGTTCTTGCCATGCTGGTGGTGGTCTAAGGATGGCAGTGGTGGGTCAGTCCAGCGCTTTGGACCGGACTGAAATATCTCAAATTTTGTACACATATCCATGGACCCCATAGGATGTGATTTAATAACTCTGGCGGTCCTCTGACTTTTCTTGTAGCCAAATCAGCAGGTTGAAATTTGTGTTGAGTGAAATGTCTCACTATCGGACGGATTGCCATGAAATGCGATGCAGACATGCATTTTTCACAGGATGAATTGTCCTTTAGATTTTCATATACAACATCATCATGTCAAATTTTGATTTCACCCATCTCAGCTGCACTTTGTGTGTAGAGCTTATTAGCTTATGTTTAGCATGCTAACACGGCGAACTAAGATGGTGAACATGGTCGCCCCTCCGCTTTGTAGGGCAGGGGGTCCCGTTTCTTTAGGGGTGGAGGTGTAGTGGTCGTTAAGCCCTCCAGATGGCCTTCCAAACAGATTGTTTTCAGAAGCAGACTCCAAACGAAGAAAATGTCAAGAATGCTTTGTGAAACTGACGCTTCTAACATGTAACGTGGTTTCAAAGCGAGAAGAGAAGTCCTTAAATGGTTCTTTGCAAAAAATCATGGAAAAATAAAAAATCCTTTGGATTCTCATAGTTTAATCATAGTGTAGATGCAAAGGAATATGTAATTGAATCAAGCATTTCAGAAAAATTGCTACTCATGATGTCATTAGAGCTTTGTTGAAACAACAATTTGAGAGTGTCAGTGTCGTTACAGTTATTGATCCATGACCTGTCTATGAAGTAAAATAAAGCAAATTTACTGCAGTTCCACAGTTATATGATATCAGTGCAGGGCAGATATTTCTATGGGCTACTACTAACATTTAATCAGCTACTGATGACGTAACAAGTGGTTTCCCATCTCCGATGTTTAAACCACTACCCCTTGTGGCTCCGTTCCAAAGGGCCACTACCCAGTCGAGGGTACTCCAAAACTGGGGGAGGGTCAAGTGAAGGGAATTGGGATTGGGCTCAAAGCACCATCATGAACAAACACAGTATCACAGAGCCGCTGGCACACAGCAAGAGAGCAGAGTCTCCTTTAATGACTTTTGACTTTTGCCTGATTATAAGTGATGTTCGGATGATAAGCAGCAGGGCTTTCCTCTAGTTTGAAGGGCTATGGGTTTGGGTTTTATCTCACTACCTTCAAGCTATCATGACATTGTGGAAGTTGACCCTTCTTTAAGTCCCGCCCCTCGTACACAGACCGGCCAATCACAGCGTAGCATCGTCCAGCTCCGACCAGGGTCCAACAGCTATCCGTCTATGTAGACTCTCATCAATGGTTCCAGTTCTCTATGTTCTTCATATTCTTCACGTTCTCCATGTTCTTCATGTTCTCCATGTTCTCCATGTTCTTCATGTTCTCCATGTTCTCCATGTTCTTCATGTTCTCCATGTTCTTCACGTTCTCCATGTTCTTCATGTTCTCCATGTTCTTCATGTTCTCCATGTTCTCCATGTTCTTCATGTTCTCCATGTTCTTCATGTTCTTCATGTTCTTCATGTTCTCCATGTTCTCCATGTTCTCCATGTTCAGGCTGGTTTAGTGGATTTGGAGCTCGTCCTGGTTAAATGTTGCGTAACAGAGATACTCGTTAGGAGAGGTTAGAAGGAGATGTATGTTTATAAAACGTTACATTTCTACAACAAAAACAACAATCATTAACTAGCGTTAGCACTTCTTTGTTATGCTAGCTACAGAAGGTAAACTGAATGTACTTTGATGATTGTCATAGTGAATAAAGAGGAACAGTGTTGTTCCTTCATTTCACTTTTACACCGTGATCTGTAGCTTTGACTTCTGTCTTGTTTTCACTTGTCTTGTTTGAAACCCTGGATTTATCCTTCAAATACATATTGTAGACTCTTCTGTCTGCTTCTCTCTTAAATCACATTCAAATTTTCCAAATAATAAGATAATATTTCTTCAGGGAGTGCAGTTAGTGACAGTGTGGGCTCCATGGTAACGTAGCTCTGACAGCTTGATGGAGTGGCAGCGAGGGGCGGGGCTTAGTGTGGGGTTAATTGATACTGTTAGTGGATCCTTTGTCGTTTGTAAATGGAAAACGGGTCAATGAAAAGCCTCATGTGTAGTTAGTGCTGGTCGTGGTGCTGACCTCTGACCTCTGACCTCCACAGGGAGGTGATGAACTTCCCCGTAGAGTCAATTAAGTATCATCACCATCATCATTATCATCTTCATGACTAACTGCAGTTTGTCTGACTTAATTGCTAGCCTCGGGTGTCGTCAGCAGTCGACTGACTTTAAGCACCTGTCAAAAACTCCCAGCATTCCTTTCACCTCGCATTCATCGCTTCTTTTATGAAGCATGAAATGAGGCCAGGAGGCAGGGATGGGCGTCACTGGCCTATTTTGCTCTTCACAGACTTTTATCTGCTCCAGTTCGTTCTGCTTTTATTGTGTTCGGGGATAATAATGTATGAAATGAGAAACAAATTTACTAACTAGGGTGAAAAATCTGCTGAAAATGTTCCACCTCTTTGTGACGGGCTCGCTAATACGCGTGAAATGTGTCATGCTCATTTCTTGGTGAATTTATGAACAATGTTTTTCTGTCTGTGTTCTGTTTCTGCAAAGGTCAAGTTCATGTATATTAATTTGCTGAATTAATGCACAGTGAAGCAAAGTTACCCCTGAAAGAGACGGAAAGCCAAACATCTGCCCAAAGAAACCAACTAAATATATATTTTTCATACTGTACTAAAATATACATGTTCATTATTAAATATTTATTTTCACGTTCATACATCATTACTTTAAAAAAAAAAAGAAAAAGTGTCAGTGGATGTCATCTCCTGTACTTTACTGAGAACATAACTAAAAACATAATGTTTGCTGGAAGAAAGACTGCTGGATCCTTCTGATGGTGATTTTGTTTCTTTCTTCCAGATATGTGAGATCACGTACGAAACACGATATCGACATGCGTATTGGGATCCACTCGGGCTCCGTGCTGTGCGGTGTGTTGGGACTCAGGAAGTGGCAGTTTGACGTCTGGTCCTGGGACGTGGACATCGCCAACAAGCTGGAGTCTGGAGGAATCCCAGGGTGAGAAAAGCCAAAAGATTTAAGACTTTCAGAGGGGGGTATGTTACCTTTAACGGGAAGGAAACATGTTAAGAGAGACAGCAACATGATACGGAGCAACTGTAACCGTTCCAGGTCAATGCTTCACCTTAACCAGTGGAGGTCAATGCTTCACCTTTACCAGTGGAGATCAATGCCTGACCCTAACCATTCAATGTCATTGCCTAATCTCAACCATTAGAGGTCAATGCCTAACCTTAACCATTAGAGGTCAAAGCTTAATCTTCACCATTCAAGGTCAATGCCTCACCTTAACCATTGGAGGTCAATGTCTAACTTTAATCATTAGAGGTCAATGCCTCACCTTAACCATTGGAGGTCAATGCCTCACCTTAACCATTGGAGGTCAATGCCTCACTTTAACCATTAAAGGTCACACGTTCTATGATGACACCCACTATTGCATATTTCTTTCAAAATTCAAAAACAGTTGGAACAATTAGTTAATATTTGTTCTTATTAATGAATAGTAAAAAAATGTAAGAAGAAGACTGTTTGGTGAAAAACAAAACATGTTGCCCATAATTAAAGGTTTTAGTTTTAGAGCTCTGGTTTTATACTTCATGTATATCCTTTTGGTTCATTTAATTTTGATAGAGAGTTCATGGGTTTAAATTCTCTTTTTTACGAACACATTTTTACAGTCCAAACAATAACCATCAAACTTAAGTATTATCATGTTTGCTGTAACTCTGTGAGGACAATTAAGCCGGCTCATTTCTTCAAAATAGTTTGAGATCCGTCGAAGAGACGTGTCCTTCGAAAATGTCGAAGTCAATTTGTGGTTTTTGGAGTTTAATACACATTGATGGGATATTTTGCTGTCATCCATTTAAAGTGTCCTCCAAATTATATCTGCGTTTTCACTCTGATGTTCCCATTTGGCCTTGAGACACGGGGAGGGATTAGTTCTCTAACGGCTAGTTTTTTAAAATCTCGCCAGCCATGCTGTAACCCTGACCTGTGGCCTCGACTGAACTCAGTTGCATAACATGGATGAAAGCCACAGCTTTTCTACCAATCAGAAGATGGCTGAATGTCTGACGATGTATGGCTCCATCTCATACAACACATCAGACACCCTGAAAAAGGTGCTGGAACATACTGGACCTGACCTTCAAGTAGTGGCAGTCCGTCTCTGACTAGCTGACACTGTGCAGGGTTTCATTCACACCTGCACATCTCTCTGATTAACTGCTCCTCTCTGGCTGAAGGTGTGACTGAAATCACCTGCTGGACTCTGGAACTTAAAATATTCATGATGTGGATTTGAAAAAACTCCAGAGAGGATTTTCTGAAATAAATCTGCCGTGATCTTAGGGTTATGTGTTGGACAGAATATCTTTTAAGAAGTGCTCCTCCGGTAGAGTTCTTTAGACTCTCTGACAATCAAGGAGCACAAGGAGCTGTTCTGGAGGCTCATGGTGGAAGTAACATGCTTTATGTTGAGTTTAACTTTCATTTATCATTCGGCTGTACCTTGGCAGGTTCTTGTTTGTACTCAGGACTGAACTGGGAGAGTTATGTGTCCATCCATGGGTTTAAAATGAGGAAAAACTGGAAGTGGAATAATCCTGTAGAGTAAATAGGACATTCACTTTAAATACCTCATAGGTATTCTCCACAAAAAAGGTCCCACAGGAATAGCTTTTGGTTGTGAAGAGTTATTGTGTAGGTTTTGCTGTCAGTCATGCAGAACAAGTTATTGTTCTTAAAGAAAGTCTGAGGTGTCCTGCAGGATTCTGGCAGCCCTGCAGTACATTTTGTGATGTTTTACCATGTTTGGTGTTTGTGTGACAAAACGTGTTTGGGGTTGTCTGAACCTACGTTCAATTCTCCTGATTGCGATATCTCAGCAACACTTGGAAGAAATATCTTCAAATTTGGCACCAACGTCCACCTGGACTAACGGATGAACTGGTTAGAATTTGGTGTTCAAAAGTCACTGTGAGCTTACAACACACATTTTGGGCCATAACTCAAGAATTCATATGCTTATTATGACAATTTCACACAAATGTCTAATAGGATAAAATAATGAAATTATGGCATTTTGGATAAACATGGATGTAAACTGCAACTTGACTGTTTGGCTGGTGGCAAACAACCACAAGAATTAGTTAGGTTTAGGCAACACAACTACTTGACTAGGTTTATGAAAAGATTGAAAAAAGATAGAAATCCTAAATACGGTTTAGGTAACAAAAGTACTTAGTTAGGTTCGCTGGGTTGGGTTAAAATAGCTACAGAGTTGTGTTACTTAAATACGGAAATTTGGTGACGAATACATTTACAATGATTTCTTGTTTCACACGCAGTATGAACAGCAATCTCCTGGGTGTCAGACTGTTTTTTGTCCACCATTCACTCCCAACTGCCCTGTGTGGGGGTTTTTAAACTTCCCGGTTCATGATTACGTGGATCGCATGTGAATTGATCTCGGGAGATATCTTCGAATTACAGCGTATTCATTTTCAGGTAGCTTGCATAGCTACAAATGCTGAATCAGAACACCCTGGATATTGTTATTACTGTTGTTTCTTTCATAAAAGAAACAATCAGTATTTAAATTTAGATTAACATTAATCAGAAGACTGAATGAAGTCTTGCTCACCAACGCTGCAGCTCTATGAAGCTTTTTAGCCTCTTTTAGCTCTTAGTTTTGACGCACAGTTCCTTTCGGTACAGTTAGAGACGAGCAGGTGAAGAGAGACGGACCAATGGGATGATCGTGTTACCTTTAAAACGTGATAATGTGTCAGAGCTGCGTGTCTGCTGCCCCCTAGTGGCCAAAGCTTTAAAGTAAGATTATAAAATATGCTCCGATAAATGTGACTGGACTGTTCCTGTTCCAGGAGGATTCACATCTCCAAAGCAGCTCTGGACTGTTTGAACGGCGCCTATGAGGTGGAGGAGGGCCACGGCAAGGACCGCAACGACTTCCTGCGCCGCCACAACATCGAGACCTACCTTATCAAGCAGCCGGAGGAGAGCACGCTCAGCCTGCCGGAGGACATCATGAAGGAGTCGGCCAGCTCGGCCGACCGCCGGGCCAGCAGCACCACTTTCAACGAGGCGTCCTGGAGCCCGGAGCTTCCCTTCGACAACATCGTGGGGAAGCAGAACGTGAGTCCCGCCGCCGCTCGTGATTCAAGATATGTTGAGCACTTTATCACACTGGGAAGAAAATGTCTATCTTAACACCAAACCTGTTCTGCAATTGTGGAAAAAAAATGCATTTTCTGGAAATATGGTGTTCAAATTTAACTTCTACCAGGAAGACCAAATTGAAACGAGTAAAATAATCTTGTCTTGTAGACTTTAACCTTCAGTGCAGGATGAAGAGGGTTCTTAAGATGGATGTGATCTTCTAAGTTGTCTCGCCTGTTTGTTGGTTGTTTTGCCTTTTGTTTTGTTTTTTTCTGGGAGTGAGTGAACGGCTTTCTGCGGAGAGATTGCATAACCGTGGTAACGCGTCGCTGTGTGTCGGCCTGCCTGTCTGTGAGGATGATGAGCTTCTGATTGTGTGGCAACATTAAAACATCCTCTTCATCCCTTCTTCATTTGTCTGCGTTCCCGTTTGCCTTTGACGACCAATCAGGCCCTGGAGGCATCGCGCTGACATTTAGGGTGTTTAGTCTGAGATGGTTGATTTTGGAGAAAGCACTTCAGGCTTGTTTCTTTATGGAGGGATGGAGGGAGAGGCCAGTTAATTTTACCCACTCTGAAGTCGTCAGCAGACTCTGAATCCATTCTTTGAGACATTGAGTCATTTCTTAAAGTCTAGCCTGCCGGCTTTTTTTGTTTTTACATTTAAGGCTCTCATACAACAGCGTGTGAAGGAAAGGATGTGAATGTGAGAACTTTAAGTGGAGACTCAAACATTCCAACCCATATCTAATTAGCTATGTGCACATGAAGGCAAATGTTCTGATGGTTCATATTAGAGGAGCTTAACTTTCAACGGGTGTTTTTGTGCTGCACTCGGCCTGAAGAGTCTTGCACTGACCCGCCACTGAAAGTGACAGTAACAGCATTGATTAGTATTCTGTGTCCTCTGCTGCAACTTTGACTTGTGGTTTGCCCGATGGTTCATTTCTGGGTTCTTTTATGGACTGCATGTCTTGAACACGCTGCCCCTCGTGGGAATAACCGCTTTAAAGGTATAGCTTTCTATGCAGATGATGTTACATTTCACTGGGGCTAAAACTAATAATTATCATCGGTCATGTGTTCTGGAAGACATCTGTGCCCATCGTGTCCACAATGTGAAGGAAATCCTTGATTTTCATTTATGAAAAATCAACACACAATCAAATATAGTTGTGACTTCTGACCATCATGGAAAGTTTTTGATTTGTTCCTGTTATTTGCGTCTGATGAACATTGCTAATCTTAGGCTGAAGATGCAGATGATGACTCCTTGTCTCAGCGAGACATCCCTGGATCAAAAGAGGAGGACTCAGTCTTCTTTCACATGAATTGCCACACTGAGTTGAAGACTAGTGGATATAATTTATCTCTCACAATAAAACGGGAAAACAACTTAGAGGCGTTGCTAAGAGAAGATCCTCCTGCTGTCTGCATGTCCAAGTGTCCTTTCGTGAGACATTGAACCACACCTCACCAACTTCTCCTAAAATACCTGAGATGGGTCAATTTTCACGTATGCACGTGTGTAATAAAGTGTAAGTTTCTTATAATGTAAAACCGTCTCGTCTCGTCACCCCAAAAACATTTGATTTCGATATCTGAACAAACGAATCGGCCGATACTGAGTCCCGATCCAATACCAGAGCGTTAAAAACAAAGAAAGGTCCAACAGGTCATAAGTCCCTCTCTAATATCTATTTTACATTGCTTTGAAAAACATCTCCTTCAAACAAATGTATCAACAAAAGTTTCTTACCAAACATGTCACGCCCACACTTCCACTCAGATATGTAATCATACATAATAGCTCCGGAGGGGGGATGGTGGTGGGGGGGGTGGGGTGATAACGCTGAATATTCAGGCCACATTTGCATCCCCAGATTGGTTGGAGGGGACGAGCTGTTCCTCGCCCTGCTGGCCAAAAACAAAACACGCCGCCTGGACGGGGACTAACTGCTCCTCCTCCAGAAGCAAAACCGGTGACTTTCCTACAACCGGCTGCTTCTCCTCCGGCTGGTTCAACGGCACCGCGTCTCATCGGGGAGCGTTTCCCAACCGTTCGCTGGCGAACGAGATCAATTAGCTCGGGAACGTCACGTCAGATCCGTTGGCAGGTTGTTCCAAAGGGTTGTGTACTGGAGACGTTCATTTAGATGTGAGAGCGAGGGAACCCTTGTCATACGGCTGCTGAGGTCGTTAAACACTGAACGATGCAGTGTGACGGATGCTTTCGGGGGAACATTGGAAGAGTTTATAGAGTGGCCATTAATCAAAAAAGCGGCATTTAATCTCGTTTATCAAGTTAATTAAATTCAAACGCATCGACTCCAATCCACAGACGAACAAATACATTCAGCGATGTGTTTGCTGCATTAGAATAATTACAAAGTAAGATGATAAAGCAGCATTTCCAAGCTGTGAAATCTGCGTGACAAATGTGCAGAGCCACAGTGTTTGTGTTTCATCTCCTGCAGCCATGAGCGAGCAGTGAACTCTGCGTTACCTCCGTGTGTGTGTGAGGATGTGCAGGCCTGTCAGGGCTCACACGCTTTGATGTAACCGTGCATTCGGATTCAGAGGATTGGTTTTTTTTATGGGGGGTTTTTCTCTGACAAGTGCCACTTCTTTGTTTCTGGGACAATAAAAGCCTGTCAGGACCGTCATTCCAAAGATTGTCTCTTTGCATATCAAAGGATTCTCGGAGGAGGTTTGAAGGGTCTTTTGTGTCGTCTGCTTGAGCTGAACTCCCTCTTCGGTGGTTATTCCGTCCTCCCGGTCCCCATCCTCTTGGTCCCGGTCCCCGTCCTCTGGGTCCCCGTCCTCCGGCTCCCCGTCCTCCGGGTCCTATGGGCCCCCGTCCTCCGGGTCCTATGGGTCCCTGTCCTCCGGGTCCCTGTCCACCGGCTCCCCGTCCTCCGGCTCCCCGTCCTCCGGGTCCCCGTCCTCTGGGTCAACCGGGTCCCCGTCCTCCGGGTCCCTCCGAGTCCCCGTCCTCCGGGTCCCCCGGGGCCCCGTCCTCTGGGTACCCTTCCTCTGGGTCCTCCGGGTCCCGGTCCTCTGGGTACCCGTCCTCCGGCTCCCCGTCCTCCCGCTCCCCGTCCTCCCGCTCCCCGTCCTCCCGCTCCGGGTCCTCCGGGTACCCGTCCTCCCGGTCCCCGTCCTCCGGCTCCCCGTCCTCCCGGTCCCCGTCCTCCGGGTCCCCGTCCTCCGGCCCGTCAGTCGGATTCAGTTTTCAGCGCCACTGGATTCGGGGACACCGTCGACTATGAGGCTGCTTCAGTCAGACAGATAGGAAGTGAATGGGGGAGAACGAGAGGGAGAGCGTGTATTTTATTTTTGTTAAATTATGCAATAGTGTCACTGCAGTAGAAACCAAAGGCACGGTGTGGTCTGACCGTAAAGGACGTTTTACAACATTTCATCAGCCAATGGCAGAACCAACCTCGAGTGCTGCTCTGTACGTCTGGTGGAAGTCACAGAAACGCCGTTAGCGCTCGGGGAATTTCACCAGGCCGTAGTCACCGTATCTAGCAATTGCACGGATTTTAAAAAACGATGCCAGAATAACTATATAATAATGGAGATTTGTAAAATAGTCTGAATTCATGCTTTGTCACGTCTGGCCGCGAGACGACAAGCGAACAACTTTTAAAATGTGTGTTTTCTGGAGGAAGTTTGGATGGATTCGTGCTAGGTGTTGCTAACGTCGTAGCTGCTCCATCAACACTCGTCATAGCGCCATCGAGGCGTAAACACAGCAGCGACGTCACTGTTGGTACCTCAGGCAGTCTACGGCTCATCCACATGCATCCGTGCACGTAGCTCGGTCTCTCTACACATATGAGGTGGAGTTCTGGAGGAGGAAGTCATCCAGACGCATTAAACATTTAATACGTTATCAATAAGCGTGAATCATTGAAACCACGAGAGCTCCTTGAGCAACAAACACACACGAGGCTGATGAGGCCAGCGGGCGGACGGACAAGGACACGCACACATTGGACCGGACACATAACCTCCTGGCGGAGATGATGATAAATGAGTTGTCCATGAAACAAGTGAAGCTAACCTTTAGTTTCACGAGGGATCGATCTATTTATTTAACTTATTCCACAGAAGCAGAAAAGTATTTGAGAAGCGGGAGAACGTTTGGCATCTTCGATAATCCATAATCAACATTTTTTTTGTTTGCAGATGAATTCTTTTCATTTGTATCTTCATCTTTATACTTACACATAAACTAAAAATAATCAACGTGACTGATTCACTCCCGTGTTAAAGCTGTGAGTCCTTTTATTCAACCAGTAGAGTTTATAGTTTATAGACACGGACTTTAGGAAATCCATAAACTGTAAACAGCTGGTTGCAGACATGTGATGCAGAGTAATGACAGACGATCCCTCCGGAGGCTCATGAATCACCTGTAACCAGGTAACCGCTCTGATAGCTGCCATAAAACCACTTCTGGTATCTGAGGCCAAACGTTATCTCTGTTCCGCTGATAGCCGATGAATAAAAGGCGTTTTGTGGGAACTATCATCCGTCCAGGACCGATCGTCACTATGAAGCCCAGAAGATTGGAGAGGTGGAGTCGTGAAGACGAGCCCTGGAATCAGACCCCCGGCTGAGTGGCTCTGTCTTTACCTCTTTCACGCTCCGCTGTGTGCCTGCTGGCTCCCATGATGCACGGCGCCGTCACCGCGCTCCTGACCTCAAAAGGAGGCTCGTGTGTTTCCTCAGAAGACCCAGTTATTCGGTGTGTGTGTGTGTGTGTGTGTGTGTGTGTGTGTGTGTGTGTGTGCGTGCGCGTGCGCGTGCGTGTCTGTGTGTGTGTGTGTGTGTGTGTGTGCGTGCGTGTGCGTGTGTGCGTGTGTGCGTGTGTGTGCGTGTGTGTGTGCGTGTGTGCGTGTGTGTGCGTGTGTGTGTGCGTCTCTCGGTTGGTTTATGAGACGTCTGCCTTTGTGTCTGCTGGAGGAAATGTTGAATGTTTATGGTGGAACGAGCTCCCCGATGACATCAGACAGTCTCTACATCTTCCCCCAAAAACTAAAAACACATCTCTTCAGACTATACCTGGAATAATAAAAAAAGGGGGTATGTGTATATATATACATCGTAGTACTTTAGTACCACTTAGATGTCTCTTACTTATACACTTGTATAGTGACTGATTTCCGTGACGAGCCACTCGGCTGGGTGCGGGAGAAGATCCTGTTCTTTACTCGCTGTTACAAAAGAGATTCCAGGCCGTTCGTATTTTTGGGTGAGGTTCCCTTTTAATTATAGTTCATCTATTGGTTTCCCTCTGGTGTGTTTTGCGGTAAAAACCGTGCGATCTCCCCGTCACCCATGCATCATTACCCCTGTCAGTTGCACCTGTGCCCCATATATAAAATACCTCCCACACTAATACACACTGCCACCCGTGGTCAACCTGAGATAGGCTCCACACACACATATAATACACAGACCTAACCAATGGCTCCTACAACTTGGTAGTTTGGCTTTCTTGAGGAAATTATACTTTCTAGATTCTTGTTGTTCTGGTTTGAACTCTCATGTTGAATCACTTATTGTGAGTCGCTTTGGATAAAAGCGTCTGATAAATGTAAATATAATGTAATGTAAAGTCTAGATGTAGGAGCGCGTGGCGGCTCCGCCCTGCAGGGGGCGCTCACACTGAAGACGTGTCACCACGAAGGCCTCGGCTCTGACCCACGAGTCCTCAGGATGTCTCACCCACAGTCACTCCAGCAACACGTTACTAATGTTCGCTTGTTACACGCGTGTAGTCTTTTCTAAATAAACCTTCTTCACAGGAGACTCAGTCGGGTTCAGGAGCAAAACTACTTAGTTAGGCTTCAGAAAAGACAGTCGTTTGGGTTCAAATAACTACGGGAATACAAACGTTACACGACAAAGACATCACGCTTGACTTCACTTCCTCATTCGTGATTACGAGGAGAACGTAGAAAATCCTTCTGTGGTATATCTACGACAGTAACATTAACAACGATTGGAACTTGACATACTGACATGTGGTACTTTTTGGGGAATTCTTTTGGATTTTTCTACTTTACCCCACATGCTTTTCTTTGGTTTATTATTATAGATATATTTTTAGTAGCCTGTCTGTAAGTCTTTCTGGTCTTCCACCACTGTAACATCAGCACACTAACTTTAATAATGATAATAATATCCCTTGAACAGTTGAGGTGAAAAAGTTGCTGTTGCTTCATGAAAAGTCGTGGCATCAACAACTTCATCAGGATTGCTTCATCTGCACAAAGGTCCATGGCAATCTGTCCGATGGTTGTCAAGACATTTCACTGGGTGCTCCAGTGTTGATCCTGAGCCTCCGTTTGCCCCGGAGCCACGTTAGTGGTTTACATAACAGCCTGCTCTGATGCTTTGAAGAGCGCCGCTTCCAAACAAGTCATGTTGCAGTGAATTATACTTCCTGGCTCTGAAGTACGAGTTTATCTGTCACATGTGAGACATCCAGCGCACAAGAAGCCTCTGACATTCCTGTATGTGCTCACACCGTCTGGTCTCACCGCCTCCCCAAACTCCACTTGCCCTTTTCCTGGCATCACATGTTGGCATTTCCACGAAAGAAATATGTTCTGTTATTAATACATATCATACATGTAACCCCATACTGCTCCCCCCACCCCCCACCACCACCTCCCTATACAGCCAACAGCATCACACCGACATCACAGAGAAATGTCAGCGATGGAAGCATGTGCCCTTTAGGCCGTGTGCTTCCTCGGGGACGTGCACGCCACAAACAATCATGGCCGCGCGGCTCACAGCGCCGGCAATCGTCTCCTTGGAGCCCTCGTGTCTCGAGTGGAGGGCTGAGGGCTGGGACCTTGTTGAGGTTATCAAGTGGCCTTCGGAGTATTAGATCCACCTTTGTGTTATGGAGCTCTTCTCTTCTCTGTGATCTGTGTCTCAGAACGAGTCCAGTGCAAAGCATTTACCACAGCTGGGATCTTGTGCTTGTGACATCCCAGATAGCAGACGTGTCCGGGTGCGTTACACGGGTGGACTGTGTTTGTTGTCCGTGTCGTCCGTACGAACACAATATCAATGGAGTCAATGAGGTGGTGGAGAGATGAACTACACAGATTCATGTGAATATCTAAAAAGATCACAGTTGGTGGTTAAGAGTGGAGCTGGTGGGGAAAACCAAACACAAGACTTTCAACCGCTATAGACCGGACTTCCCTGAACCTAATGTTTTGTTTTGTTGCCTTAACTTAAGCTGCATTCTCTCTCCTGACCACCAGGGGGCGACTCCTCTGGTTGTATAGAAGTTAAAGCTTCATGTGTTAAAGCTGCATTCTCTCTCCTGACCACCAGGGGGCGACTCCTCTGGTTGTATAGAAGTCAAAGCTTCATGTGTTAAAGCGGCATTCTCTCTCCTGACCACCAGGGGGCGACTCCTCTGGTTGTATAGAAGTCAAAGCTTCATGTGTTAAAGCTGCATTCTCTCTCCTGACCACCAGGGGGCGACTCCTCTGGTTGTATAGAAGTCAAAGCTTCATGTGTTAAAGCTGCATTCTCTCTCCTGACCACCAGGGGGCGACTCCTCTGGTTGTATAGAAGTCTATAGAAAATGACTCTACTTCTCTCTTGATTTATTCCCTCAGTAAACATTGTAAACATGAGTTTATGTCTCAATCTCTAGTTTCAAGTCTTCTTCAATACAGCATGATGTTCATTTAGTAAATTATGGTCCATGTAGAGTCAAACAGACCATAAAGCAGGGGATGCTTTAGGGGCGGGGCTACAGGGTGATTGACAGGTCTCTAGCTATGTTCTATAGCAACCTCGTCCATAGGAACCACCTTAGTGTATGTCTGCCGACCCCTCCTGCCCATTTTAATGTGAACTTTATTATTAATTAATTTGATATGTGCCATAGTGTGACGAACACAGCGCCATATGTACACAAATCGGATTAAAAATGCAATCAGAAGAGTGGGATCTGCATTAGCATGTATTACTGTGCCTGAAATCCCAACATCATAGCAATCTGAGCCACTGACTGCCTCTAATCTTAACTAATTAAAAACCCATACAGTGGTTTTGAGAATCGATTCCCTAACCACATGCCTGCATGTGTATCAATATTTCCTTTGGCTGTTGCTCAGAGCGGGTTGTCCTTTAACCACAAGGTCAAGGATCATGTGATACTAAACCCCAAGTTACCCTTTACACCCTACTTCATATAATGTCTAGTTGGTTCACTAGGTATTTACTGTTCACTCTGAGCAGTGTAGAGGAAGAAAATAGGCTTGATGTTAAAATATTAGTGAAGCGGACTGGAAGACGTTTCAGGACCCTGCAGTGAGCTAATGTTCCTACAATTAAGTTCCTTACTTTGAAATGTTTCTCACTCTTTCACCAACTATAAAGAGCACGAGCTCCACATTTATATATTATATATTCAGCGCGGACAGCCAGCTGCTGTCAGGTTCATCAGACGGCATTTTAGAGGAAAGTAGGAAACCATGGACTTGAAGCAGAATACAAAATGATGAAATGCTTTGAACATCAAACACTGATCACTAATTGTCTGAGAATTGATTTTTTATTTTTATTTTATTTCTTCTCCGTTGAGAAAAGCAACTGGATTCAAACATGAAAACATTTGTTGGAGAAGCATTGAAAAAAAACGCTTCAAATATTTGGAACCTGAAGAAAATGTTTGACCACAAGTCGTTTAAAAGCACTTCGTCACATGCTTCGTAAAGAACAGCCAGTTAGCTCATGCTAGCTAACTCGCCAGTTAGCTCATGCTAGCTAACTCGCTAGTTAGCTCATGCTAGCTAACTCGCTAGTTAGCTCATGCCAGCTAACTGGCTAGTTAGCTCATGCTAGCTAACTCACTATGTGGCAACTCAAATCCGGGGGGCGGGGGGGTCAGAACTATATGTGTGTGGTCCAATTATCATCATGTTATATAATGACTTCATCATGATTATTCTTTAACTGACAGTGTAGCAGTTATTCTTCAATAGCAACATTCAACCAGAGCTAGCGTGAACATTAAAATGAGCCCTTCAGGCTCAGTTCAGGTTTCGGGTCTCTGATTACAACATCTACATTTAGTATTCCACGTTCACGTAATAACTCCGTATTCAGCTGAGATCCTCCTAAAATAAACTGATATGGTCCACGTGTCGTGAACACATAATGGAGGTCATCTGATTCCATTAACCGCCGTCCGATTGTCTTCATTGTAATGAAGCTCGTGTATTTTCTCCGGCTGCTCCAGATATGTTAATAATTTGAGGAACGGCCCACGCGTCCCCATTCATATGCAACAGAGGGTTTAGAGTTCAACTTCAGTCCCGGCTCCTCTCCCTTATCTTTGCTGTGTTTTCAGAGTGACAATGGCCCATTTGCATTGGGTTAGTACTCCAGTAGCCAGGCGGGACTTTTCCCTGAGTCTGTGTTTTATTTTGTGAATCATTTATCTGATACATTTAAAGTAATGGTGAAGATTACTTGATATTATGCATTTATCTGAAGTGTGAAAGACTTCCTGTCTCTTCCGCTTTCTAACGCCACAGGAAGTGGCCATCAAACTATGTAGCTCCTCCCCCTTCTGCACCTGAAACAATGACAACCACCTCATGTGCAGTATGGCTTTTCTTTCAACATTGCGCAATACTAAATTTCAATAAATAAAAAACAACTTTTTATTGCTTTTTTCATTTGCAATATTGCTCTTTCTATCATGCACAATAATTATTTTATATTTTAGTTTCTATCAGGCGCTGGTGTTAGTATCACTTCTTATAAACCTTTTTACTCTTAAATCTTACTTTTTCTATTTTAGTTGAATTGTTTACTATATTTATCTTAATCTTATTACTATTTCATTTTGCACTGGTGCCAGTGTTACTTCTTTCACATTTAATGATTATTACTATTGTTAGCATATGCATTTCTTTTTATTCTATTGTTTTCTTTGTTATTCTTCTGTTGTTCGATCAAACTCGGCCTCAGTAATTTCCTTCAGGATTAATAAAGTTCCATCTGAAACAGAGTCAGAGTGCGTTTTGAGCGTCGTCTTGATCGTAGTCATTCATGACGTCATGACGTCATGATGTCATAACCTCTGAGTGGACGTCAGTCTGTCCGAACGTCCCTGAACGTCTGCTCCGTCTGGAGATGAACCTCCAATGATCTCCGTGTAACGGATTCGGAGAGACGAGGGGACGCATCTGATTGGCCGGCGTCGGAGAGAGGCGTGTAGAACATCCTCACACGATGACTTTAATGGCTGATGGCTCTGCGTGGGGTTCTTTGTCCGGAGTAGCCGGGCGGCTGCTGGCTGGCAGCTATTGGTGGAGAGAGAGAGAGAGAGAGAGAGAGAGAGAGAGATAGATAGATAGATAGATAGATAGATAGATAGATAGATAGATAGATAGATAGATAGATAGATAGATAGATAGATAGATACTTTATTAATCCCGCAAGGGGACATTTTTTCGTGACAGCAGCACTTGTACATACAGGTAAGAATAATATATACAAAAAATAGAATAGAATAAGAAGAAGAATATAAAAAAAATGCACAATATATACAACAAATAGAATAGAATAATAATATTAAATTAAATTAACTAACAAAACAGTAGTGCAAGATGTAGCCAACAAACAAACAAAACAAGCTTCTGATTATTTCCCCACCAGAATCGTATTTCATACCTCTACATCGGGTATTTAACGGAGTAAAGCTGCACATGATCATCAGCGTCTTCCTTTAAAGACTAAAAGAAGACAGTTATGGAAGGTCACGACCTTCAGTGCATCTTCCTCCCGGAGAGAGAGCGAAGCGAGACGGGAGGTGATGAAGTGGTAAATTAAAACCCGGAGGAGAAACCTTGTAAACCAAAGAACCTTTTTGTCGTTCAATTACTTTTTACAATAGTGCATATTAATGTCTCGCCAGGTCGCCCCGGGCATAAAGCACTTCAAGAGCTTGTTTCAGAACGTTCTGGAAGACAATAAAACTGTGATTATTCGCTCATCATCGTTTTTCTTTTTCGTGCTTTTGGTTCGTTTCTCCCCATATTTTGCGACTATATTTGTGTTTTTTTTCATGCTTTTAGGTTGGATCTGTTTCCCCCCGTGTGTCCTTCCTCTTTACGACCACAGACATCGATCACAGCTTCGTCATCAAGTGAATGAGACGCATGACGTTGCATTTTGGTTCCCTTTTTCCTTAATTGTCTTCTTTCTTTCTTTCTTTCTTTCTTTTTTTTTTGTGAATGTAATGAACGTAACTGTGTCTGTTTCTCTTTTCATTTGTAACCTGAGTGAAACCAGAAGGGGGCGCCAGCGGGTTCATTCTATGTGCATGTGCTTCCCCCCGTAGACTCTGGCCGCCCTAACGAGACATTCCATAAATCTGCTTCCGAACCATCTCGCTCAAGCTTTGCATGTCCGCTCCGGTCCCGAGGAAATTAACACGCGAATAGAGAGCGCCATCGACTTACGGAGTGGCGATAAGTTGAGGAGAGAGAATATCGAGCCTTTCTCTCTGATGTTTAAAGACTGCAGCCTGGAAGAGAAGGTATCCGGGGCTTCGGACGGATGACTGTTCTTCTTTTCTTTCTCTCTCCCTCCTCATATTCTGTTCTTCGGTTAAAGATTTTCAGAAGCAAAACAAGAACCAACTATTGTTTTTTTTTGTTTTTTTTCATGAGTAAGCTAAAGGCACTTGATTTATTATCGTGGTATCGCCAATAAAACCGAGGATTTACATACTTTACAGTAACAAAATGTTATAACTGAGAGAAAGAATACAGCATATATTAGTCGTCCAGCGTATGGAGTGTGAAGTGTGCCACTAGACTCACTATTTTAAATTATAGTCAGTTAACAAATTAAATACATTTTTAATTTACTAGAAAAAAAGGTCAATTAATTTGCCAGTTTCCTTTCATCCGTTAAATTATGAATGAAATATATATATTTTTTAATGTTATTTTATTTTATTTTGAAGAGCTTTTACATGTTGTTATTTCGTTTACTGTCTACCTACCTACCATTCCACCTCACAGCTCATTTATTGCTTTAATCCATTTTGTATTCTTTTATAATTTAAAGAAAGTCAAATTTAAATTCTTAAATATAATTGATTTTGCGAGAATTGATTTTTCTTTACTTATTCAGTCGTCATTTGAAGACTAAACAAATTGAATAATTAATCTAAAAATGTGTACTCATTTTATTATTATTATTCATTCAAATTAACATGAACTCAATCAATTTAAAGGAGGACTTCTTTTTTTTTGAAGAGCTGAAAACTGCATTTAAATTGCAAACGTTGTATTCAACTCCATTAATCTAAGTCTCATTACAGATCTCAAGGTCAATAATGACTTTTAATTCTCAAGTTTATAGAAGTTTTTTAAAAATGTGGGAACTGATTGATTGTTTATGATGAAAGTATCCAGTCTCCACACTTCAGACTCCACACCGGTTTGCATGAATGAACCCAGCGGAGATAAGATTCTCACTTTATTGTTGAATTACTGCAAACATGAAACCAAAATCCACCATAAATCAAGTTTGATTTGAACAAACCAGCTTGGATGTGTTTCTCTTGCAGTTTGTTTGGTCTCCGCTGAGACTAGAAGCCCCTTCAGGTTACTCATGACCCAAAGTCACCGTCATGGACGTGTTACTCAGAAAAAAAGTTGACTTGTTCAGCTTTTTTTTTTATTATTATTTTTTTTACAGGAGTCCGTTGCATTCACTAATGATTTCTGAGATGTTTTCTCAAATTTTACGACTACACGTCCCATAATTATGAGACCTTGACCTTCAAATATTTTTTTTATATTTAATTACTACGAGACTAAATTACTGGACTATTAGATGGGTGTTGCTTTATAAAAAATCTAGAGCACATTATTGATGCAGATGTTTTCATTGTTGCAGTTCAGTTACATTTTTTACAAAACAAAGGTTTTTGAGAAACAGAATACAGAAAAAGAGCAGAAGAAATGACCCTAACTTAACTGTACAACTTTATTACATTGTTATATTTCGATAAATCAGAACTATGATGACTTCAGCTGTTAGGTCTTATCCTGTGCAGCCGATATATAAATATAATTATCTTCAATGAATAGCTTGTATAAGCCGATGGGATAAATAAAGTAAATAAATAAAGCTATGTGAAGAAAAATAAAACTGGAAAACTGTATTTTTAATGGCAGATAGTTTGATGGCAGATAGAGTTTCATACAACACTATAAATTATAAATAAATGTGTTTATTTACAGCTAACACCAGGTAAACTTGGACTAGTTGTTTCCACAGCAACAAATTCCAACCTTTTGCAGCGATTAATGTTGAATATTATCTTTTAATTATGAGCTGTTAAGTCGTAATCATCATATATATTTAAGTCATAATTCCCCAAAATGTGTCTTGAGTGTTTGTTTTCTTTGGTGAATGCAACGCTCTGCAGATCTTGGTCCCTTTTCTTTTTTTGTCGCATGAAGTAAGCTCACCTTTAACCTTTAACCCTTCCACATCTATGTTTTACCCTTGAATCCCAACTCCATCTTCAAAACTTCTCCAATAACCTTTGTTATTATTATTTTTGGTTTGCCCTCTTCAGTAAATGTGCAGTGATTGTGGTTGGCCTCCCTTTAGTTTCCTTTTCTTTCTTTTTTTTGTTTTTGCCAAAGTTGTGACGAAACCTGAAGCATCCGCTTGCTAATTTCCCAGCACCCTTTGAGAAAGAGACAGAGCGAGGTCGGGGGCAGCGGGGGTCATGGGGGGCAGCGGGAATAAGGGGGGGCAGTGGGGGTTATGGGGGGCAGCAGGGGTCATGGGGGGCAGCGGGGGTCATAGGGGCAGCGGGGGTTATGGGGGGGCAGCGGGGGTCATGGGGGGCAGCGGAGGTCATGGGGGGCAGCGGGGGTTATGGGGGAGCAGCGGGGGTCATGGGGGGCAGCGTGGGTCATGGGGGGACAGCGGAGGTCATGGGGGGCAGCGGGGGTTATGGGGTGGCATCGGGGGTCATGGGGGGCAGCGGAGGTTATGGGGGGCAGTGGAGGTCATGGGGGGCAGCGGGGGTCATGGGGGGGCAGCGGGGGTCATGGGGGGGCCGCCCATTAGTACTTCTAATTATTATTAAACTAATAAAGTACGGTGTCATGAGAACCGATATTATGATACCAAGTCGATGCCGAAATTAAAGAAAAAGTGATGGTACTTGTTTTCCCACAATCCCTTAAGGGGTTTAGGGTTTTCCTGATAATTCTACATTGTGAACAACAAAGAGCGAGTTAACGTTAGCGGTTAGCACGGTCCCAGTTGGCTCAATAACGTAGCTAACTGCTAACTGCTAACGTTACTAGAGGTTGCATGTAGAAGTACATGGAATACATTAGTTTAAGATGAGATCAGATAGAACTTTATTTATCCTGAAGGAAATTCTTGTGACATATTTTTATTAAAGATTACAAATGAAGAATAACAAAAAAACGAAGAATAAAAATATAAACATAGATAAACAATATAATAATAATTATTAAGTGTAAATAAATAATACTGACACTATTGCAAAAATAATTAGAGTAAGGTAAATAAATAAAGTAAAAAATTCAACTAAAATAGAAAAAGTAAAATACAACACAAAGATTAAATACAAGAGTAAAAATACAAAGTGTATAAGAAGTGAGAGTAACACCAGAGCTGAGAAACTAAAATAAAAAAAGATGATATTGAGAGAGATTTTGTCAATTATATTGAAAAAGTAGTAAAAAGTTATATTGCACATAGATTAATGAAAATAATATTGCACACAAAATTAAAATGTAATATTGCACGATGTTGTAAAAAAGTAATATTGCACATGATGTGGTTATTGTTGTTGTAAGTGTACGTTTTCAGCTGCCCTTCCTGCAGAAAGGGGAGGAGTTACAGGTAGAAAATACTTGTTGTTCCTTACCGTGTCATCGCGTTGGGTAACGAGAGTCATGCATCGGTATCGATCGGTATCATTTCTGGTATCCTGACATCCCTAATGCACAAAGTTCCTGCATCAAAAAAACAAGCGTTAGCATTAATGTGCTAAACTATCAAAATGCATTGGAAGGATGAAGAAAAGAAGTTTAACCCGTCAAGTAAATAATATCTCCATTTGGACTTTTTACCCAACAACAGTTGTATTAATGTCATTTTTTAATGAAGTCAATGAAGTAGAGGAAAAGTAGAAAGTCTCTCAAAGTATCACCACCGACTAACAAAACTGTATTTTTGTTTTCGGCTGCTTCTCTGATATTTTACTGTGCTTGAGTTGCTAGCGCCACAAAACCCTGTGAAAATAAATAAAGTACATTACACACGAATGAACAACTGAACAACTGAACAAATCAAGAGAATCCCCCACATCCGTTCAGTGAGCATTATTTTGTTGCCGCGCTCTCTGTTGTTGTCAGCTTTGCCCCTTCCCCAGGACCCCGGTGACCCCAGCTCCTGTCTCTCTCTGGCTTGTGGTTGAACCGGTGAATGTTTCCGTTCAGTGCGTTGCCGTGTTTTCGAGGTTGCGTTTTTCTGTGCGTTTCTCCGTTTGACTGAAAAATAGTTTTTTCTCCATCTTCCCCCTCACTTCTTCTTCTTCTTCTTCTTCTTCTTCTTCTTCTTCTTCTTCTTCTTCTTCTTCTTCTTCTTCTTCTTCTTCTTCTCCTTCTTCTTCTCCTCCTTCTTCTCCTTCTCCATCTTCTTCTTCTTCTCCTTCTTCTTCTCCTTCTTCTCCTCCTCCTCCTCCTCCTCATCCTGCAGTACTCCCAGATGAGGGACGAGGTCTTCAAGTCCAACCTGGTGTGCGCCTTCATCGTGCTCATCTTCATCACCACCATCCAGAGCCTGCTTCCCTCTGCCAGGTAAGAAGAGACGATGGACAGTGGACAGGGTGGACCTCTCCTTTATTCACCAATTCATGCAAACACATGGAAACAATTTGGACACGCTAACGAATACGGCAACATCAGATGTTAGAGGTTTATAAAACACAAGCGTGCACTGATAAATTACAAAGGAAAACGTGTTGAATCTAATTAAAATAATTTGATATTTTCACATTTAACAAATATTCAAAGTTTCGCCTCCAGGTTAGCATCTGTTCCACTAGCGGTCCATTCTCAATAAAGTTTCTCAGAGACAATTTATTTCTGAAGTGCAAAAACAAATGTTGCACTTCTTTACTCCCCTAAATAACTTATGAACCAACGGCACAGACATTAACTGTAGCTAGTTAGCTAGTTAGCTAGTTAGCGACACACGGACCATGTGTGTATTTTCTTTATGTTGCAGCTTTTCCTCTTGTCCCCCGAGAAACATGTTCATGCAGACAAAGCTTTGCTTTAGTTTGGTGACACCCAAAGTTTATTAATCCACTCCCATTATGGTATCATATGCATCTATTATATGTAGATATATACATATATATATATATATATACACGTGTATATATATACGTATATATATACGTATATATATACGTATATGTACATATATATATATTATATCTAGATATATTATATCGAGATACACACATATATATATATATCTTCTTTTTTTGTTGGTGAAATAACAAGGTGTGCAAATGTCCTCGCCTGGCCTGGTCCTCCGCGGTGCCCTCCTGGCTGGCTCGCTAAATGTTGTGGCTGAATTTCTTCCGTTTATTGCGTATTCTGCTCGATGATGGCTAACTTCCTTAAAACCTAATTCTGTATAAACTTCACAACTATTTCCTATCTGACTGCTAGTGAGGCGCCACGAGAACTCACTTATGGGACCTCAGTAATTGACCACCCACAGAATACCAGAGAGATTGGATCAAAGTTCAATTCACGTAGATTTATTTGCAATGCACAGATTACAAATAACTTGAGTTGCTGTCCGGAAGTACAACCCACGAACATTCAGATTGACATAGTTTTTATAATGACACATTCTGATTCAGGTTCAACCCCCGGTCCCACCCCTTAACCCCGCCCCCTTCGGCCATTTTGACGTCGTATCAGGTGACCTCATACCTCACGCACGCCATTTTACCCAGTTGACGCCGTCTCAATACCGAAACTGATTATTTCACTGTCTGCCTCATGTTTACTTTCCCGCGCCACAATATTCCCCTGCTACTAGCCATAATATCCACAACAGCTGAGCCTAAGGCGTCACCTTATCGTGACCTCGCCGTCTTCTGCCTTCACTGGGCTCTCTTCTCGGCACCTTATCTCCTGAGTCTGTCTACCCCCCCCCTCTGATTTCTATGGGCTATACATGAATATACATATACATGAATGTAACTTTATAATACTATGTCAGTGGTTAACAGATACATATAACTATGAAAATTGTGCATAGCTTTCCTATGCGTAAGACATTTATTAAGCATACACATAAAATATTTTCCTTCCACAGAAACAATGAGAAAACAAATCGTCCGGCCAATGTTAATGTAACGTTAATATTATGTGACATATGGAAGATCTGAATCTAATGTTTAGAGATACGTTTTTTTTTAAATTGTGGGATCTAGTTGATTGATCGAGTCATCATGCGAATATAAAATAAAAATATATTAAAACATCTGGAAAGTTTTTTACTCTCAATCTGATTTCCGTAATGCCTTTAATGTGATGTCATCGTCCCCTCCTTAAACGTTGCATCCACAGGCCCTTGTAGATTGCCATTTTTTCCGTTGCGTCTCTGCAGGATGGTAACCATGGCGATCCAGTTCTCGGTCCTCATCCTGCTGCACTCCTGCCTGGTCCTGGTGACGACGGCGGAGGACTACAAGTGTCTGCCTCTGGTCCTGCGCAAAGCCTGCTGCTGGATCAACGAGACCTACGCGGCGAGGAACGTCATCATCTTCGTCTCCATCCTCATCAACTTCCTGGCGGCCATGATCAACATCGTGAGTTCAGCTTCCACTTCCAGAGGGTCATCTGATTGCTAAATATTTGTATCTGTCTAACCCGCAAGGATTCACCAAAGCTCAAAACATATATATATATTTCTTTTAAATGCTCAGTAATTTCCAACACAGCTGGATGCTGTAATTTATTTACTCAAATAGGAGGAAGTAGTGCTTTTGTCTGGGACTATTTTCAGCAGTGGATTGATACATATTTGTGACTTTAAAGGCTTTTTTTCAACGTGAATATTACATCTCTCTCTAGAGTCATTTTCTATAGACTTCTATACAACCAGAAGAGTCGCCCCCTGGTGGTCAGGAGAGAGAATGCAGCTTTAACAAATGAAGCTTTGACTTCTATACAACCAGAGGAGTCGCCCCCTGGTGGTCAGGAGAGAGAATGCAGCTTTAACACATGAAGCTTTGACTTCTATACAACCAGAGGATTTATTAATTACATTTTTAAGTCGACCTCACCGACCCGTCTTTGACCTCGTACACAGGCACTCCTCTTCTCCTGCAGGGCTTCCTCTGAAAGACACGAGCTCACAAGTCATTACTTAACTAAAGGACGTGAAACGAGCTGATGACTAGCTTTTGGTGTTGCAGGGTCTCTAATAGCATGAAGGCATTGACGGGTGAGAGAAGCATCAGTTAGTGGAAGGAGGAGAAAAAGGGCCCAAAGAAACCAGCAGAACCTCAAAGAGGCTCGTTTGTGTGAATTAACTCAAAATGGAGAAACACACGTTGCGAGTGGTTCGTTGCTCTTACGAGGGATTTGTTGAGCAATCCATTCACATTCTGAGTCCTTGATGTTCAGCACCAGTAAGTGCATTGATAGGACCATAAAGACGTCGTAAAATAAAATAAAATATGATGTCAGCGAACATGTTGCAGGTAAATTGGATCTAAATATTTTATGACCAATACATTTAGCTGTTGCTAAGCGAAGCCACGAAAGTACTTTAAAGCTAAAAACAATAATCATAGAGGACTTTATGTCCCCACGTTCCCAAAAGATGTTCTCTCCTGCTTCAAAGTAAAGAATGTTCTCAAAAAAATGTAAAGTTTTAATAATAATAATAATAATAATATTACAATAATAATCTTTATTTATATAGCACATTTCATACAGACTATGTTGCTCAAAGTGCTGTAAATTTAAAAATGAATAAAAACAGAAAACCTTCCTTTTTACAGATAAAATAAATAAAAGTGGTCGGAAGAAAGCGTTAAGAAAACGTCAACATGAATAAAAACTGGAAAACATTTTACATTTAAAATGACAAAAGAAATAAAAATAATAATAATACCATAAATACCATGTCAATGTTGTTTTAATGCTCATGCTTAATGTCGGAGAAAAAATTAATTTAGTGAACTCTGTAACTCATCTATAGCTTGAACCTATTCCATTGCATTTCTCAAACATAATAATAATAAATAAAAACGTAATCGTTGACTCATGTTTTGATTGACTTGTACTCTCATGATAATTCTCCTCTATTTATCCAGTATTAAATACTTAAAAACAGAGGAGCTTAAGGTACTTTTGATTTCTCACGAGGAAAGTATACAAATTTAATTTCCACCACAAATTAATTTCCACCACACTTAACAACACATGTTCTTTTTTTATAATTTTTTCAAACAAGCCAGATTTAAATGACTTGATGATCAGTTGTTGATTCAAATGATTCAAAAAAGGAAACACATTGATAGATAGATAGATAGATAGATAGATAGATAGATAGATAGATAGATAGATAGATAGATAGATAGATAGATAGATAGATAGATAGATAGATAGATAAATACTTTATTAATCCTGCAAGGGGACATTCTTTTGGTACAGCAGCATTTTTACATAAGAAAAGAACAATATATACAAAAATAGAATAGAATAAGAAGAAGAAAATAAGAAAAATGCACAATATATACAACAAATAGAATAGAATAATAATAATATTAAATTAATTTAACTAACAAAACGAAACAGTAGTATAAGATGTAGCTATAGTTGGGTGGTTTATTTGGTCAGAGGTGATTTATCTTCTTATTTTATTTATTTATTTTATTTTATCTTTTCTTATATAAAAATACTGCTGTTCCAAAAAGAATTCCCCTTGGGGGATTAATAAAGTATCTATCTATCTATCTATCTATCTATCTATCTATCTATCTATCTATCTATCTATCTATCCATCCATCCATCCATCCATCCATCCATCCATCCATCCATCCATCCATCCATCCATCCATCCATCCATCCATCTATCTATCTATCTTATTGTACAGTGTTATTGCAGATAATTCTGGGTATTTTAACACTGATCCTGCATCAGTCTGAATCCTGTAGAACCACAATAACCCCCCCCCTCCCCCACACACCTTTTCTCCCCCCTCCCCTCTCTCACAGCTGTGGTGTGACTTCGACAAGTCCGGCTCCTTCAGGAACCAGACGTACAACGAGTCGGCCTCCGTCCCAGACATCTGCTTCTACCCAGAGGTACCGAGGCTGAGTGATGAGGCTGAGTGATGAGGCTGAGTGGTGAGGCTGAGTGTTGAGGCTGAGTGGTGAGGCTGAGTGGTGAGGCTGAGTGTTGAGGCTGAGTGGTGAGGCTGAGTGGTGAGGCTGAGTGTTGAGGCTGAGTGGTGAGGCTGAGTGGTGAGGCTGAGTGTTGAGGCTGAGTGATGAGGCTGACTGGTGAGGCTGAGTGACGAGGCTGAGTGACGAGGCTGAGTGGTGAGGCTGAGTGTTGAGGCTGAGTGTTGAGGCTGAGTGATGAGGCTGAGTGATGAGGCTGAGTGTTGAGGCTGAGTGATGAGGCTGAGTGATGAGGCTGAGTGTTGAGGCTGAGTGATGAGGCTGAGTGTTGAGGCTGAGTGTTGAGGCTGAGTGTTGAGACTGAGTGATGAGGTTGAGTGTTGAGGCTGAGTGATGAGGCTGGGTGTTGAGGCTGAGTGTTGAGGCTGAGTGATGAGGCTGAGTGTTGAGGCTGAGTGTTGAGGCTGAGTGATGAGGCTGAGTGATGAGGCTGAGTGATGAGGCTGAGTGTTGAGGCTGAGTGTTGAGGCTGAGTGATGAGGCTGAGTGATGAGGCTGAGTGATGAGGCTGAGTGTTGAGGCTGAGTGTTGAGGCTGAGTGATGAGGCTGAGTGTTGAGGCTGAGTGTTGAGGCTGAGTGATGAGGCTGGGTGTTGAGGCTGAGTGTTGAGGCTGAGTGATGAGGCTGAGTGATGAGGCTGAGTGATGAGGCTGAGTGATGTTCTTGTCTTGTTATGCTGCTTCTGTATCGGCCTTTTATTGTACCAGAAATAATTAAGATACATGTTGTTGTCTTTTTAAGACCATTTTATGCTTCTGATGTCACGGTAACATAATAGCTAATAATACTAATGCAAGTACATATTTTCAAAGAGCTATAGGAACTTTTAAGTCTTAAGAATATTCAGTCATTGGAATGTGAAAAAAATACTGAAATATCCTAAATAAATAAAATAAAAACACACAACCAGGCCGTGTTAAGAACTACTAAACTTACATAGATATTCCATATTTGGTACCAGGGTGTAGAGAGCCCTTCTTTCCTTAACAGGCAATGGACAATACTTTTTTTTAACAATAAGTGCAAAGTAGCAACAAATGAAGGTGTTAAGTTAGCCTCTAACAGGAAACCCCGCTCTTTATTTCTGCCAGTGAAATGATTATGTAAACAAACACAACGAGCAATATAGATGTCAATAAAAATGATGGAGGTCATGTCCATGTATCGTAAGATAAGTCGGAAATGTAATCGTCCATATATTGCACGATAAGTCAGTAACTTAATTATCATAACAGGCTTTTCCCATTGTTATTTAAATATATATATATATATTTAAATAACATATATATATATATATACGTATACAGATTATATATATATATACATATATGTATATATATATATACAGATTTTATATATATATATATATATATATATAAAATCTGTATATATATATATACATATATATATATATATATATATATATATACATGAAGAGCCAAGTGTGCGATTTGATTTAAAAAAAATAATAAAAAAAAAAGAGAAAGAAATGCAGTTGTTGTATTCAGGTTGGGGAAACTAACGCCTTAAGGTGTGGCTGTGAAACACTAATGGAAGTTGTCTGGTTAGGGTTATATCGTCACTCTTCTTTATATATATATACATATATAATCTGTCTGCTATTAGTGGCCCAAGATTATGGATTTCTTTTTTTAATTGATGTCTTAAATATTTTCAAAATCTTCGGTTTATTTCCCAGGAATACCTTCATGCAAATTTTCATGCTGATTTTCTAAATAAAGCATGCATGTAGATATTGTCCTGTTTGCCAACACGCTGATGTTCAGCAGCTATCAGTAGCTTAGTTAGCACACAGACCTCAGAGCACAGAGGAGGCCGAGGAGCACCGTGGACCAGAGAGCACGTTGACCCGGTGATGGAGGACCTGTTGAGGGCTCGCCCATGAGGGGAACACCAGCGGTGCCTTGTGGACCTCCCGTAAGGTGGAGGACTGATCTAAAGCACCAGCTCTGTCTCCCCAGTACTTCGTGTTCACGGGGGTCCTGGCCATGGTGACGTGTGCCGTGTTCCTGCGCCTCAACTCGGTGCTGAAGCTGGCGGTGCTGCTGGTGATGATCGCCATCTACTCGCTGCTGACGGAGGCCTTCTACACCTCGCTATTCGTCCGCTACGACACCGTCCACCACAACACAGAGTGAGTGCTTTAATAAAGGAATATCTTATCTTATCTTCACATGATGAAGGCTGCTAGGTTCACCGGGATGTGCGTTGGCTTCGTAGCGCCTGGTTATAACGTAACCTAGGATCCCAGTCAGAGGACCACGGTTCTGCACACATGGAATATCGATGGCCGAAGAGCAAAACCTCCTATCTGAAAAATGCACTTATTTGAGAATAAAAAAAAAAACATGTTGTTTTCTTGCAGAATGCTGGATACCCAATACATAATACAAAATAATAAAAAAAATTCAAAAATATAAAAAGTGCAGATAGGAGGTTATTCCCACTTTCCTTGATAATTTTGCAGATAGGAGGTTTTGCACTTTGGCCATCGACATGTACCAGAGTGGAGAGATCATCTATAGCTACGTGAGTTTAGTTGGAGTTTTTCATACTCTCAATTATGGTGATCAGTATCAGCCTGATGAATCCAGCTGTAGTGAAGCTCTGAAGCCTGGAGACGTTCTCCTGTGTGACCAGTAACTCAAGAATCTAAACACCAGACAGTTCACCCACGATCAGTCAATGATCTGATTAGACTTTATAGAATAAGCTGCATACGTGTTAATCATGTCATAATAATAACTGTAGTTGTAGAGCACTTTCAGTACATAAAATGCATCAGAGTGCTTACAGTAGAAAAGAAATACAACAAAGTTCACAGATAGAGATAAAAAGTAGATAAAAGTAGTAATAATGTACTAACTATGTATCATTACCAAACGGCAAACGTAGTCAAATAGATGAAACTAACTTATCAGAGCTTGCAAAGTTAATCTTAACAAAATACATGTATGAAAGTAAAGATTAAAAATACCTTTTTTTTCTGGACACAAGTGTTGCAAATGTGAGAAAACTCATCTTGTGTTCACCGTGATGGCGCGGTGACCTTTACCGTCTCTGTACATGAAGCATGCTGAGCATATAGGCGTGAGAGGCCTATAATGACAGAGCCGAGGTCTCCATACGAGCTGCATAGGGAGCGAACGGGAGGCAGGCTCGTTTATTTATGGCCTCTGGCATCGGAGAGAGAAGGTCAAGATGAAAAGAGGGGAAGGAAGTCCCAGACTTAAGTCATTTTGTGTCTTATTGTATTTATTTGTGCAGAAATGTATAAAAACAATGCTGTGAATTCATTTCTTCCCTTGTGAAGTAGCAAAAAATATTTTTCTGTACAAAAATGATGTATATTAGCAGCTTATTTTGTTATTTTGTCAAGTTAACGACCAAGATCGGTGTCTTCTTACGGCACAAATCATGACCCAAAAATAAATATAATTCAGATGAGAAGCAGTTTAAATGTACCTCCTCCTTCTTAAAGGTCTGAGTCCTGGAAGTGAGCAACAACTTTATCACATTTGCTTATTTTTTTACTTATTTTCGTGCAGCAGTGTTTAGCTGGTGCATTATAAATAAATGTTGTATTGTAACATGTAAAATTAGATTGTTGTTTATACATCAAAAACGAAGGAAAATAAAAAGCCGAGCTACAAAGTACTTCATTGTATTTTTAAAAGTGATGTGTTGTCACATCAAACATGACTTTTTATTGACTTTTATTGGGTAATATGAGGTAATTCAGAGGTGAGGTGTGAGTACTCTATGTTGTCTATAAAGTATTTTCTTCTAATCCTTAACTCCCTCATTGTTTCTTTTTCCAAAGCCTTATTTTCTTTCCATTTTTAATAAGATGAACTTATCCACTTTCACCCTTTCGACTCTGAATAAATTACTTTATTTCCATGAAATTCTCAAATGACAGATTTTACTTTTGCATAAAAGCATGAAGAATGTGCCTAATATCGGCGGCATTCATCTGACAATTCTTAGCATTTAGTTGCTGTCATGTGGCGACAATTTCTTTTACCATATGTCGTGTTAGTGATATTAAAATATGGTCGTTACAGTCAGAACCAAAACCAAACAAAGCTCAGGCTTTTGTTTGAGAGGCGACGGCGAAGCAAATTATGTCCTTTGCACAAATTAATGTTAAGATAACACAGATAACCCTGAATGAAAAGAGTTACAACATACGCGTAACAATTATGCATGTCAGGATATTCTCATGGTGTATAACTTCATGGTTGTGAGTGTTGAGCGTCAGATGAAGAAAACGTGTTTGTCCCAACAGAAACTTCCTGGGGACCAAAGAGACGTCTCTGCTCCTGATGGCCATGTTCCTCCTCGCCGTGTTCTACCACGGGCAGCAGGTACGTAACACCAGCTCAGTGCATCCACAACACGATCACGCGATCACATGATCACATGATCACATGATCACATGATCACATGATCACCGAAACGTAACCAGACTTTAAACCGAGGCATCGAGGTGTCAGATCCCAAAAAACAAACCTTGTGAGTCTTTTCAGGAATCATTGGAGAATAATGTATGAGGACTTAAAATATGGAGATTATTGTCTTTACCACACTAAAATGTAACCTTACAAATGTTTTGACATACAAGCATCTCCTTTACAGTTGAGGCATAAAACCTATAAGTGCAATGATTCTCTCGTTTGTCATATTGAATGTTAAGATAAAACAGCCTCACAACTCTTCAAATTATTATATAAAAATGCCCCTGAAGTACATGATGAATAGAACATGTCAATATTACCAAAGTAGTAATCTCACTAAATATAGTGCGAAACATTTTGAAAATGTAATTGTGCACTTAAATACGAAGAACATTGACAATTTTGTCTGTACTTTTAATGTCAAGTGTTCTTGTAACGTCTCATTTATTCTATTCTATTCTATTTATTAATTATATTGTTCTACATACCTGCCATGGACGAGGGCGGAAAATAGCAATTTTTGCTAACACCTGGTATATTACAGCTCTCCTTGTCTCTCTATCCTCACTTTCATTTCATTTTTGTATCGTCCCTTTTCAAGTAGAGAAATATAACACAACGTAAACAACCAGGATGTGGCACTTGGGATGAATGTGTCCTTTGGGGTTGAACCATAATAGATGTGAGGGGTTGTGAGACAAAGACAGGAACAAGGCAGAAGAAAACACTCTCTTGGGTAGAACGTTTGCGAGCTGTGTTGAAGGCGTTCTGAATCGACAACGAGCCGAAGAGATGGAGCCTTTAAGAGAGATGGAGCCTTTAAGAGAGATGGAGCCTTTAAGAGATGGAGCCTTTAAGAGAGATGGGGCCTTTAAGAGATGGAGCCTTTAAGAGAGATGGAGCCTTTAAGAGATGGAGTCTTTAAGAGAGATGGAGCCTTTAAGAGAGATGGAGCCTTTAAGAGAGATGGAGCCTTTAAGAGAGATGGGGCCTTTAAGAGATGGAGCCTTTAAGAGAGATGGGGCCTTTAAGAGAGATGGAGCCTTTAAGAGAGATGGAGTCTTTAAGAGAGATGGAGCCTTTAAGAGATGGAGTCTTTAAGAGAGATGGAGCCTTTAAGAGATGGAGCCTTTAAGAGAGATGGAGCCTTTAAGAGAGATGGGGCCTTTAAGAGATGGAGCCTTTAAGAGAGATGGGGCCTTTAAGAGATGGAGCCTTTAAGAGAGATGGGGCCCTTAAGAGATGGAGCCTTTAAGAGAGATGGGGCCTTTAAGAGAGATGGAGCCTTTAAGAGAGATGGAGTCTTTAAGAGCGATGGAGCCTTTAAGAGATGGAGTCTTTAAGAGAGATGGAGTCTTTAAGAGAGATGGAGCCTTTAAGAGATGGAGTCTTTAAGAGAGATGGAGCCTTTAAGAGAGATGGAGCCTTTAAGAGAGATGGAGCCTTTAAGAGAGATGGGGCCTTTAAGAGATGGAGCCTTTAAGAGAGATGGGGCCTTTAAGAGATGGAGCCTTTAAGAGAGATGGAGTCTTTAAGAGAGATGGAGCCTTTAAGAGATGGAGCCTTTAAGAGAGATGGAGCCTTTAAGAGAGATGGAGCCTTTAAGAGAGATGGGGCCTTTAAGAGAGATGGAGCCTTTAAGAGAGATGGAGCCTTTAAGAGAGATGGAGCCTTTAAGAGAGATGAGCCATGACTCATCGCCAGGTGACATCTGACCCGATGACACGGAAACAGAACCAAACCATCTCGCTTACACCTCTGATGCATTACACGATGCAGTCGGAGCCTGATGGAGAGGGGTTACCGCCGCGCCGCTTTCATGCTCTCACCACGGCGACCTTTGATCGGCGGCTCGGCGCCGGTCGGGAACGGAGGGGAGACGGCCGTGATCGAGGGTCCTTTGTGGCCCCGTAAAATGTAGAAAGCAGCCGCATTTGAAGTCATCCGGTGGCATATTGATTTTCACCGAGGTTCAATTCTGCCAGTTGTTTGGCGGAGCAGAGACAATGGCAGCTCGCGGCGTGAGGCGTGTAACACTCCGTGAGCTGCATTAGGCCGGGGGAAGAGAGAGCACACACAAAAGAGACTTTCTACTCTTTGCAGCAAAGTGCAGTGAGTAAAGATCTGCTCCCGCTCTCCATTCAGAGCTGTGTTGATTGGCAGGTTTAGACCCAGTGGGACTCTCCATTATCTCGGGGTGGGATGAGGACTGAGTCTTTGTCTCGCGCTCAGACTCACAGCAGGTGTTGTGTTACAACCACGTCTCCTAAAAATGACGTTCGCATTCAAATTATTACCACCCAGATTTTTGGTTTAACATAATGATCTAATATGATAATTCTTTTTATCATAATCTGCATTTTCATTTGGCTGAATCCATCTGGTTCATGATGGCGGTTTGAACCCCAAATGAAGAGATTCTGCTGCGATTAAAGATCAGAAGGCTGCGGAAATAACTACATCATGACAGAAATCATGCTTTATCAGGTCCGTCCACGAGAGGACAAACCAACTTCTGAGATGCTTGTTTTCTGAATGGAGTTCGGATCAATCGGGATACGATAACGTTGTAGCCGCTCCATCGACGGTCTAAATGAGGCATGAATACGATATTGTTCATACACGTACCTTTACACACATAGAGCTTATATACGAGGTACTATCGTAGAGCTCTGGGTACAATCACTCCTTCCTCTAATTCAACAGCTTCAGGGCGTCACCACGGGAGAATCTTAATGCTGAAAGGCTTCAGCATCACAGAGACACACAAACAAACAATCTCTCCACAGGCTGAAGGTTCTCTTGCTACTCTTCCTATGTGCATCTTTGCATTGACTCTGTATGTAATCGTGATCACAAATCTGACATTTTTAGAGGGGAGCAAAGATCCAACAGAAACATGCAGTGATGTAAAGCAGGAGTAATATATATATATATATATAGATATATATATATATCTATATATATATATATATATAGATATATAGATATATGTATATATCAACATACTTAACACTGTAATAATGAGGCAGCCTCATCATTTGGATTCGATGCATTTCAATCCTTTGTAGCTGAAAACTCAAAGCAGCATGGTCTTTTGTTGCGGCTGTAAAAACATCAGTTAGTGCTTCTTTCAGAGGAGACGTGCTCCTGATTGTATTGTGTTGTGAAGAAGAGCCGATCAGAACAGAAAGATGGGGGAGAGTTTTATTCTTCTCCTCTGCCTTTTTCATTACAAGAATCTGATTGAGGCTCTCCATCAGTACTTGTTAAATGTGAGTGTGATGTATGGAGTCCTCACAATAAGCCACTAAACATAAGGGTGATTACAGTATGATTTTAAGAAGACTCCTCTCTTCAGCTCTATTATTGTGCATTAAACTGCCAGAAATACAAGATAATGCATGTAGTTTAGCAGCTTTCTTGGCACTTTCATATGTGTTCTGACATTGATTTCTGTTTCTTTATGAGCCGAGCCACAGAGTATTTACATCATAAACTAATGGCGACAGAGCACCGACGCCAGATGAGGTTGTTCTTCACGAACGCTGCTTCCTGTCAGAGCAGTAATTACATTACCAAGCACAGTGAACATGAAGCATTTCATTACGGAGCTGCAGACGAGGCTCTTGTTCTGAAACGATTAGATGATCCTTTTCTTTTTTGTGACGCCGTACTTTTCTTCTGAATCATTTTAAGATCATTAGATTAGTCAAAGTTACCTGATTGTACCAGTGAGGATGAAGAAGCAAATGTAATGACAAGTGGTCATAATCAACAAAATCAACACGTTCTCACTCCTCTATAGACATGTCAGGGGAGGCGTGTCAGCTTCAAAGTGAAACGCACAGTTTTATACAAAAAGTGTGTATTTAAATTAGACTTCCCACTTTACAAGACACACAGTTTGCCCTTGTTACATACATGAAGTGTCTTGTCATAATAAAGTAGGTTTACTTAGTTTTTAGGTTTACTTACACAGAAAAAGTACTTGGTTAAGTTTCGGAAAATATCGTTGTTTGTTTTAAAATAAGTACATTTGTTAGGTAAAAACAGCTGTTTGTGACGTACAGTGTAACAGTGTTTTTAGCTCTCATGTTGATCTTAAAAAACTTGAAATGTTGTTGTTTTATAATGTCTAAAATGCATATTAGATAAATATTGCCCAAAATAACTAGTAAGCCGAGCTTTCCGATGAATGAAGCGGTGCAGAAAGTGTATTATTTCCCTCAGTAATGTAGTGAAGAAAAAGTAGAAAGACACTTTATTTTTTTGGTTTAATGTCCTCACATATTTGAACCGTAGCTGGGTGAAAGGCTGTCACAGCAGAACCTACGACAGTACAGCTGAACATTATTCTGCAGGAGACCTAATTACGCCATGTGTAAGATGACAGCAGCCGTAATGCTGAGTAAAATGTGTGTTGGCACAAAACTTCTCTCTCTCCGGTTAATAACATCATGTAGTGTTAAAGCGCTTTGAGTGGTCGGAAGACTAGAAAAGTGCTATACAAGTACAAGTCCATTTACCATTTAATAGAAGCTGCTTTGAATGAACGTGTCCATGCCCTGCCGAGGCATTGCTGATTAACGCCTGAGCGAAACCGCCGTTTCACCGGCCACCATCCCACCATCCCATCATCCCACCATCCCATCATCCCACCATCCTATCATCCCACCATTCCATCATCCCACCATCCCATCGCCCCATCATCCCACCATCCCACCATCCCATCATCCCACCATCCCATCATCCCACCATCCCACCATCCCATCATCCCACCATCCCATTATCCCACCATCCCATCATCCCACCATCCCATTATCCCATCATCCCATTATCCCATCATCCCATCATCCCACCATCCCATTATCCCATCATCCCATCATCCCATCATCCCATTATCCCATCATCCCACCTTCCCATTATCCCGCTGCCCAGCCGGCCCTGCAGGCGTTGTGTCCGTAATTAGAAAAACAGAAAATGAGATTGAAGTGTTCTACTCGCTCATATGATTAAGGGAATAATTGATGCCAAGATAAATCACAAAACAGTTTCCGCCAATCGCCGGAGAGAGACGCTTAAATCCTCACCAGCTTATCTGTCTGCCCCGAAATTAATTTTGAATATCAGGGTTCTCTCTCTCTCTCTCTCTCTTTCTCTCTCTCTCTCTCTCTCTCTCTCCTGCAAGTACAAACTAAATGGTACCGACTTTGTTTGGCTCTAATGTATTCAAATTACTTTGTATTAATTGTGCATTCAGAAAAGCAATTTGGGTTGCATATTAGAATCCTATTGCTGCAGATTGATCGCACTCCCTTGTGTTCCATAATTGATCCAACCTTTAACAGATTTTGTTAAATTTTGTCGTTAATTCCAGAACCGGGGCTCAGCCTTTCCATCATCTGAAAGATATAAACAGCATGACTTTCCTCTGATCTTTGGTCACATTTTTTAAGCAGTTAATAAAGTGTCTGGAAAGTCTGAAAAAAGGGGGTACGAACCAAAACATGGAGCAAGATGTTCAGGTCTTTGGAGGCTTAAGAAGTAACATCAAATGTTTGGAGAAAATGGGAAATATTACTGAGCTATCTGTTTCAGTGAAAACAGTAATGTTCTGCACCAGGCAGAGTTCACAGGGTGAGTTTCCATTCATTTTGTAGAAGAAAATATATTTTAAAGCCTCTAAAAGTTTGCTTTTAAATCTTCTAATAGTTTCAAATATTCATGACTGAAAGCGCATCAACCAAAGAGAAAGTTCTGACAGAAACAGCCTTATTATTTTATGAAGAATTTAACATTGTTATCCAATCTTTCTCTTCAGGACTCTGAGTGTGTTTCATCAGGTTTGATTGACAGTAACACAAGCAAACGATCTCACATCTAAAAAATACATGAAAGAACACGAGTACTTGTATTTCTGAGTACCACAAAGAATCAACAATGTACAGTACAGGGTTGACATGAAGTCAACCGAGGAGGTGACGATCTCCTATGGCCGAAGCCCTCGCCTTACTCTTTTTATGTGTGTGTTTCCTCCGTCTTTAGCTGGAGTACACGGCGCGGCTGGACTTCCTGTGGCGCGTCCAGGCCAAAGAGGAGATCAACGAGATGAAGGAGCTGCGAGAACACAACGAGAACATGCTGAGGAACATCCTGCCCAGCCATGTGGCCCGACACTTCCTGGAGAAGGACCGGGACAACGAGGTGGGCACAACACCCGGTCACACGTGTTTTTGCCACGTAGAAATACAGCTGCAAGCGGAGTCCTTAAAAAAACTCTGCCATGTTGATGTGTTTAAGTGCTTGTGGGAGACTCGGGAGATTGGAGATAAACAAATACCTTCTTATATGCAAATTATCTCAAATTCACATTATCCTCTTTCTAAATGTTTTGAGGATACGACACCACGGCTTGTGATGCTTTTTAGGAGCCACATCTCAACTGAAGTGTCTCAACAGCATTAACATGTGACCATAACTGTATTGTCACAAAGAGGAAGAACATCAGTGAATACTGCCGACCGCCATCTGTTATGGATTATCCGTCATCAACTCACTTGAAGAGTCAAAGTTGAACTTGAGGCCGTTTAAGTCGGCTGTGCAGGCGGCTTATCACGACTTATATTTACGTTTGTTGTTAAGTGGCGACCTCTAGCACGAAGTAATTATGAGCAGCAGAGCCGGAAGTCAGGTGACATGTTCTAGAGCGGCGGTCCTCAACCTTTTTTGGTTTCGTGTGAGACAATATTTTCACGGACCGGCCTTCAAGGTGTGGGCGATAAATATGACATAATAAATATGACATAATAAATATGACGTAATAAAATGATACGACCGGCATAAAAACAAATATAAAGTACATAAAAAATACAACTCACGCTGAATTATCTCCACATATTCTGCAGAGTGAGAATCTCCTGGAGGATGAACCGTATTTTAAGTAGAACTCCTGATGTTGTCTTTAAATGCAGCTTTCTTCTTCTTGGAAGTCGTAGGCTCTTCTTCTTCTTCTGTCTCCTCATCGGTTCTTTTCCTCTTCTTCTTCTTCTTTTTCTTCTTCTTCTTCTTCTTCTTCTTCTTCTTCTTCTTCTGTCTCCTCATTGGTTCTTTTCCCTTCTTCTTCTTCTTCTTCTTCTTCTTCTTCTTCTTCTTCTTCTTCTTCTGTCTCCTCATTGGTTCTTTTCCCTTCTTCTTCTTCTTCTGTCTCATTGTTTTTTTTTCTCTTCTTCTTCTTCTGTCTTCTCATTGGTTCTTTTCGCTTCTTCTTCTTCTTCTTCGTCTTCTTTTTCTTCTTCTGTCTCCTCATTGGTTCTTCTTCTTCTTCTTCTTCTTCTTCTTCTTTTTCTTCTTCTGTCTCCTCATTGGTTCTTTTCTTCTTCTTCTTCTTCTTCTTCTTCTTCTTCTTCTTCTTCTTCTTCTTCTTCTCCTTCTGTCTCATTGGTTCTTTTCCCCTTTCCAGAGAAGCTCTCCAAAGACCTTTTGTTTTTACTCATGTTTACTCTCTTGTGGGCTTAATTTTTGGGGTAACGTGTCACGTGACCGAGACAAGCTTCTTGACATGAGTCAAGAGGCTCAGACGCACAGATGGATTTATCCGGTCATTTTTCAAAATAAAACATCTTTCAGACCGAGATAATGAATCAAATAGTTTTTCATTCATTCTTTCTGTGTGGCACGGTACCAAGGGACCCACAGACCGGTACCGGGCCGCAGCCCGGTGGTTGGGCACCACTGGTCTAAATGTATAATAAGTACGTATATAGAGGACGACTAAGTCTGCGAAAGGTCAAGGTGGATGGAGGTCACTGTACGTGTGAAACCAAGAGTCAACTTGTTGAGTTATTTTAAGTTACCCATACTTCCTTAACAAATCACGACCTTTTACTAAACATAACCTCATAGTTCCGTTTCACAACATTAAATAGAAGACTGTATTTAGACTGTTTGAGTACGAACACTTGATTTGATTAGTGGGTTAAATACAGCAGGACTTGAAAAGAGAGATAAAAATGTATTAATGGTTTTTGGTTTTGCTTATCTTGTGCATTTTGTGGCGGGGTTTCACAGGCTATCTCTCCAACTGGTTCAATGTAACATTGTCTTAAAGTGACCGGGTAGAAGTGTGATTACTCCTACTTTGAATATTTGGAGGAAAAACCCACGCTACACAGTCATATATGCCGTTTTGGGAGTTTGAGGACGTGTTATTACAAGTCTGTTCTTACTTTTGTCGTTATTTGTATCAGTTATGACACAATTATTCTCACCAGAGGTCAACAGCAGTCAAATATTGAGACATATTGGGAAACCTCCAGATAAAGAGGTTTAGTCCATTATTGGAGAAGAAAACTATGTTACTACAACTACAGTGTGTACAGAAGGTCAAAATCAACCACCTTCCAAATAGGTTTGTCAACCCTAATTTTTCTTAAAATTAGTCCCCTACGTTTATTACAGTCTGCTCCCTGAGCCTCAGCGAAAGCCCGCCAAGAAAGAAAAAGAAAAGGCTTGGTAATTGCTTTTCAAGCAGCTGTACAGAGAGAGGGAGGGAATTGGTAGGGCGGTTTATTCAGCTGGGGAGCTTTTTTTGGTAGTATGCATTTGACTTGATTTTAATAACATGTTGTCAGTCGGCCGCCGAGAACACATTGATTTGTCTCTCCGTCGCAGGAGTGACTCAGCTTCCACAACTCTGCAAATTCAAACTTTACAAAGTTCCCCTTTGTGTTCACCTTATCTCTGCTGCCTTTTTCCTTTTGTACTTTTAATTTCCATTCAATAGAGCTGCACTCGGTAAAAGTCTCAAATGGGAACACGCGCATTAGCACACAAATCCGACGGGTCGTCTGAAAAGTTGGTGCGTGTTTGTGCCGGTTTTTAATTCTCTTTTTTTCTGAGAGCATTAGAGAGGTCCAATCAAGCAACAACCTCCGGTTCTGAAACGTATAGCCAGAGCTTCATGTGTTAAAGCTGCATTCTCTCTCCTGACCACCAGGGGGCGACTCCTCTGGTTGTATAGAAGTCAAAGCTTCATGTGTTAAAGCTGCATTCTCTCTCCTGACCACCAGGGGGCGACTCCTCTGGTTGTATAGAAGTCAAAGCTTCATGTGTTAAAGCTGCATTCTCTCTCCTGACCACCAGGGGGCGACTCCTCTGGTTGTATAGAAGTCAAAGCTTCATGTGTTAAAGCTGCATTCTCTCTCCTGACCACCAGGGGGCGACTCCTCTGGTTGTATAGAAGTCTATAGAAAATGACTCTACTTCTCTCTTGATTTATTCCCTCAGTAAACATTGTAAACATGAGTTTATGTCTCAATCTCTAGTTTCAAGTCTTCTTCAATACAGCATGATGTTCATTTAGTAAATTATGGTCCATATATATATATATAAATATATATATATATGGACCATACTATATATATATATATAGTATTAAAAAACCAAGATGGTGACGGCCAAAATGCCGACAAAGTTGCAAGAACTCTAATATCTAAAACATAATTGAAAGCTGTAGCGCTGAAGTTTCCCATGAACTGTAACAACAATCTCCACCACACGGTGGCCACCAGGCCTTCAGACAGGCGGCGTTCTCCCTAAACCGCCAGACTCAGCGAGGTGTGATTCATTTCTCCCGACATCACATGGCCACTATGCAGGGTCCGGTGGCGGTGAGCGGTACATCGGTCCTGCCCACGCCTGGTGTTGCACACCGTGTTGTGAAGCATCCTCGTGGAAACACAGGCCATGAAACCCCTGATACAGTTCTCATGCAGGCGTTTTGCTTCCTGAGGCAGTTTAGAACTCAGTAGCAGGTTTTGCAACTGAGGTCGATTGATTTTTCCCGCCCTGCGCCCGTGTGGCTCTGCAGCTGAGCTGTTGTTTCTCCGAGATGTTTCCACTTCACGGTAACGGCACGTATACGGTCGACCCGGGCGGATCTAGCGGAGCGGAAATTTAACGCCCTGACTTATTGGAAAGATGTCATCTTCAGAGAAGGCGGTATCCCCCGGTCTCATGCTGGTGTTGGAGGATTCTACACGCCGATGCAGGAAGTCTGGGGCTTTGCAGAATCATACAATATCTACGCTGCTGTCTGACTATAGGATTGGGTTTGTCCTCTGGGAACCTGTAACCTGTCTCTACAGAATTTCATATCAATCCATCCATCCAGGTACTGCAGTAAAGTAAAGTAGTGGACCAAACCCACATTAAAAAAACAAACAATAGTTTTAAACGAGATTTTAAATGAATTTGATTAATCACACCTTAAAAGTGAAAGCTTATAATATCAAAAAGGTGGCTGATGACTGCAGTGTTACTCTGTAACGAGCTGCCAGCAATTAAGATGAAAGATGACATGACTTTGGGATGAATTTGAATATCCATCACCAGGGTTTCATATCACGAAAACTAAAGGTAAATATTTTAGCTTTGACGGGAGAAAAGATGCGATAATAACACTGCTTCATTTCACTTCGTTGCCGGTTGGTTCTGCTGCATTCGCCTGATTTACCGCCTGGTTTACCGCCTAGTTTACCGCCTGGTTTACCGCCTGGTTTACCGCCTGGATAACGACCAGTCGGCAGAGAGGACGCTTATCACACGCCGGAGTCAAATGGCCGTATTGTCCTCGTCGGGCTCCTTCATTATCGACTCCTCCAATCTTCCCTCTCCGAACAAAAGGCGAGCGGCGGATGAATTATGAATGCCAGGAGAGCTGATATCAGCCTGTTCCTAATTAAAAAGGGACACGATTAAAAATGCATCCATTAGGATAGGTTGGGTCCTGATCACTTGTTACATTATTAATTAGGCTGATTATTGTTTTTGTGATTTAGATACGCTGTTTTATTAATGGGCTCCTGAAGAGCTGTTGATGATCTGCGGGATTAATCAGAGTGTTGTTTGTCTTAACTTTTTTATTAATGTTATTAGTGTAGTCAGACCAGCTCTCAGACCTCGTTCTGTTTCTCCTGTGTTGAGTGACGTTTCTTCCTTTCTGTACCTTGACATCGATATTGGGACGATATCGTAGGGTTGATCGTTGGTGCTTTCACGAAAAACATTTACACAAAGAGATTTTTTAAAAAATAAATAGCATCAGTAATGCGCATATAATGAGATATAATAAGAACAGCTGGAACGTCATCACTTTACTGTAGTGCAGCCTTTAAAACCAGGAAAAGACAACCCTTACACCATATGACAATATTATGATCCCAAATCTAAGACGATATCAAGTCTCATATCACTTTATCGATAAGATATCGATATATTGCCCAGCCCTCCAAGAAGAAATACATAAAAATTCTAAGAACACAGAAACATAGAATTCCTGTTTTACATATGTACATACCAGCAAAGCATATTTGGCAACCTTCAATGCTGAAGTGTCTTAAACCTTTATTCTCTCTCCTGACCACCAGGGGGCGACTCCTCTGGTTGTATAGAAGTCAAAGCTTCATGTGTTAAAGCTGCATTCTCTCTCCTGACCACCAGGGGGCGACTCCTCTGGTTGTATAGAAGTCTATAGAAAATGACTCTACTTCTCTCTTGATTTATTCCCTCAGTAAACATTGTAAACATGAGTTTATGTCTCAATCTCTAGTTTCAAGTCTTCTTCAATACAGCATGATGTTCATTTAGTAAATTATGGTCCATTTAGAGTCAAACAGACCATAAAGCAGGGGATGCTTTAGGGCGGGGCTACAAGGTGATTGACAGGTTGCCACACCTGTGGCTCTTACAACAAAACTTAAATGTATTTTCAACTAAGGTTATTCACATTTAAGCAGCAAGTTTAAAACTGATGTGAATCATTTACAGTCGCTGTAGTGAGGAGGCAGAACAACACACCACCAACACACTAACACACTTCACTTTTATTTTGTCACCCGTCTGCATCCTCCCGTTAACGTCGTGTGGGAAACTCCTCGAGGAAGTTCACTCTCAACACGAAGCCCCGAAACGAAGCTCAGAACTCTGACTGACGTGATCCTGGAGATTCAATTAGTTCAACTGCACCTTTGACCTTTGACCGAGCTCATTGAGTTTGCATAATGTCAGCGACGATGTCACAATTAAGTCGGAAGCTTATTTTCACAAGTGTAATTAAATGGAAAAGTCAAGCAGAATACAGAGAGAGAGAGAAGCCGGACTCCTTTAATTATTTATATGAAATTTTGGACGCTATGTTTCCCAGCTTATCATTAAAACATCCCCATAATGATGCGATGAATCACTCCGCGTGACATCCGTGTGTGAGGACGTGGTTTGACGTCAGCAGGCTTCGTGCTCGCTCGTGGGCCGTCATTGCCCCCTGGTGGTGGAGACAGGGTGCTGCACCACCCTGGTGCCCGAGTACCACGGAGCACTCCGGACTCAGTCTGTGATGCAGATGCAAGAAATTGCTTTAGAGCATTTCATGAAGTCAGGATAAAATGAAAAATGTGTTTCAAACCCTTTCAAATCATCATGTTGTGCAGTTATTTAACAATATATGCTTTTTATTAAAAGAAACAATCAAAATCCATCTTTTCCTGTGAAACAAAATATGACATTGAAGCTATTACCTCCAATTTCAATAGTATCCTCACATCCATCCTGCCCACTTTGCAGTGGTCCAATCAAATGTGAAGGATTTTAACTAACCCCCTGATGTAACTGTGCACAGCTCAAGTCTTCACAGTGTAGAAGCTAAAGACGCTCTAACTTGTGGTTCACTTATTTATTTGCACAAGATGAAATCAAACAAATGACATAACTACATCAAAAAAAGATTCATATTTATCCTAACATTTTTTCATGTCGATAGATAGATAGATAAGATAGATAAATACTTTATTTATTTTTATTTATTATTTTATTTATTATTTATTATTATTTTTATTTATTATTATTATTTATTTATTTATTATTATTATTTTTATTTTATTATTTATTTATACTCTATGTAGGCATTAATTGCACCGGTACAACACACTAGAAGCTGACTGTATGTATATATGTTTGTATATGAACCAAAACATTTGGTTTGCATTGTGACCATGAGCGTTGAATGTGTGACCCCCCCCCCCTCCCTCCTGTGCCCCCCCCCCCCCAACAGGAGCTGTACTCCCAGTCCTACGACTCCGTGGGCGTGACGTTCGCCTCCATCCCGGGCTTCGCCGACTTCTACTCCCAGACGGAGATGAACAACCAGGGAGTCGAGTGCCTCAGGCTGCTCAACGAAATCATCGCCGACTTTGACGAGGTGAGACCCCGCGGCCCTTTGAAGTGCTCCCACTTCCTCTTCAGCCAAACTTTTAAACAGGCCGGGTCCGTCTCCCACGTCTGAGTCCAGCTCGGCTCCCAGAGCACTTCAGAGCGATGCCGAAGCACAGGCTCCAGGAGAGGTTACGGTCTGCATGGCATCACATTCACCCAGAGACTAAACACGCTCTAAGGATCAGCTCACTTTCCTCACGAGGCGCTCTGCTGAGGTGAATCTGGGTCGGAGCTTCCTCCCGGTGTTGAGTCACAGAGGTGTTTGGACTGTGGGTCGTCAGTTTCTTCATCAGAGAGATTTCTCACAGATTTTCCGCAGAAGGAAAACGAAGCAGACTGAAAGAGAAAATCCTCTCGACCGAGTCAGAACAGCAGAACTGCAGCGACTCGTATTTTTGCAAAAACAAAAAAAGTCGGTGCTGTTAAAAAAAAGTAGGAAAAGTAAATACTTCATCACAAATATGTGCATGAACGTGGGCGTTCCCCTCCCTCCCGATGTCACATGCTTCGTTTCTCCAACGAAACCCGATGAGATGCAACAAAGATAAAAACACGAAGGAACAGACAGAAGAAAGAAGTTCAAACATAAAATGCCGCGTGCTGCATGAATGCCTGTTGAACAGAAAAACACGGTTTTTAGCTGTTTTTCAAAAGAGGTGTAATATGTTAAACTCTGGAGTAACTGAGTAAGTAACTTATGAGTGACGTAAGATAACTAAAGAAAAACGGATATTTATTTATTTATAGATTTATTTACTTTACTTTATTTACTTTTTTATTTACTTTTTTCAAGTCAGAAGTGGAAATTCTTTTAGTCCTGTGAAATGATTTCAAAGGGGACTTCCTGTGTTGAAAAGAAACACAGACAGAAAGTTTTTAGAACTCCAAACTAGTTTTTTATTGTCTGAATATACAATATATAGTGGTGCTCATGTTCATAGCAGCCGATGGGAAAATGCAGCAAAAGCGTATTTATTTGTTCAGTCTTTCCTGGTTGTAAAATAATATATAATAATCGGTGGGTTGTGAAGCGGGCTGGATTCATCTCTTTCCTTCTCGTCCCAGTTGCTCGGCGAGGATCGGTTCCAGGACATCGAGAAGATCAAGACGATCGGCAGCACCTACATGGCCGTCTCTGGTCTGTCCCCCGAGAAGCAGGTGAGACACAAAGCAGTAAATTAAACTTCTTTATGGGTTTTTTCGTAAAAAGATTTCAATCAGTTTTAAATATCTGTCCGTTCACGTGAGATAACGTGAGATACTATCAGGCAGCAACATCCGGTTCTGACGAGTGAAGTCTTAAAACTTACATTCTCTCTCCTGACCACCAGGGGGCGACTCCTCTGGTTGTATAGAAGTCAAAGCTTCATGTGTTAAAGCTGCATTATCTCTCCTGACCACCAGGGGGCGACTCCTCTGGTTGTATAGAAGTCAAAGCTTCATGTGTTAAAGCTGCATTCTCTCTCCTGACCACCAGGGGGCGACTCCTCTGGTTGTATAGAAGTCTATAGAAAATGACTCTACTTCTCTCTTGATTTATTCCCTCAGTAAACATTGTAAACATGAGTTTATGTCTCAATCTCTAGTGTCAAGTCTTCTTCAATACAGCATGATGTTCATTTAGGAAATTATGGTCCATATACATATATATATATATGCTCACACAAGATCTGGTGAATAAAAAAATTAATAAAAAAAAGCACACAGGTCAGTACATGTACCATTGTGTACTAAAACCCTGGTCCAGACGTCAGTCTGACCCTTCTCCTCCTCTCCTCTGACCCTTCTCCTCCTCTCCTCTGACCCTTCTTCTCCTCTGTTCCTTCTCCTCCTCTGACCCTTCTCCTCTCCTCCTCTGACCCTTCTCCTCCTCTGACCCTTCTCCTCCTCTCCTCCTCCAGCAATGTGAAGATAAATGGGGTCACCTGTGTGAGTTGGCTGATTTCGCCATCGCCCTGAACGAGAGCATCCAGGAGATCAACAAACACTCGTTCAACAACTTTGAGCTGAGGATCGGTGAGAGCTTCCTCTTAAATCTTTAAATGTTTATCCCTATTTTAATCTCTAATATCTTTATTTCATGTGTTTTTATTCCCACGATGAAGGGTGCAGGATGCACACATCACTTCATTATCTTCTTTGACTTTGTGTTGATTTAAAGTCTCGAGAACAAATTAAAGTCACTAAATAATAGAAATAAATGCCACAAAGAGTTTTCAGAGCTCAAGATCATCTCGCTTTATTCAACAGATATTCCAAACCCAAAGATATTCTGTTCACAGAGATATAAAAACTAATTGCCACGTATGAGGAACAGAACTTGAAGCATTTCTTTTTTTTTTTATGAAACGATCGATTTCTTCTTTTAGCTCTTGCTTCTTTTGGGTCAGGAACTCGTCTGAGCTTCAGAGTCAGACCAAGAGAAACATGCCGTCGTCTCCATGAATTAAATGTTTTCATGCTTCTCCAACAACATGGCATAGATGAAGTTTCTGCTGCATATGAAAAAAAAACACATTTTGACCGTTTTTCTTTAGTTCATCACAAGGCTCAAAGTTTTCCTTATATTTAGATGAAAATTGTCACAGTGTTGGGTTTTGTTAAGTGTGGGTTTCCTGTTTTATTTTGAAGGTTCCCTGTCTCATGTTTCCTCGTGTCACTTCACTTCCTGTCTTCGTGATTGTCGAATTGAATCCTCCTGTGTCTGATCACCTCCCCTGTGTATTTAAACCCTGTTGGTCTTGTCCCTCCTTGTGCGTTCGTCTGTTTTCATGATTCTGTTTCCCGTGTCTGTTTCGCCTGTTCGTAAACATTGAATCATTAAAATACCTTGTTGCACCTAACTACCCTGTTTGGTGAGTCTGCATTTGGGTCCTGCCTTCGTCGTTCCTCAAACCCTGGCAGAAAATCTCTCGACAACGACAGATTTGACCGCTTCTGGCTGCGGTTTTGGTGATTATTGAAATAAAGCAGGTGTTTGGGGTTCCGAGGGTTAACCGGATCATGTGGTCTTCCACAGGTATGGCCCACGGCTCGGTGGTGGCGGGCGTCATCGGCGCCAAGAAGCCTCAGTATGACATCTGGGGGAAGACGGTGAACCTGTCCAGCCGGATGGACAGCACGGGGATCAGTGGCAAGATCCAGGTCCCCGAGGACACCTACCTGATCCTCAAGGAGCGCGGCTTCGCCTTCGAGTACCGCGGCGAGATCTACGTGAAGGGCATCAGCGAGCAGGAGGGCAAGATCCGGACGCACTACCTGCTGGGCCGCGTGCAGCCCAACCCGCTCATCATGCAGCCGCGCAAGATCACCGGCCAGTACTCGCTGGCCGCCGTGGTGCTGGGCCTGGTGCAGTCGCTCAACCGGCAGAAGCAGAAGCAGATCCTGAACGAGAACAACAACTCGGGCATCATGAAGGGCCACCACCACTACAACCGCAGGACGTTGTTAGCGCCTGGCAGCTCTGAGGTGGGGGCGGGGCATCACCCCGAGGCCGCCGAGAAGACCGAGCTGTCCTGAAGGGCGGACCGGAGCTTCGGTGCCACGCGGCTTTCTAAGAGGCGGAGCTGTTCGACGGGCAAGAAACGATCCCAGTGGTTGAGTTAAAGGTGGGTGGAGGCTTACTGGACACGGAGAAGAAGGAGGAAGCTCCTCAGGAGTGCTGGAAGCTTTGGCTGGTTCCAGACCTTCAGATGGACGCACATCTGAGTAGGTCTGGTTCCGTTTCCCCCGTTGGCATGAAGACATTCGTTGCTACTCGTTTGGGTCACATAGAATCCATCTTTAAGGTTCCAACAAACCCTTTCAAACCTCCTGACCCTGATGGTGGAGATCCACCAAATCATCCACTGAATCCGGCCAACCAATGGTCCGCTTTGCTCCGGCAGGTGGGCGGGGCTTGGTTCTGGCTCGATGGACGGGTCACAAACTTTCTCATTTTACAAATAAGCATTACATGAAAATATGTTTCTGAAACATAAGGCGAGAAATAAACCATACAATAACGAAATATTGACATTGTTTTGACAATGGACGGACTTCATTTGCATAAAGTTGAGGTTGAGTTGTGATTATGCAAATTTAGACTCGGCGAACGGCCAGTCAGCTCATCCATCATGCAACGCGTGGCCGGCTCCCTCCACAGGGAAGCAATGGGATCCATCAACTTCTCATACGTCAACGCAATGTGGTGTACCTCCACCTTAACGCTTCAATCGTGGTTCTCCAAGGATAGCCGTTAACGCAGAGGAGGCGGAGGGCCCGTGTCCACAAGGCGCCCTTTTCTGAGCGCCACCGTCATTTTTCAATTGTTCCCAATGAAGACGGAGCGTAAAGCGGCCGCCTGGAGAAAAGGCGCTCCGAGAGAAGTTAAAAATCTCTGAACCTTTCAGAAAAGCGCTGGGTGACGTCAGACAGACACAAATCATAACAAAGACCCAAATGCCCAAATGTGGGAGGAGACCGACTCTGAATGTTGCTGGTGAGCCTCTAACGGTGTCAGATGGAGCGGTGGAGAAGCGGACCTCCTCCGTTTGGTGACCAAAAGAATAGGAGCGATGCTAGCCTATCGTATCGTGTGGTTAGAGTGCTGATATGGTGTCAAGATATTGTTGCCATAGAAACATACAAGCAGCACTTTTTTCGTTGAAACGCTGGGTTGAAGCGAAAAGAGACGTCATGTGGACACGGGCCCCGAGAGAGAGGACGGAGAAGACGCACGGATAAAAAACAATGCAGGTTTCAAATTTTAGTAAAAAGTCTTTCCAAATGTTTCATGAAGGAAGGAGTCTGTGAGGTGGAGAGAAACACCGAATGTAAACAGAGACGTGTTTACCGGAAAACAACCAGAGACGTGTTTACCGGAAAACAACCAGGCGAAGCTAACCAGGGGTTTCTCACATCGCGAGGGTCGTTAGCCGGTTAGCTAGCTGAGCTAACGTGTACAAAAACTCTCCAACATCATGAATGTCACCGAAGACTGAATGAAGTCACTTCACCTGTTATCACTCGTCCAGAGTCGGAAGCTTTCTCTGGCTCCTCCCACTCAGGTTTAACTCAACCAATGAGATTGTTTCTGCCCTCCCGCAAACCGCTCTGCTTTTGGTGAATCTGCGTAGAACTGAAACTCCGCTTTGTTCCCGGAATGAGGAGGAGGAGGAGGAGGAAGAGGAGGAGGAGGAGAAGGGGGAGGAGGAGGAGGGGTTAAGGAGAGGGGGGGCCGGACTGTTCCCCCCCCTCGTCTGTTCGATGTCTGTTGGAATGATCCCGTCGGACTGACTGACATTCCTCCTGTCGTTTCCACTTCCCCTTTTTATGTCGCCCCCCCCCCCCCAAATCCCAGAACCCCCGTCCCGCTCTGACCCTCGCCCGGTGTCGATGTTTCTTTTTTTGTATTTCTTTTATATATGAACACAATAAAAGGGGTCTAATTTTTTATACACGCCTCGTGTCGAGTTGCCTTTATTTCGTCATATCATATTCATCATATAATTCAATATATATGTATATATGTACTGTATATTTATATATATACATTACTGCTTTTATTATCATTATTATTCTACTTTTCCATCGTGGCTACGATATATATATATATATATTATTTTTTTATATATAAAAAATCATAAGAATATTTCATTATCATTTCAGACATAAAAACTTGATTACAAGTATTTGTAAAGCAGCTTTGCACCACAATTAAAGAAAATCCAGCAAATGAAAAACACAGTGAATGAAACAAACAAATATAAATGAATAAAACTAATACAATATAGATGTTTACATCATCTGCAGGCAGGCTGTGTGTTTCAGTAATTATTGTTGATTTTCTTTTTTTTGTATTCGGACCGCTTCTCTTTCCACACCAGAATAAACAACAACAACGTCTTCGTCTTCGTCTTCTTGAAAAGGTTCTGATGAGTCACATCGTCGGACCAGCGTGATGAAGACGAGCCGGACATGAAGAAGCAGACACCTGGAGTTTGATCCTCAGAAGCAGAGCTGGTCCTCTGAACACGTTGAGTTATTAATGTATATGTAACCAGTCGGTGTTCATGGCTGTTTGCACTTTGAATTAATTTCTATGAAGCGTTGCAGGAAAAACACGATTTCAGTTCAAACTAGAAAATGCATTTCCTGCTGAAAATGAGTTGGAATGCTGAAAGTTGAAATTTGAAGCTGAAATATTTGAAAATCTCTGAATATTTCTGTAAATAACTGAAAATACAGAAATTAAAGTTGAAGAAGTTTAAGAGGATTTGAAGATTTTCTCCATAGGATCCCATTCAAAATAAAAACCATAAAAAGCTTAATAAATCAAAAAGTTGAAAAGGTAGAAATATGAAATGTCATAGCACCCCTCTCCTGAAAGAGCTGAACATTCTGAGAGCTGAATGGTTTCTGTAGCTGAAAGTGTGGAGAAGGAGATAAGGTTCAAAATATGTACAGAAGAAATATAAAAAGATGTTGAATAAAGATTTGAAGAACAATAGTTGGAACGCTTAACAACATTCCAATAACTAGAAGAGAAGCCCAGCAGGATTATGAGATGCTCCTTCAGTGAGCTCTTTTAATAAAAGGCTCATCACAGGAGAAATAAAACACCTCTTCAGATTCCTTAAAGGGTCTGAGCTGTCAGACGATCAGCTGTCGGGGAAAGAGGAGATCAACGTAAACAGGTGGGAAGAAAGTCTGTAGACCATTCATGCAAATTAAAAGACAATGCCATAGAAACATTGCTCCTGAAAAAGGAATCTAGTCTTCATGCAGATGTTCAACTAAAGACCTTCAGTTCAATGTGGACTCTGAATCTGAAACTTAAAAAGTTGTTAAAAATGAAGCGGTTTTGGGTTCAGATATCTGCAACAGAAGTTGGTAACGACTAAAGCCGAGGTACCACCTCCCTCCTCCGTCTCCTCCTGTATGAACTGATGCACATCAATGCACATTTATAACTCCACTTCTTCTCCGGAGTCTTTGAGCTTCCTCTCCTCTCAGGTTTACATGGATCCTGGTCCTATCTGGACCCTGGTCCTGGTCTTATCTGGACCCTGGTCCTGGTTCTATCTGGACCCTGGTCCTATCTGGACCCTGGTCCTGGTTCCATCTGGACCCTGGTCCTGGTGTTATCTGGACCCTGGTCCTGGTTCTATCCGGACCCTGGTCCTGGTTCTATCTGGATCCTGGTCCTGCCCGATACCTACTGCTATTATTATTATTAATAGTTGCATTGCTATTAGTATGGTCAATACCATTACTGCTTCTATTATTATTATTATTATACTTCTTCATCATGCTACTACTCTCATTATATGAATCATTATGTCATATGCATTGAATGTGTTGTAACTTCTGATCACATGACATCTGTTGTAGTTCTGTCCTCCTGAGAGAGGATCCTCCTCTGTTGCTCTCCTGAAGGTTTCCTCCCTTTTTCTCCCCTTAAAGGTTTCTGGGGGAGTTTCTCCTGAACCAATGAGAGGTTTGGGCTACACAAAATAAACTGAATTGAACTGAATTACCTGGGAACCTTTCCTCGTCTCCTCGTCTCCTCGTCTCCTTGTATCCGATGGTAGAAAGAGGAGAGCTCAGCAACTCACCACGGACCTCGTGCAATGTGCTCAGACGGCCACCAGGTGGCAGCAGAAGCTCGGTGATGTTCCTGCAGTCAGACTCAGGCAGGAAGCAGAAACAGGAGCATGTCGCCCCATCTGTTGTCATGGTGCCGTGACCTCTGACCTCTGACCCCTTCACCCCAAGGTCCTTGAACCCTGAACCCTCCGGGACTGAGTGAGGGGCCGTGTCGCAACGTGATGTTATTTATTAAATCTATTTTTTACTTCCTGATCTGAACAACTAACAGGCTCTTTC